>WFMF01000183.1:0-341409 GCA_011033025.1 Beroe forskalii | reverse complement strand
ATCAACTGTAACTGGTTTATCTGCCTTTCACCAGCTCTATATAAAGGGCATTACAGTAGTCAAGACAAGATAAGACCATACTATTGACAACTAATTTCATACAACTTTCAGGTAAAAGCTGTCTAATTTTTCTAAGGTTTCTGATTGTATGGAAGCATTTCTTTTTCAGCGATACAATCTGTTCATCAAATTGTAGTCTACTATCGATCCTGAAACCTAGACTCTTAACAGATGAAACGAACATGATGTTTGTGAACTGAGTAAGAGCAACTCCACTAATATCTATTTCTCTCAGAACATTACTTGGTCCCAATACTATGATTTCAGTTTTGGACCTATTCAGCTGAAGGTAGAACTGAGACATCCATTTTTCAATGGTATGAAAACAGTTTGTAAGCTCCTGAGTTATCACTTGAACTTGCTGAGCAGGACTGAAAGCTTTAAGAACTTGATGGTCATCAGCATATCCTATGATATCAAAATTTAGCTTTTTTACAAGACGATAAATTGATCTGAGATAAATTGATCTGAGATAAATTGATCTGAGATAAATATATAACAACAATTAAAGAATAAATCCTTTAAAACACATCGATCTGCAAGACTTTTCTCCAACTTTGGACTTGAACTTTGACACGATTTCTTGAGAAATACTATGTAAGAACAGCCAAATCCAAATGAGTCACACCTAGATGATTGGTGTGCAGGCATCTTCAGTCCAATACCTACCTCAGCTTTCGGGGTGTTTAAATTGCGAGAGCATTTTATGAGGTAGGCCCCCCAGCAGTCACCCCCTGGTACCAGGGTAAAGCACCATCAAGTGCAGTGACCACCTGCCTGATTGAAACTGATTAGAGGTCTTTAACACAAACATCAAGAAATTAAGTAGCACACTTGGTGAAGAGAAGTATAGGCCCAGTTGATGGATCCTGGGGCTTTGTAATCCTTTATCTTGCTGCATTTAAAATGAGAAGTGGCATGCATCAACTAACATGATGAAATACATCATGCTCCCATACTCCATCTTGAGTGATGATTATCCTGAAAAAATATACGTAAACAGTTAAATTATTACGAACTTAAATATATCTACATTTTACGAGCTGTTCCATATTTACAGTCTTAAACACTTGAATTGCCATTCCACGCGATAAATTATTTATATTATGAATGTTTGAAGATTGCCTATATATAATGTATCAATTGCAATCACCTATTAGTTGTCGTGATAAATAAATTAAATATCAAAACGCAATATTATTATTAATATTTGCGCGTGCGTCCTCAGAAGTGGGCGCGCGCGAGAAAATTTTTATTTGCTGTAGCAGTAGGCTTAGCGAAGCAGTATCGAAAATATGTCATTGCAATTGATAGAGTCTCCAAAACAAACGATGGTTCAGATAAGAAATTTAATTAACTTTTGAAAAAGATACGGTATGTCTCGCGTCTCTTGGTGTGGCTTGGCGGCGCGCTTCCCCAGGATAAGCCCGTGGGGGGCGCGCGGCGCGAACACACACCAGTTTATACGTAGGCTTAGAAAAATTTACTCAAAATCGAATTAATGACAAACAAATTTAAATTATCTGATCCATTGTTTGTTTACAATACAAGTTTGTTGTTGGCTACTAAAAATTTTTTAGTTTTCAGCTTTAGTACTTAACGTAACATGAAATTGAATAAAACTAGTATTGAGATTTTCAATTTGATTTGTGAGTAGTGTTACCCAATTGTATTTGGCCCGTTGGGGTGCCGCGCGTGCCTAAGTGCTTCTCCGGCCTCCGCGGTGCGTTGCACTGTCGTACTGAAAGTTCCCTATGCTTGTACAGTGCCGCGCGCCGCGGGAGCCGGAAGGTATCATCAACTGGGCGCGCGGCGTAGTGCAGCAGTGCGCGGCGCCCCGGCGAGTTAGGGCAACTGGGTGAAGTTTAATTGTTCAAATTGGGGAATTATAGGGAAAAGGAAAGGAATTATCTTGTCTTGTATTTTTATTTGTATTGTAATGTTGATAAAAATAAAATTTCTTTCTCTAAAAATTTCTTTCTCTAATGATGAAAACAGAGAGCAGTTTATGAAAAAAGTGTCAGACATTAAAGATGCACTCTCATTCCATGTCAAAAACAGTCTACAAACTTCACTAGAAAGTAAATATGATGACTACTTCTTTCATCTCACTAAAATCTATGATGAATGCTTTCCAGTCATCACTAAAAAAGTGCATGCGAAAACACTAAGTAAACCCTGGATTACACCAGAAGTCCAAAACCTTATTGACAAGAAAAATGCATGTTTCTGCAAAAAGAAAAAGAAAAACTCTCCAGCAAACAAAACAAAATACAAAAATTCTAAGCTTAAAATGGAAAAAACTATAGAGAAAGAAAAAGAAAAGTACTATAAAGCAGTAATGCAGAACACCAACAATAGTGTGAGGCAGAAGTGGGATGCCATAAGGCTCATAATAAATAGGAAAAAGGTATCAGGTAATGAATGTCCCATTCCAAACAACATTATTGGGAATCACTATGCCTCAGTTGCTAAAAGACTAGCAGAGGAGCTCCCAAATATAGTGCAGGATGATATCCCATGCTCATCCAATGTCAAAGCTGCTAACACACCACCAATTAAACAACAATTCCAATTTAATACCATAACAGAACGAGAAGTATATGAGAAAATTCTAAAGCTTGATTCCTCAAAAGGTCCAGGCTCTGACAATCTTGATGTCAAATCATTGAGATCAATTGCACATATCATATCACCTCACCTGACAGAACTCTTTATTAACACATCAATTTCAGAAGGTATATATCCACAAAGTTTCAAGTTAGCCAAATGCATACCAGTTTTTAAAGGGTCAATGCTAGATCCATCTCTACCCATTAGTTACAGACCTATATCAATCCTGAATGCTCTGAACAAAGTATTAAGTATTTGAAGGAATTTTACATAATCAACTCACAGAATACCTAGAAAAGCACAAATTACTTCCCCAATTTCAGTATGGCTTCAGGAAAAAACATAATACAAGTCAAGCTATCTTGGATCTTACTGATTACATTCAGAAAGCACAAAATAGTAAAATGATCACTATTGCTATATTCATGGATCTGTCAAAAGCATTTGACACAGTTGACAGAAACATACTAAATCAGAAACTGAAATCATTAGGACTATCTGACTTAAGCACCAATCTAATAAATAGCTACATGACAGATCGAAAATTCCATATGAACAATGATAGTCACCAATACAGTTTAACTCATGGAGTTCCACAAGGATCAATTCTTGGACCACTCCTCTTTATTATGTATATACATGATATGACTAGGATTACAAAAGAAAATAAAACTATAGTCTATGCAGATGACACAACTGTTCTTGTAACAGGAAGGAGTCTGACAGAAGCAAAGCAGCATTGTAACGACATACTAACAAGATTTTATCATTACTTTACACTCAACAAACTATCTGTCAACCCATCTAAATCAAAATATATGGTATACAAGCCAAACTGTAGAAGAAATAGACATAAGAAGATGCTTTTTGATTCAACAAACACTGACATTCATATGGACAATACAAAACTTGAACAAGTCCATGCTATAAAATTTCTTGGTGTCATGATTAATGATAGATTGACATGGGATAATCATAAACAGGAAATTCATGCTAAAATCTGTAAAACACTGGGGCTCCTATACAAGTGCAGAGATTTTATGGATGAGAACAACTTGATCAAAATGTATAAAACTTTCATTCAGCCCTATTTTCTATATGCAATTGAAGTCTGGGGACACAGTATACAATCACAGCAGGATATCCTTATAAAGCTACAGCATAAGATTCTTAGGGTATTATATGACTGCAAAAGGACAGATGATGCATTGCGACACAACGAAGCAAAAGTAGGCTCAATTGAACATAAAATTGAACATAAATATTATTTATTATACAGTAATGAATAAACTGTGCTTTAAACACCATGCTGGGTTACTACCTGACAGTTTCTGTAAAAACTTAATGCCCAAGTTTAACATTGACCAATTGCAGAGAAGAATAACAAGAATTTCCTTAGACCAAATGTATAATTACCAAAACAAATTGGCTTCCACGAACAGTAGCTTTGAGAAAAATTGTGTAAAACTATGGAATAGCTTACCAATAAGTTCAAAGGCTCTTCCCTATTCATCACGTAATTTAACGTCCCTGCACAATCAATTCAAATTATAGGATCCCTAAGCTACATATCTACTAAATTTGATCAGTTTATGTTTTATCTAACTCTTTATACATGATCATAATATTATATTGAATATATTATGATTTTTTAAATACTTTTGTATAACCTATTCTTCCCCCATGATTTAAACTTTAATACTTTACTCAAAGTTATATTATTATTTTATTTATTATGCTCTTTTTTATCTATATTATTAACCTTGCATCTTTTAAACGAAAATGAAGGTTTCTGGTAAATTTATTTTATCTGTATTATATATTAGAAATTTGATCTGATATCTTTCAGTGTTTTTAAACTCTTCATTTATTCATCGTAATCAATTAAAATGCAATATTTTTGCACAATATGGTTTAATTTATTATTTCTTATTTTTCATATTCTTTATAATGACATCAATGGATTAGATTATGAAGTATATTCTATTGAAAAGAGTCAATTTAATCATATCTGTTTATTTACCAGCATATTGTTCTTATCCATTTATTAACCAGCATATTGTTATTTTCATTATTACTTTTATTTTCACTGATTTAATTACATAGATATTGTTTTTATTGTTTTTTATTTCTTTACTGTATTAACTCATTGCCATTTTAATTTTTAATTTTTCAGGGCAGGACTAGATCAGTTCTTACCTTTGTGGTGGGAATGTACCTGACCTGTGGTAATTCAAACCACATCATTATTTTTAGTTTTATTTTTACCGCTAGATATCAAAACCACAAGACCAAACTGACAAAATAGAAAAAATAATACTAAAATAAAACATCAAAACAAAAATTATTAAATTAGTTGTTTTATTTGTGGATTTGAATTGCCAGAATTGTTCATGGTTGGTCGGGGGGCCCAAGCAGTTCGACATCTAGCTTGTTTTCAAAGCCTCGGCACTCTGATGAATATCTTTGGCCTCTATCATTTTTATTTTCCTGTAAATTATTTAAGTATATCTGTGTCTGTGAAAAAGGGTAATGCTTCAGCTGGCACATTACTGATCACAGCTAATTAAATGAGGCTTTGTGAATGGGCAGTGTCCAAAATCGCGACCTGAAGTAGTATAATATTTTTAAGATATAACCGCAAAATTTTGAGCTTTTTTAAGATACATTTTGTATCCATTTTTGTCAATAAGTCCCTCATCACTAGAGTATGGAAGTTTAGACCCTTTGTCTTTCATCCGTTTAACAGTATGCTTTTTCTGGGGGCAAGCCTTCCTTTTACTCTTTGGAATGAGCTGCTTGGGTAACTGACTGGCCATGGGCCAAGTTTTTTTTTTTTTTTTTTTTTGTAATCTGTCTCAAAATAGCCCTTCACCAGATAAGGAGATGTCTGCTATAACAGCTTTGAAACTCTCAGTTAGTGAAATTGAGAGGATTTTGAATGGCATAGATGAAAAACTTACCCTCAAGGAAGCATCAATTGACTCTCATACTTGTGTAGAACTTGCTGAGGAAAGTTCACAGAGAATGATTGGTATTGAGAATACCATCCTCAACAATATGCAATCCCTTGAACATTGGACTGAGACAACAGGCAAAAAATTAGAGCTCCTTGAAAATCTAAATGTTGATGACATCAAAGAGATAAATGCAAATACACAAATGATCAAAGATGGTATTAATCATTGCCCAGAAGAGCTTAAATCACTCCATAAGAAAATAGAGGAGCAGTTAGTTTCAAATGAGGAACAAATAAAAATGGTTCTAAAAGCAAATGTGGCTGTCATGGCTAAGGAAAAGGTTGTACCAGATGAAGAGCCTGATATCTCAAGAGTAGAATTAGTGCAACAAAGTTCTGTACTGAAAGAAATCAAAGCAAACACAGAAACAATTATAAAAGAAGTAAAGCTGATACCTGTAGGCATCAAGGCAAATAGTACATGGAACAAGTTAGAAGAAGCTACAGGATCACACAAAGAACCATCTCCACAGCCAACTACACCACCATGGGTCAATGTAACTTACTCAAGTAGACTGAAAAGGCCATCAAATGTTTCTTCATCAGTGTCAAACACATCAGTGCAAAACAGATCGGTGTCAAGCAAAGATGAATCCTTGCTCTCGAAGAAAATTCTTTGCGATGAAGATAAAACAATTGCAATTGATAATATAAAGTCATTTGATAAATTTATCAAATCTTCAAGTCTTACCAAGAAAGAATTCAACAAACACTTTGAAAAAGTAAGAATAGTGCACTCAAAGGGAATCCGAAGAGGGACTCTTTTAATGGAACTTGAATCTAAAGAAATAGCAGAAGAAATTGTTAAGAAATGGAAACCTCAATGCTTCTCTATAGATGGAGGGGTGCAAAACAAAACAACAGCCACACTTCTAAAGAACAAAAACTGTCGCTGTGTTATTTCTGATGTTGACCCTGACCACACAGATGAATTCATCCAAGAAGAACTGGCTAAGAATCTTCAGATGAATGCCTCAGAGAAAGAGAAAATAGCTGTTCGACGTTTCATCACTAAAGATGACAGAAGGCTCTTCACAGTCATGGCTACATTCTCAGAAGCTAAATACTATGAGAAAATACTGGAACAAGAACAGGTACTCATAGGTCAAAGCTACTGTCCAATTCGAAAATATACTCCAAAACCATATTATGTCATTCAGTGCTATAATTGCCACAAGTTTGATCATCAATCAGCATGGTGTTTGAGGAAGATGGCCTGTCCATACTGTGCCCAACATCACAAACCAGATGACTGCCCAGCTCATAAAGAAGGAAAAGTGCATGAATACTGCTGTGTTAACTGCCCAAGTGACAAAGTGACAAGGTGCATTCCTCAACTTCCAAAGAATGTCCTACCTATATTGCTAAACTCCAAAGTGTTCAACAATATCAAAATTCTGAATGATGGACACAAAAACTAGGAATGAAAAATCTCACGTTTTAACTGCATGTCAGCTTAACATTTCAGGCCTCTCCAACCATAGCAAGAATGGTTTGGATAGGTTTATTCACAGGCGGGGTGTGAATATCCTTGCTCTTCAAGAAACTAAGGTTGATGAATTGGAACAAAACACTTTTGCCACCATGAAAACCTTTCTGAACAATTCTAGTCATGGTGTTGCACTTGCAGTATCATCTTCACTCAAACCAGCGTATGTATCAGCATTGTCAGATGAAGAAATTGCAGCAGTGTGGGTTACTGCTGAAATAGATAAGGCAGCAGTTTTATTATGCTCTTGCTATTGCCGTCCTGAAACTAAAGGAACAGATTCACTCAACAGACTTCTGGCAAATATCAATAAAGCCTACAACTGTATAGCAAGAAATATGGCATTAAAAGTATTTTGATATTTGGGGACTTCAATGCCCGTAGCCCAGTGTGGGGAGATACTACAGAAAATGCACGAGGAAAAGCATTGATTGAATACACTGCAAAGCACCCAGAGGTTGCCATCTCATCACCAGACAGTCTCACATTCATTACTCAGAAGGGAGGTAGCCTCATAGACTTGTCTCTTGTCTCAGGGCCTATCTCCAAAATGATAAGTAAACCATGGACAGACAGCTTTGGTATACATGAACTATTCACTGGGGCTCCTGACAGGGGACACTTGCCGGTGTTATATCAAATATCATGTGAATCTGCAAATACACAGAGAAAAACTCAAAAAGTCTTCAATTTCAAAGATGCAGACTGGGATTCCTGGAAAAAAGAAGTGGATCATACTTTTGTTAATAAACTGAATGAACTGAATGGAATATCTATTGAAGCTGAGAACATCAATCAAGTTATTGATTTCTTTGAAAAAACCCTGCTGAAAGCCTGCAATAACCATATAATACCCACCAAAATCACATCTCCCCACTCAAAACCATTCTGGAACGACCATTTAAGCTCCTTATCAGAACAACTAAGGGCTGCCCAACAGAATTTCCAGCAAAGATCTTCACCACACAACAAGGTAATAAGAGACAGTGCTAAAGAAAAATTTAAGGAAGAACAAGCACGGGCCAAAAATGAATGGGTGCATAAAGAACTAGATGGAATGAATGTCCATGAAAGCATGAATCACAAATGTTTTGGAAACGGTACAAACATTATTTCACAGCAAGAGACGATTCCATCATAAGCAATCTCATCTGTCCATCAACAGAAAGACTAGCTCAAACTGATGAATCTAGGGAGAAACTTCTATTTGAAACCTTCTTCACTGGAGTTCATATCAACAAAAGTTCCTTTGATGAGAATCACATGTCAAAAATTAATGAAGATGTGTCCAAGTTTTCAAAACAAAAAGAACATTATGAAATGAGCTCAGAGTCGGTCAGTGATGAAGAAGAAATTCTTATGCATGGTCCCATATCTATTGAAGATATCTCTTTGGCAATAGGCAAGCAAAAGACACAAGGAAAATCATTAGATGGAAGCTCAATACACCCAATTCTTCTAAAACACCTGCCCACAAATGCCCGCAAACTCCTAGTTAAACTCTTCAACAATATCCTTGATAGTGGTGAATGGATATGGGATGAATCTATTGTAACATTCATAAAAAAACCAAGCAAATCATCATATATGTCACCTGGGTCATACAGACCCATTTGCATATCGCCATACCTGGGCAAACTACTTGAACGAATCTTGGAATCAAGACTAAGAAAATTCTGTTCCTCAACCAATGTTCTCCACATTGGTTGAGGAATAAATGTCAGAAACCTTAATAAAATGTTGTGAAATGATGTAACCCATTAGCTACTGAAATTTCGATCAAAAATGTCCATCTGGAGCTGGTTGAGGGCCTTGCTCCACACGTAGCTCCACATATCATATATTAGGCTATATCTTTGGAACCAATCAAGCTTTTAATTTCGTTCTTTAAAAACTTAAAAAATAGATGTAAAATTTCCTCCACAGGGCAGAAGTCTCCACATGACTCAAACTGATAAATACTGGTGGAGCCCCTCAACCAAGCATTTTATAGACTATAAAATATGTCAAGACAGCTTTCAACATGACCATATGACCAATAGACAGCAACTTACTAACTATGATTCTGTTAAATCTGATTTATTGCATGTTAAGTTTGGTGTTCCTCAAGGATCAGTTCTAGGACCGCTTCTTTTTATTCTGTATATAAATGATATAGTCAACTGTTCCAAGCTGGGACACTTTGTTTTGTTTGCAGATGACACTAATATATTTGTAAGCGGAACATCAGAAAAAGAAGCTTACTCAAAGGCCAATGAGGTCCTTAGAGATGTCAACCTATATATGTTGAGCAATCAACTTCATATCAATATTGAAAAATGTGTATACATACATTTTAGACCTAAACTTAACCATGATGAGCAAAAAACTTGTGCCAGAACCAAAATTATAGCTAATGAAAACCATATCTTCTTGAATAATAATAAACTTAAGAAAACAAATATGGCAAGGTACTTAGGAATTATCATTGATGAGAACTTAAACTGGGAAGGTCATCTTGAACATTTAGAACAAAAATTGAACAGTTCAATAATTACAATTAAAAGAATTAAAAAATTCATCCCACAAGAACACTTTAACAAACTTTACCATTCACTTTTTGCCTCACATTTAACTTATGGGATATCAGCATGGGGCGCTGTATCTAATGATAAATTAAAAAATATATTTCATATTCAAAAAAGATGCATACGCTTACTCTTTGGGAAAAAACTGAATTTCGATCATGCTGAATATTATAAAACTTGTGCCAGAACCAGATCAATTGATGAATATTTAGCTCCAAAGGAATATGTTTTAGAGCACACCAAACCTCTATTCACAGAATTAAAATTATTAACTGTGCATAATCTCCACAACCTTTACTTGCTGAATGAAATTTTTAAAATCAAAAAATATAGATACCCAATCTCTCTATATACATTACTGAAAAACTCACCTGAGTCAACTAGATGTTGCCAAAAGAACAATATTGTTATACCTCATTACAAACTAAAAATGTCAAGGCAACAATTTTTGTACTGTGGCTCCTCAGTGTGGAACAAATTCAACAACAAAACTGCCTCAGCTGGCAGCAACTTTTTGTCAGACTTATCCATATCCTCTTGTATTGCAAAGCATAGATTTCAAAAATTTCTTCTTGGGCTTCAATCATCAGGGCACTCTGAGCTTTGGGAAGACAAAAACCTTAACTTAGAAATTCTATGATTTGATAACAAATTGCTATTTTTTCTTCAACAACACTCAGCTGTTCTCACAAGTAAACTTCTGGTAATAATTCACCCTGTTGAATGAAAAGGATTCAATCTAAAAGCTGCTAATATTATCTAAATAGGTATTATATCACCAAACATAAAATTCTTCTTATGAAGTACCTACAAATCAAAGCTGTTCAATTTAATGTATTGGTTTGTCATTGATCTTACGGTAGATAACAGCTGATGGTAGATAACAGCCTACAGTATACAAGTATAGAAATTAGTAGTCTCCTGATGCAATCATTTTCTTCTTATTACTTTATTACTTTATTAACTACGTTATCAATATCTATATTAACGTTAATAACATTGTTTCTGATTTGCAGCAAACTGTTAAACATTTCTAATAATCCTGCCAGAATTAAACTAATTGATTGTATCCATAGCAGTTGTACCAAGGGTGGTGCCCAAGTTTCCACAGGCATTCCCTGTAGCCGCAATACAATTCAATTTTTATTGAATAATGGGAATAATGTCTAATGCTGCCTGGTTTGTGTTTTTTAAGTATATTAATTATAAAAACTATATTATTGTTTTCAACTTAAGTATTTATCCTCTAGGCTCTACTGTAGGCTAGACTCAGAATATCCTCCTTTGTTTTTATTTACTGCAGAATATCAGGATATCCTGTTTTTCTTTAAATTATTATTATTTCATCGAATATTGAATTCCTAATTTATTAAAGTTGTTTTTGGTATTTGTATATATGTGCTATTGCAATTTATAACCTAATTTCAATCATGATTATCTTATAAGATCAAGAGAAATTGATATGATTAATCTTGGTGTAATGTGCTACAAAATATAACCTTTTGTTTTATTAACCTTTTGTTTTATTAATCCAGTAATCCTCCAAACTGCACAGATCATTCTTCACGTCGGTTGAAATGTCCTTATCGATGTAATCAATGATCTGGATAGTTGCTTCACAGAAGCAATGACCTGGAAGGTTAAAATGCTCATAGATGAATGTGGAGGCATTATTCTTCACACCCGATCTATGACTATTCATACGCTTGTGAAGTGGCTGACTGGTCTCACCAACGTACTGTTTTTGACAAGTGGAACAGGTGATAAGATAGATAACGTTGCTATTTTTGCAGGAAATATTAAGGCTATCATGACAAAATATAAACTTATTATTAAACGTGCTACTATGAAAGGTTTTACTAGTGACAAAGGACTTGCAAGTTAGACATCCCTTACTATTACAAGCTATGAAGTGGGAGGAAGTTATTGAAGTATTGATGCCTAACCACTTTGCAAGATTTTTATGATAATACTTGTTGCTACGTTTAAGTCATGTTATTACAACTCCCCTTGTCAGAAGTGACCCTCCTATACACACCGAGTACCGACTCAAGGTATGTAAAGGGAGAGGGACCGGACATCACCCTACTGATGTGGGGCTGCCACACTTAAGGCGGGCGGTAGATGACATGAATCTAAACAGATTCTCCCACCATGATCACACTACAGCCTGGCGGGGGGCCATACGGCCATAAGCCCACCTTATCACCGGATCACATAGTGCTGCTGCTTCTCGCGCCAGAGCATGGCGGGCAGCTCACGCCAAGAGAATGTATTTACATGACAAACGGATAAAGTGGATACATCTAGAATAATCAATGAACAAGAAAATCAATGGGAATAGAGACCAAGATATAGTAATAATAGAGTATAAATTCATATTCAAGCTATCAATTCTGTGCCCAACGGGGCGGAGGAACCGGCCACCAGGAGAAACACCATGATACAGATCTAATCCAATGTCTTATCTATAGAGGTGTATGGGTATATTACAATCATAACAAAATACTGAATATCGATTTTCTAATTCAAAGATTGACATAAGAGGCGGAAGAGACTAAACTGTGAATCATCAGCGGTTACCCTACAGTTGTAAGGTCTCCCTGCCATCTGCAATGTAGGTGTACCATCAGCAGGTGACAAGGGAAACGGAGGGGTTTCGGCCCACGTACCCCTCACAGCTTACAACTGCAAGGCTGGGCCACCCAGGACTCCGGATTCCTGAGCAACACAGTTTAGAGGGAAGGGAGAGGAAAAGGAAAGAGTTCAGTAGAGGTGAAAGATCATTGAGTGCTAAAATCGAGGTGAATATCTAAATGTTATGCAATTTATAAAACCTGGAGGTGAAAGCTAAAATGGACGTGAGGTTGCAGGCATCTGCCTGTTCAGCCACACATTTACTCATTTAGTCCCAGGCTAATCATACAGCAAGTTATTCGAGGTCAGCAACAAGCTGCACGACAAACCAGTACAGAATGGCTCTCTTGGAGCTCTCTCTCTCTCTCTCTTGGAGTTTTTGGTTTCTTTTGTACTCTTGTTTCCGTCTGTTCTGAAAGATAGAATTGTTAAGATTTGTCCCTTATGGTTCGTGTGCCTCGTCTGCTGCGATGATGTGTGCGAGTACCAGGGCATCGCACACATGCCACACATCACGAGCATTTTGGGATTAGGGGATGTGGTTTCTACATCTGATGGGTTGTGGCAACCCTCCAGATGTAGACTAGCGTAGTGCAATGCTAGCGCTCGTTAGCTCAGACCTAAGCTGCCAGGGACGGAACAGGAAGGCCAGTTTCCAGGGTCGCCACGTGGAGGAGAGCAATTGACCCCTTCTAATGAGGCACCTTGAAATTGAAAAATTATTTCTAATCTGAAATTTCCTTCAGCATAGTTTACAGTAGGAAGTAAGTTGAAAATTTTTAGTGATATGGAAAAGCTTGAAAGGTTTTATCAATTTTTGTTAATCAAATGTTAACCAATGTTTGCTGTTAACAAACTCAAACCTTTTCCATTCTCAGGATGTAAGAATGTAATAGCCTCATATACATCATTTGACAGTTTCTTTTCATGCCCATTATATGCATCATTATAATCACTAACATCCACTTATTTGCTTGGACCACTGCATCTATAAGAGTGTTGATACAAGGGAAATGGTCTGGTAACATATCGAGTAGTCCTAAATATGCTGGGTATGAGGAAGATGCTAGGTATGAGGAAGATGAAGAATTTGAGTGGTTCATCACAGGTTTGATATAATTCATTACATTAATTCAAATTTTTTAACCAATTTGTTTAGATAGATAACTTCACAAATGACTAAGTCCCACTCTTTCAGCCACGAAATTTTAACTATTGCAGCAGTGGTCGACCGGGGGCGGGATCTCAGCCGGGGCCGGGGCCGGGGCCGGGGATGGCGATTCAGGCCGGGGCCGGGGCCGGGGTAGATATGAGAAATTTGACCGGGGCCGGGGCCGGGGCCGGGGAACCATCAATTTAGCCGGGGCCGGTGCCGGGGCCGGGGATTGATGACTAAAGTTAGATAAAGAAAATTGGGGCCAGAGTACTTTTCACACAAGAAATGGAATACAAAATATGCGCATGAAAAACTGACAGGTTAGGTATTCAATACCTACACCTTTAAGCTAAATCACTGAAATTCAATGATATGCAGGGGTATGGGGGCGGTAGCCCCCAGATACCAGACGACCTGAGCAAATAGAATAATCGCCTCTTTAGTATTGCAACTCAATTTCTCGTATTTTTCAAACGAATCTGGTCGAAGCAAAATCAAGACTCACTGAAATTCAATGATATGCAGGGGTCTGGGGGCGGCAGCCCCCAGAAGCCAGACGACCTGAGCAAATAGAATAAACGCTTCGTCAGTATTTAAACTCAAATTCTCGTGTTTTTCAAACGAATCTGGTCGAAGCAAAATCAAGACCGTCACTGAAATTTAAAGATACGCGGGGGGTCTGGGGGCGGCAGCCCCAGAAGCCAGACGACCTGAGCAAATAGAATAATCGCCTCTTTAGTATTTAAACTCAATTTCTCGTATTTTTCAAACGAATCTGGTAGAAGCAAAATCAAGACTGTCACTGAAATTCAATGTTATGCAGGGGTCTCGGGCCGGCAGCCCCAGAAGCCAGACGACCTGAGCAAATAGAATAATCGCCTCTTTAGTATTTAAACTCAATTTCTCGTATTTTTCAAACGAATCTGGTAGAAGCAAAATCAAGACTGTCACTGAACTTCAATGTTATGCAGGGGTCTGGGGGCGGCAGCCCCCAGAAGCCAGACGACCTGAGCAAATAGAATAATCGCCTCTTTATATTTAAACTCAATTTCTCGTGTTTTTCAAACGAATCTGGTAGAAGCAAAATCAAGACTGTCACTGAATTTCAATGATATGCAGGGGTCTGGGGGCGGCAGCCCCCAGAAGCCAGACAACCTGAGCAAATAGAATAAACGCCTCTTTAGTGTTTTAACTCAATTCTCGTATTTTTCAAATGAATTTGGCCGAAGCAAAATCAAGACTGCACTGAAATTCAATGATATGCAGGGGTCTGGGGGCGGCTAGCCCCAGATGACCTGTACAAATAAAACAGTTGCCTTTATAGCATTGGAATTCTATTTTTGTATTTTTTAACATCTGGAAAAAGATCAAGAGTGTTGTGGAACCTTATTAATATTAATGTGTCGAGTGCCCTGTGGGCGACAACCTCCAGAAACCAAACGTTTATTAATAATGCTGATAAAATAGATGCCTCAATAGTATTTAGCCTTTTTGAAAACAGTATTTTCGTCTATTTTCGACGTGTAGACGCAAAAGTAACATGAAAGGTAAACTTCGATGATAGATGCGGGTCTGGGGTGGTGGTTAGAGGTCGATAGATAGCTACATCAGCTCAATTCAATTTTCCCTTCAATTTCAAGTTATTAAAATGTAGGTGAGTACACGTCTTGAGCGACCTATTCAGAAGTTAAATGTCCTAAGCATAAGCAATATCATTGGATGGAAAAATTTATTGTCCCGTTTCATGTCAAATTAGGAAATTACATTATGGAATTCACAAATTTTCATCTGAAAACTTGAATTAAGGTAAATATTAAATCCCCGGCCAATTCCCCGGTAAAATCACGATTTTAGGCCGGGGCCGGGGTTAAAAATTTCGGCCGGGGCCAGACCGGGGCCGGGGCCCCGGTCTCTTCCTCAATTTTGGCCGGGGCCGGGAAGAGCCGGGGACAGTGATTTTGGCCGGGGCCGGGGCCCCGGTCGACCCCAGTATTGCAGTACAATATTTGTTATATAGAAAATATTTATTAAAGACCTACTATTTTCAGATAGCTTTTAGCTAAGTAAAGCTTAGTGATTAGATTTTCAATTAATTTATATGTAAGTGATTTATTTCATCTATATGAGTCGCTTTAGATGGCTGGGTCAATTCTTTTTAGACATTGCGCCTAAAAGTAGATACCTATTTTAGCTTTAAAGCAATGGATAAATTCCTATTATTTATTTATTATTTATTTAGTGATGTTTGTCTAATACATCTTTATAGATAAGACTTCAGATCATATGTGTACTGTCCTATCAATCTGTAATTCAAGTTGTGTCAAGAAGATCAATCATTGTTAAATCTTCTAACTAAATGTATTTCAGGTCCTAGCAGTGGTAAATTTATTGAGCTGACATTCAGTGCATTTAAGACAGAGTGCCTCTATGATTATGTCACTGTTTATGATGACATTCTTGAGGTTTGTGATTAGGGTGTAACAGAATTTCCCGACTTTGGCAATTCAAAATGCCTGGGGTATTTTCATACAGCCTAGGACACAAGAAAACCAAAAATCGAAAAAATTTTTGAAAAAATTATTTTTTGGGGCTCGCCAGATGGCAAAAACTTTTTTGCCTGTTAATTATAAAGGCCAATTCCTTGGGTGCATTAACTCAGAAACTACTTGTTTATGTAACTTCTCGTTGTGTTCATCGTTTTCCACATGTATGAAAATGGGGGTATAGGTCAAAGAATTATGCTCCTATCTAGTTCAGGGGCTGAGATATGGCTGATTTTCGTATGCCCATATATGGTCAATGACCATATATGGGCATAACTTTAACGCGTAATAACTTTTTAACCAAAAGAGATAGCAGCAAAATTTTTGAATTTTGGTATAGTAAGTCATACCCAAAGAACACGGTTTGGTATTCAGAATTACTTTTAAGTCATCAGAAGTGGCCGAATGGCAAAATATGACAATTCTGATGAAGCCAAAATTGGCATATATTGCCATTCGGTCATTTCTGATGATTTTAAAGTAATTCTGATCGCCAAACTGTGTTCTTTGGGTATGACTTACTATACAAAAATTCAAAAATTTTGTTGCTATCTCTTTTGGTTAAAAAGTTATTTCGCGTTAAAGTTATGCCCATATATGGTCATTGACCATATATTGGCATACGAAAATCGGCCATATCTCAGCCCCTGAACTAGATAGAAGCATAATTCTTTGACCTATACCCCATTTCACACCTGTAAAAACGATGAACACAACAAAAGTTACATAAACAAGTAGTTTCTGAGTTAATGCACCAAAATTGGCCTCAATTAACAGGCAAAAAGTTTTACATCTGGCGAGCCCCAAAAAGTAATTTTTTCCAAAATTTTTTCCATTTTTGGTCTTCTTGTGTCCTAGGCTGTATGAAAATGCCCCAGGCATTTTAAATTGCCAAAGTCGGGAAATTCTGTTACACCCTATTTGTGATGGAAGTATGAATTTAGGTAACTTATTTGTTTTTTATTGGTTTTACAAAATTGTTATCACAAAAGGAAGCTGAACTCAAAACATTGTCAATGGTTACCTGCTGCTCCTGCCAAATCTGCTGGTATCTAGTGGAGCCTATAATTTTAAAATATTCTGGCATCAGTTACAGCATTTTGAATCTTGATATCCCTCACAGCTATTTTTCATTGCACCTATGATAAATGGGGGGGGGGGGTAAGGCAAACTTTGGCAAACTTTGGCAAACTTTGGCAAAAGCTTCCACTTTTTTTGGAGTTTGCCAAAAAAAGTGTTTGCCAAAGTTTGCCATAGTTTGCCAAAGTTTGCCAAAATTTGCCAAAGTTTGCCAAAAAAACCCCAAAAATTTTGTTATTTCTGATTTCTTGTCCACAGTGCATGCAGGACGTGTGCATAATGATTTTTAGGGAGCTGAATCGATTTCCAATCGATTTTCATTCATCAGACCTTCCCCTTCAAGGCTTTACTGGTTTCACGTCTGGACATTCCCTCTGTAAGCATTGCTTTGTTTACAAAAAGGTATCCTAAAGGACCCTGGTTAGAATTTTCGAGAACCTTTTGGTTCAAGAAAAGAGATGTTAATAATTATCAAGAATGGATCCATGTATCTACTACCAGTTCATCAGATAATGACGTGTCTTTGGCAAAATTGTACCACAGGAATACAGTATGACCAAAATTAGCATCCATGGAGGCTGAATGGAGGCTAATTTCAAAAATAAGCCTC
The DNA here is from genome assembly GCA_011033025.1 of Beroe forskalii. Classification (NCBI taxonomy): domain Eukaryota; kingdom Metazoa; phylum Ctenophora; class Nuda; order Beroida; family Beroidae; genus Beroe; species Beroe forskalii. The sequence continues at coordinate 323,635 of WFMF01000183.1, read as the reverse complement.
TGCAACCATTAGTCTCCATGGACATGGAGGCTAATGATTGCAATAGGAAGGCTAATTTTCGAAAAATAGCCTTCCATGTGGAGGTTAATTAGCCTCCACTCAGCCTCCATGGAGGTAAAATTTTGGTTTTTATCCTCCACTGAAGCTTTTTTTAGCCTCGGACACAGAAACTGAATCATAACATTTTCGTGTAGGCTAAAGCTTTAATATGGAGGCTAATGGAGGCTATTTTGAGGCTTAGCGTCCATTAAACATAATTTAGTGCTGAAGGTGGTAAAATGTGCACTAATTTCTTAATTTTAAAAGCAGTTTATAGATTCAAACTTTCAGACAGCTCCAATTATCCTCCACTCAGCTTCCACTAGCCTCTGCTCAGCCTCCTCTAGCCTCTGCTCAGCCTCCACTAGGCTCCACTCAGCCTCCACTAGTCCACTAGGCTCCACACAGCCTCCACTAGGCTCCATTCAGCCTCCACTAGGCTCCACTAGGCTCCATAGTCCATTCTCCCTCCACTAGGATCTAATTAGCCTCCACTAACCTGCACTGACCACTAGCCTCCACTCAGCCTCCGTTAGGCTCCACACAGCCACCATTAGGCTCCATATAGCCTCTTCTAGGCGACACCCAGTCTCCACTAGACTCCACTCAGCCTCCACTAGCCTCCACTCAGCCTCCACTAGGCTCCACTCAGCCTCCACTAGTCCACTAGGCTCCACGCAGCCTCCACTAGGCTCTACACAGCCTCCACTAGGCTCCGTTTAGCCTCCACTAGGCTCCACTCAGCTTCCACTGGACCACTAGGCTCCACACAGCCTCCACTAGGCACCACTCAGCCCCGTATAGTCTCCACTAGGCTCCATTCTCCCTCCACTAGGATCCAATTAGCCTCCACTAACCTCCACTGACCACTAAACTCCACTCAGTCTCCATAAGGCTCCACACAGCCACCATTAGGCTCCATATACTCATATAGCCTCTTCTAGGCGACACCCAGTCTCCATTAGGCTCCACTCAGCCTCCACGCTCCAAACAGCCTCCATTCTGCTCCACTCAGTCTCCAGTAGGCTCCAATCGGCCTTTTCTCGACTCCACTCAACGTTCTCTCAGTCTAGTCCCCACTCCGTCTCTACTTGGCTCTTTGGCTCCGTTCAGCCTCCACTAGGCAACAATTGCCTCCACTCCCCATTCTAGAACCTGTAATAATGTTAGTACAACCTGATTTTTGAAGGACGTCATGTTAGTATTGTTTCAGTGTCGTCACACAATCATAATTATGACTATACTATCGCAACATTCATACATGTTTCTACTCCTCTCTAAAATGGGGACGTAATGCAATAACCAGCCACCACCGAGCGCTATTCAAGTTCTTAAAGGACCAATACACTATACTGAAGTTGCCGATTTTATTTTACTGCCAGCTTCATTTCATAAAATTATGCAGATTAGTGAAAACCCGAACTCTCTATCTGCTTTCTACACGGAGCTACAGCGATATTAAGTGTACCTACGTAATTTGATCATGCTGCTACGTCATAAATCACTGATTCGCAGGAAGAGGAATGTATCACGCACTGCGTAATATCATAGTTTACATTAGAACGTAGTCGGAAATCATTGTTTGCTTGTTATGTAGTTTTCCACCCTGGTAACTAATATTTTTGACGGACAATAATTACATAGTTTGGAATGGATATTAATTACTAGGAATCTACTAACTAATTAGGGAATAGTATATTTGCATTACTGATTAACATGGTATATCAAATCAAGGGAAGTGAGCAAGTAGCAACTGAGCACATTAGCTCTATGAATAGCACCGTACAGACAGATAATTAACTCCTACTGCTCTAGTGTTTTACTGGCTCCACTTCTAAAATCAGTTCAGAATTCAGGTTCCTAGAGCTAGAGTATGAACACTGTAGGTACTGGTCTGGAGTTCATGGAATCCACTTAGATTCATTCTTCAGAGTATTCAATGGACATGTCAAGTTTATCGTCATTGTACTATTGAACTTATGATTTCGAATGTCCCTCATTGGATTTGATCATTCACTGTTAGTTTCAATCCTATCAGATGGCTTTATAACTATGTACTTGGGCCCATCAGAAATTTTGAATTATAGCTTTATAGGACTTATGATGTTCATCGGACCACCATTACCATAATCACATCAATATTAGCTGAATTTTCTTAGCCCAGTTAGATTTGCCCAGAAGATACATTGCGTTTTTTAAGAAGTTAAAAAAGTTAGAAACATCTTAATATTGCAATGAAGGTTGTCAATAAATCAATTAAGCATTGTCAACCCATTACTATACTTAATTGAACCAATTTTTTGGGAATTTGGGATGTCAGATGGGCTCAATTGGACAATACCATCTATGATCATGGGATGTTTCGACCGACGACTCTTGGAAGTGACTAAAATATCAATATACATTGATACCTACAATCTTACAATATAAAAGACAAGATTTGCTAATTTTTACCGCCTATAATATGTATGATTCAGATGCATTTGCTTCATTATTTTTCAAAGATGTTACCAAATTAGATAATTAGCACAATACTAGAAACCAGTTGATATCATCCATAATCACTAATTTGAGTAAACTGCACCCCTGAACCAAAACAAAACAACACAACACACATCATCATACAGTGTTTATACAGTGCTCAGAGGCGGAGCAGCACTAATTGTAATCGATAGCAGTGATTTATGACGTATCACAGCGGAATACAGAGTTACACTTTACACGCTTGTATCTCAGAAATTAGATCACGTAGAGAGATCGGAATTTCACTGAAGTGTGTGTTATAAATTGCTGCGTAATATTGGATGATTAATCATTTAATTTGTTAAACTCGATTCTATAGTGTATTGGTCCTTTAAGTATTTTTAGGCACATTTCTTCAAGGAGTAACCTTGCATATCAATGGGAATTGGGGATAATATGCAAGCATTTTGATTGAATTATGAAATAGCTCAGAGCATAGCGTCCCTGATCAATATCATTGAGAACGGATGACCATATGGGGATGACCAAAACGTCATGACTTACCTAATTACTTAATTAAAAATTTGCTGCTTGGTTTTCTTAATTTTCAATGAGTAAATAGGACAGCGAAATACCCATAAAATTCTTTTATCGCGCTTTCGAAATACGTTGAAAACATAGAAGCATTGCTCTCAGCTATTATAATGAAAGATAATATATAGGTAAGTACGAACAGTAGGCGGATGAGTTTTACATCATTATAGTGTTCCAATGTATTGAATTAGTGACGGTAAAAGGTTAAACAGAACAGCTATCAATTTATTAAAGCTGCAGCAATTCTGTACTGTGGTTAGTAGATAAAAATACTATTACGGATACAAAGCTCTGCTGGATGACCAGGAATGTGATTACCAAACGCTATATATTTTCTACTTTGATCTATGTAAGTGATACTTTTTTGGGGTTCTGGAGGTGAGATTTGCGATTCTCACCTCCGTAAAGCCAGAAAATCATATATTAACGTTGGCAAGCTAATTAGATTTGATCATAATGTATCTCTATGATTTTGGTCATCCTTGAGCTCTTGAGTGCAGAGTCATCATGATATCACATAATATATCCTCAGAATAAATAGGCAGCCGCAATGACGCCATCAACTTTGTATGCACTGTCAAATTGTTGAAAATAACCGCCTATTTTTCGCGTGTGGGGTATAATTGAGTGATAATAAGATCTTACTTGGCTGGGACCGGATAGATACGCTGATATGGGGGAATTGGAATGTTCTCAATTGTACCTATTTTAATCTATGAACTACAGTACAGAAGTGCTGTAGTCCGACCAGTCCATATCTCAGGGTTAGGAAAGGGCAACATATAGTATGCGAATAAATTTATCAAGCACATGAACCACGAAAAACTTCACAGTGTTGTTTTGATACTAGCTCTTTTGTTTTAACATGTCGAAGTTCGCCCACAGGTAGGTATAATACATTTTAATTTATTACCTATGACCTATGCCCATGTCAGCCAACCCTGTAGAAAACTAACATAATGAATGATTGTTGATTATAACATAATCTATTTGTCTAAAATCTTCGATCAAAACTTCCTGAATACCATTGAATTTTAAAGCTTAAAAATCAATATATTTTTTGTTCCAGAAAAAATTCAAAAAATGGATGACCAAATTTCACTTCGGGGATGACCAATTAGATACGATGTTGATATGGGCATAGCGTGGAGAGGAACAGGACACCCCCTCTCTCTACATAGTGCCAATTCGATTATCTACCTTCCCACTTCACTGTTGGACTAACATGAAAATGACTAACACGCTTTTGCAACGCAACATACAATAATACAGTGGGTTGCCTAGATCTGGGCAACCTGACATACAAATATGAACGGGGTTGCCTGTTTCTGTAACTTGAGCTCCCTGGCAGAGGAGGAGCAATGCTGCAATAGCATTTGTAAACAGTGATGAACAGTGTCCTCTAGCGACTGGTAAATGTATACAATCGGAACTGTTGATTATTTTCACAATTTTATTTCTGTGGATGTTTGTTGTCAACCGTCAAGCAGGTCACATGTTAGTAATTTTGTCCTTTTATTATCCTAGATGTTAGTACAATATGTTGCATAAGTTGCCTGGGTTTTTGAATGGGGCCTCCACTAGGCTCCACTCAGCTTCCACTAGGCTCCACTCAGCTTCCACTAAACTCCAATCAGCCTCCACTGACCACTAGCCTCCACTCAGCCTCCATTAGGCTCCACAAAGCCACCATTAGGCTCCATATAGCCTCTACTAGGCGACACCCAGCCTCCACCAGGCTCCATTCAGCCTCCACCACGCTCCAAACAGCCTTCACTCGGCTCCACTAAGTCTCCAGTAGGCTCCAATCAGCCTCCAATAGGCTCCACCCAGCCTCCATTAGGTTATATTCAGTATTCAGCCTCAACTAGGCTCCAATCGGCCTTCACTCGGCTCCACTCAGCGTTCTTTCAGCCTCCACTATAAAATAGTCCCCACTCAGTCTCTACGTGGCTCCATTCAGCCTCCACTTGGCAACAATAGCCTCCACTAGGCTCCAGCCTCCACACAGCCTCCACTAGGCTCCACTCAGCCTCCACTAGGCTCCATTCAGTTTCCACTAGGCAAATAATATTCTCAGCAACGTTATGTCGGGTTGTTGCAGGAATCCATGGAAACTGGTCAGTGGTCCTTGTGGGGCCTTACTATTGATTTTAGTCTGCTGGAACAGCGTGGATGCTTCAGTTTTAAAGGCTTCAATTGTTTGATCGGACTACTTAAGTACTTTGTACTTAATAAATGCATAAGACTTAAATTAAGAGGTAATGAAATACCGTATTTGTTACTGTAGTCTCCTACTCTATTCAATGTGGATGTGATCCCTGCTACAGCTTCTGGATAACGTCAAAATGTGAAACAGACCTTGGGAATCGATTCAGCATCCTACTATACTTTTGTTAAGTCACCTACTCCTGAAAATAAGGCTTCCTACGACAAGCTGAATACTTTCTGTGAAAAACACGTTAACCTGGCCAAAAGAAAACATCACAATGAATATTTCAATAAATATCAAAATGACTCGCGCAAGCAATGGCAAATGATTAACAGCTTACTTGGCAGGAAGAAAAAAACTAATAACATAAGTAGACTGTCTAATTCGGATGGAACTTCATCAAGTTGCCCTCTGTCCATAGCTAACAGTTTTAATCTTTTAATGATTACTTCGCGAACATAGCAAGCAATTTGAAACAAAAAACGTCGAAAAGTGAACAACCTTGCGCTGATTCACAGGGGCACGAAAATTTCCTTGGTGACTCTGTCAGCAGATCTCTATATTTACGAAAAATTAGTGCATGTGAAATCCACAAAATTATTAACAACTTCAAAAACAAAAGCACGCGAGACACAAAAATGGAGGCCTTGAAAACTGCAAATACTTCGCACACCTTCACACATGCGTTAGCTGGGGTAATAAACAAGTCCTTCGAACAAGGCATATTCCCTGAACAATTGAAAATCGCCAAAGTAGTCCCTATCCATAAAGAGGGCTCTAGGACTGACGTCGGAAACTACAGGCCCATCTCACTCCTTATGACTTTTTCCAAAATTTATGAGAAACTCATGCACGGTAGGATTTTGGAATTTCTTGAGTCCAACGACAGCCTTTCTGAGCTCCAGTACGGCTTCCGACCTGGTAGATCGTGTGAGCGTGCTCTTCTCAACGCACAAAACACCTTACTTGAATCATTAACCAAACGACAGGTTTCACTGCTGCTCCTTATCGATTTTTCTAAAGCGTTTGACATGGTAGAGCACAGAATCCTTCTAAGTAAGCTACAGCATTACGGTATCAGGGGTGTAGCTCTTAAGTGGATGGAGTCGTACCTGAGCAACAGAAAACAGTATGTTTCAATAAACGGGCACGACTCTACTATGGGTGATTTAGAGTATGGGGTACCTCAGGGTAGCATATTGGGGCCGCTGCTTTTTATCATATATATAAATGACATTCCAGGAACGGCCACCTTCGCGAAATTCATCTTATACCGGCTTATACGCTGACAATGCCAATATCATTGTTACCGGAAACACTATATACGAAGTATCTAGCCAATTAAACTCACTAATCAATAACCTTGTACAGTGGGTCAAATTAAACGGTCTCTCTTTAAATCTTAAGAAAACAAAGTACATGATTTTCTCACGCTCCCGTAACACTGATTTACCTTCCCCACTTTTGATTGAAAAAACACAAATCGAACGGAAAAGGGAGGCGCGGTTCCTTGGAGTCATTATTGATGAATCTCTAAAAGTCTAAAATGGACAAGGCACATTAACACAGTTCTTAGCAAAATGTCACGATACTGTATAGGAATTATGTACAAGATCAAAAAATATCTGCCCGTCACTGCACGACTACAAGTATACCACAGTTTTGTACAATCTCACTTGAACTACTGTTCTCTGGTATGGGGGTTCACGTGCAAGTCAAACTTAGAGGCACTTTTTTCCAAACAGAAGAAGGGGCTCAGGGCAGTAATCGAGGGTTTCATAAATTATCGTTATAAAAGTATAAAGATGGTGAAACAGCGGGACATACAAAATCTGCATTCACTGAACACAATGTCCTCACAATACATAACATCATTGCTCTAAACACATTTATTTTCATCCGCAAGGCCAGACACCACCATTTAGAGCTTCCTCGGTCTATATCAGAACTAATAGCTGAAGATAGCCCAATTCAAGACTCTAACCATGAATCGTGCGCAAACTGGCTAGCTTCCTATAACAACCATTTATATCATAGCTCTATCTTTTTCAAGGGCCCACTTTTGTTGATCAGCTCTAAGCTTGATTATAATCTGTCCCCTGCCAGTTACATGAACATTAAGACATACAAAAATAATATTAAGCTTGCTATTCTGAAAATGCAAAGCGGTGGCGACGCAGTAGAATGGCACACAGAAAATTTCCCTTTATATCTCATTCAAGGTCTGCGAAAGTCCAGAATCTGTAACAGGGCCACAATTTCTTATTTAGATTTCCTTTGAGACCTACTCGCGTACTAATAATCTCATCTTAATTGCGTACAGTACCAATAACTTCATCTTTTCAATACCCACTACCCCATGTTCAACGCTATAACAGTATAACGTTGTAACAGGGACATTTTTGCAACGAAGCAGATTTCATATTGAAAAGCATATTATGGGTACATAAAGTCGTGCCAAAGTGCTCAAAAATGTGTTTTATTTTTGGCAAACTTTGGCAAACTTTGGCAAATGCTTCCACTTTTTTTGGAGTTTGCCAAATAAAGTGTTTGCCAAAGTTTGCCATAGTTTGCCAAAGTTTGCTTTACCCCCGCCCCTAAATGAAAGTAAAACCAATTAACTGCAACTTTGATATTAAGGTAAAATGGAACCACAGGAACACAAGAAAATTAGGTCCCATTAGGTCCCATTAGGTCCCATGGGACCTGCGTGGGACCTGGGTGGGACCTGGTGGGACCTAAATAGGTCCCATGGGGCCTAAAATATCGTGGGACCTGATGGGACCTAGTTAGGTCCCACCGTGGGACCTACTTAGGTCCCATCAGGTCCCATTAGGTCCCATCAGGCCCCATCAGGTCCCACCCAGGTCCCACAGAGGTCCCATGGGACCTAATTTGACCTCCCAGGTCCCATTAGGTCCCATTAGGTCTCATAGGTCCCATAGGTCCCATTAGGTCCCACCAAAATAAAAACTTGTTTTAAGCTGAACGTCTATGGGGCCTATGGGGCCTACAGTGGACCTACAGTGGGACCTAACAGCCTCTGGTGGGACCTGATGGGACCTAAAAACACTCGAAAATGCTAGGTCCCACGAAATCGAATTTTTATCGAAAATAAGGTTTTGGAGTGTGCAAAACGTGTTTTAAGAACGATTTAAAGATGCTTCCATTATTCAAAAGACATCGCCCATTAGGTCCCATAGGTCCCATTAGAGCATTAGGTCCCATAGGTCCCATAGGTCCCATAAGTCTCATAGGCCCCATAGGTCCCATAGGTCCCATTAGGTCCCACCAGGTCCCATTAGATCCTATAGGCCCCATTAGGTCTCATAGGCCCCATTAGGTCCCATAGGTCCCATTAGGTCCCACAGGTCCCATTAGGTCCCACGCAGCTCTTATTAGGTCCCACCAGGTCCCATTAGGTCCTACCAGGTCCCGTTAGGTTCCACTAGGTCCCACGAAGATCTGATCAGGTCCCATTAGGTCCCACCAGGTCCCACGCAGCTTCCCTTAGGTCCCACCAGGTCCCATCAGGTGCCACGCAGCTTCCATTAGGTCCCACCAGGTCCCACCAGGTCCCATTAGGTCCCACCAGCTTCCATTAGGTCCCATTAGGTCCCACCAGGTCCCACACAGCTTCCATTAGGTCCCACCAGGTCCCATTAGGTCCCACCAGGTCCCACACAGCTTCCATTAGGTCCCATTAGGTCCCACCAGGTCCCATTAGGTCCCACCAGGTCCCACGCAGCTTCCATTAGGTCCCACCAGGTCCCACACAGCTTCTATTAGGTCCCACCAGGTCCCATTAGGTCCCACCAGGTCCCATTAGGTCCCACCAGGTTCCATTAGGTCCCACCAGGTCCCATTAGGTCCCACCAGGTCCCATTAGGTCCCATCAAGTCCCACGCAGCTTCCATTAGGTCCCACCAGGTCCCATTAGGTCCCACTAGGTCCCATCAGGTCCCATCAGGTCCCACGCAGCTTCCATTAGGTCCCACCAGGTCCCATTAGGTCCAATTAGGTCCCACCAGGTCCCACGCAGCTTCCCTTAGGTCCCATCAAGTCCCACGCAGCTTCCATTAGGTCCCACCAGGTCCCATTAAGCCATTAGGCCCAACCAGGTCCCACGCAGCTTCCATTAGGTCCCACCAGGTCCCAAGCAGCTTTTAGTAGGTCCCGCCAGGTCCCATTAGGTCCCATGATGGTTGTATCAGGTCCCATTAGGTCGCACAGAGCTCCTACTAGGTCCCACAGGCTCCATGGAGCTCCTATTAGGTATTGTTAGGTTCCACGATGGTCGCACCAGGTTCCATTAGGTCCCACAGGTAAAACTGTTGTACACTTTTGAGGAAAAAAGATCCCTCATGACTGACATTTTTTGAAAATTTTTACTTCATCATGAAAAATCAAAATTCCTCATATCTTGGGTAGTTGGGTGGGAAGCGGAGCAGTAGAATAAACTTGAAAACAAAATAAAAAGCCGTCATATTAGGGATATTTCGACATATGCTTTATGCCATTTTCAACCTGAATATAGATTTATTATACAATGCTAACAAGCGAATATATAATATTTATTGCCTACAAGCACGCTGAAGATGATCTTTTAAACTGGTAATTTAAACTAGACGACGTTACACACAAAATCACAAAATATGTTACATAACGTAGCAAACCAACAAGAAATTAACAAATTATTATCAAATGTAATCACTGATGAAATGTACTAGATAAAGTGTTAAAAACCGATACTAAATCAACGCATACATACGAAGCAGTACTTAGAAAATGTTGAGCGGAATTGACCACTCCTGCGTATTATTAAGACGTGTCTGTTTTCTACCTAATTTTAGCATAATACTCTCCATATAGCGAAGCCGAAGATCGTGTGAACATCTTCCAAGGATTTCAGTGTCCTTGAAGTCAAATTCACACTCGGGATCACCCGTTTCGGATATGTGCAAATGAAGGGCACTATTCTTAGTCCTAGCATTAAGATGGCCATTAGAACCGTAAAATCTTTCGTAAACTGTGTTTTTGGTTTTACCCAAATAAGCCGCACTCGGCCCACATTTTTTACATTTAGTGTAATATATTACCCCAGATTTACATTCAAATGGTAGAACATCTTTAAATTTGAACAAATTACCTAATGAAAGACCTCTCTTAAATACAACTTTAAGCTCAACACACGGGTAAAATTTAGTTATTACTTTCTTCAATTGTTTAGCTAAGTGATAAGAAGACGGACCCAAGAAGGGTAACACTAAAACAATAGATTTCTTACTAGGCTTTCCATTATCGGTAACAAATTTTTTATCTAGATAAACCGATAATTTTTTCGGTTTTATCTAGATAAAATTTTTATCTAGATAAAATCTATCAATTTTCAAAAACTTTTTTTGCTGCTGTCAATCTAGTAAAATTCCTTAGATATACGTCAGTCTGGTATCTTGGTGATTGTTGAATGTTGATACGTCCGACTGGCGTCAGTGAAAAATGAGGCTGGTGTTAGTAAAAGTGCTTCGTCTGAAAATTTTCAGTGATAGGTACGTCACAGTGGTGGCAGCTCAGGCGCTTCCGAATGGTGTCAGTGTTCATTCAGGTTGGTATCATTGATTTGTCAGTGTCAGACTGATGTTATTAACCCACGTCACAATGGTGTCAGACATGCGTAAGTAATGTATCAGTCATACATGAGATTACTTTCAGTGAAACGTCAGATTGGTCTGAGTGGCGACATTTTTACGGCTGTATGGTATCATTGATGAGACAGAATTGAGAATGGTATCTGTGATGCTTCTAACAAGTGTAAATGATGCGGCAGAATAGTTATGACTGTAACTGTCAATAGTCAGTGATACATCAATTTGGTATCAAGATCAACGATACGACTAGTGTCAGAGATGTTCTGAAAGGATCAGTCATGATACGTCAGACGGGTTTGATCTCCCATATGGATACTGTTGTCAATGATCGACAGAAATTAGTGCCAATCATCAATCTGTCTATCAGTGATGAGACAGACAGGTGTCAGTTATTAGTCAGACAGTGTCAGTGATACATCAGACTGGTGTCAGTGACACGTCACAATGGTGTCAGTTATACGTCAGACTGGTGTGAGTGATATGTCAGACTGGTGTCAGTGATCTGGCAGACTGGTGTCAGTTATACGTCAGAATGTTGTCAGTGATACGCCAGACTGGTGTCATTGATACGTCAGACTGGTGTCAGTGATACGTCAGACTGGTGTCAGTGATGTGTAAGACTGGTGTCAGTGATACGCCAGACTGGTGTCAGTGATATGTCAGACTGGTGTCAGTGATGCGTCAGACTGGTGTCAGTGATACGTCAGACTGGAGTCAGTGATACGTCAGACTGATGTCAGTGATATATCAGACTGGTGTCAGTGACACGTCACAATGGTGTCAGTTATACGTCAGACTGGTGTGAGTGATATGTCAGACTGGTGTCAGTGATCTGGCAGACTGGTGTCAGTTATACGTCAGAATGGTGTCAGTGATACGCCAGACTGGTGTCATTGATACGTCAGACTGGTGTCAGTGATACGTCAGACTGGTGTCAGTGATGTGTCAAACTGGTGTCAGTGATACGCCAGACTGGTGTCAGTGATATGTCAGACTGGTGTCAGTGATGCGTCAGACTGGTGTCAGTGATACGTCAGACTGGAGTCAGTGATACGTTAGACTGATGTCAGTGATACGTCAGACTGGTGTCAGTGATACGCCATACTGGTGTCAGTGATACGTCAGACTAGTGGTGACTGGTGTCAGTGATATGTCAGACTGATGTCAGTCAACCAGCGGATTAATACGTCTGGCCAGTTTCATTGATGAAATATTTGACTAGTGCATGTGATACGCTGTATTAGTGTCACACTGTCGCCAGAGTTGTGTCAGAAAGGTGTCAATCATCCATTCAACATGTGTCAGAATTTTTACAAGAATTCAAAATATAATTTGTGACAAAAGCAATGCCATGCAAATCACATACAAGCTCAGCACAGCATTATGTTAACGAAGATGATGAAGTGGTTTGATGCATGCTCATTGATCAATGAAATGATTCGACGTAGCAGATGAAAGGATACAAGAAAGGTACTAAAGTGATACATCAGGGGCGGGGCCAAGTCCAATTTTGTCCAATTATGTCCAAGGTTAACCTGATTTTTAGGAATTGGACAAAAAATCATTGGACAAAATTGGACAAAATTAGACAAAATTGGACATATTTTTTTAAAAAAAATCCCGGATACTAAATTTCACTCACTTGTGGTGTTTTGAGTTCCTAAAGTCCACAAATGAAATTTACTCTAGCTCTATGTGTCACAATAAAAGGGCAGTCTTGTCCAGATTTTGGGACAAAAGCAGAACATGTATTTGGGCACACTGGAAGAGCAGCCAACTGGCAATGCCTGTTACCTTTCGCCAGAGGTAAGTGTTTTTAACACTCGAGTGTCCTAGTAGAGTTCGAAAGGCACATGAAAGAGAATGTTTCTAAGCACTCGTGCGGTAGAGTTCGAAAAGCACCTTTCATGCCCCAGGGCCGGCTAAAGTTTTTCCGGGAGGGCCCTTGCGCCAGCAGCAAAGCCCCAACTGCGGCAAGTGCAGGCGCCCCTGCGAGGTCTAGGGCGGGCCCCGAAAGTAGGGAAATTATGGGGTGCTGTAGGATGATTTTTACAAATAAAAGAAATGTACAGGACGATATTTGTCAAAATCAGGCATTTGAAAAGTATACAATCAACTATAAGCGATTTATAACAGTCAGATAGATTAAACTGCCACTATTTAGCCAAGCCAAAAGTATGTAATTATGATTATCAGTCAAAGAACTTTTATTCTAACTATTTTTTTGAAATGGTATATTCTTCCGAGGGGCTGCAGCCCCTTCTCTGTCTACGGACTGTCACTGACAAACCTTCTGAACCGGTACTCAATTCTTTTCAGAGCTAGCTAGTATTTTGGAATTAAACCCTTCATTCATTATTTCGTTGTTTGTTAAATCGTTACTTGAACAGATGCTATGTCGAATATATGGCTAGACAGTTTAGTATTATCATGGACGCTAACTAAACACCAGGTCCCATCTGTTCTTGTCCCATACTTTTCGGCATTTATAGTCTCCTGACTTTAAGGCCATTTCGTGCGTTATGCAATGATGATTTGATATTGGTTAGAGATCGTTGGTCAGTCCCGGGTCCCCGACTAAATATTTCATAATGGAAGATGTGAGGTGGAAATGGAAATGATTTAACTGGATTACATTAGAATTGCATATGGCGGTGATGTATCAATGACATCATTCTGACGTATCACTAACAATAACGCAGTCACTTCGTCTGACGTACAATGGCTTCCAGTCTGTCTGACGTATCGCTGACATCAGTCTCTCGTATGGCGTTATCATATGGTTATAGATGAATTACAGACACCAGTGTGGCGTTACATGGGCACAGACACCAGTCTGATTTTAGGCGATATCAGTATCACTGACACCAGTCCCTACATTTCACTGACACCAGTCTGATGTATCTTGACACAGTCTGGTGGATTGCTGACACAAGTCTGGTGGATTGCTGACACCAGTCTGGCGTATCTATATCAATTGACACCAGTCTGATTTTATCACTAACAGTCTAACAGATCATTGACACAGTCTGACAGTCTGTGATTCCAGTCAGATGTATCATTGACAATTTCAGTCTAAGTAAGACGTATCATCGACACCAGTCTGAAGTAAGCCGCATAAATGACATCAGTCTGAAGTAAGACGTATCGCTGACACTAGTTTGAAGTTAGACGTATCACTGAAATCAGTCTGAAATAAGACGTGTCAATGATACTAGTCTGAGTAAGACGTATCACCGACACCAATTTGACGTATCAATGCCACGAGTCTGACATATAATCAACAACGGTCTGATGTATCGCTGACACCAGTCCGGAGTATCACTGACACCAGTATGATGTACCACCGACACCAGTCTCTTGCGGATTGCTGACACCAATTTGACGAATCACTGACGCCAGTCTGACATATCATCAACAACGGTCACATGTATCGCTGACACCAGTCCGAATATTCTGACACCGTCTGGCGATCACTGACACCAGTCTGATTTAATATCACTAGCAGCAGTCTAACACATAATTGGCACCAGTCTGACATACCACTGATTCCAGTCAGATGTATCACCGACACCAGTCTGAATTAAGACGTATCACTGACACCAGTCTGAAGTAAGACGTATCGCTGACACCAGTCTGATGTAAAGGCGTGTCAATGCTTCAATGATACCTGTCTGAAGTTAGACGTATCACCAAACACCAGTCTGATGTATCACCAAGACCGGTCTGTTCACGTTAGACTTATCGATAGATATCACTGACACCAGTCTGGCGTTAGATATATGAGTGTCACCCGTGAAGTTAGACGTATCCCCTGACACTAGTCTGATGTTAGGGCGTATCACTGACACCAGTTTGAAGTTAGACCTTGTCACGGCACCAATGTATCACTGACACCAGTCTGACTTATAACTGACACCAGTCTGACGTATTGCTGTCTCCAGTATGACATATTGCTGACACCAGTCCCCGGCATTATCCGACACCAGTCTGACGTTAGACGTTTCACGACGAAACTGCTGGTAACTATTTAACCAAACAGTAACTTTGAAATACTGGTTGACCGGACTTTTTCCAACTGTAACTTGAACCGTAACCGCAACCGAATGTCTTTGATTAACTGATTAGGGCAAATGGGAGGTTAACGAATAACCGAACTGTAACCGAAAAACAGTTTAACTGGCCCTTTTGTCTAACCTAACCGTCACCGGATTTATTGAAAAAGTTTTAGGTAACCGATCGTTTGCTATCACTGACACAATTCTGAAAGTTAGACTTTATCAGTGATACCAATTACCAGTTTGAACTTTGCCGTATCACTGAAGCCAGGTTGAATTTTTTTCACTGTGATGTCGTTGTTCGATTTGGATCATATGATTCTGTCGTTGTACTAAAAACAGAACTGGTCGATTCAAGCCAAATAAAGCTGAAACAAGCGGAACAAACCGAAACCACCCCGAACCAACCCAAAACTTCCCCAAATGTAGCCGAAATGATCCGAAACAAGCGAATCAACCCGAAACAAGTGAATCAACCCGAGTCAGCCCCGCCCTAACCATAACCCGGGTTGATTTTGGTTGATTCAACACAGTTGAGGATTGTTTCGTTGTTTCGAGTTGATTTGCTTGTTTCAAGCTTGTTTCAGTTCATTCGGGGAGGTTTTTGGATTATTTCGGGAGGTTTTTGGATTGGTTCGGGTGGCTTGGGTTGTTCAGCTTGTTTCGGCTTGATTTGGCTAGTTCTACTTCAACTTATAGTATCGACGATGATTATTTGTATCTAGGTCCTAGAGCTCATGAACCTCTGTGATGGAAATCTTGACTATTGGTTCAGAATGCCGTGGCAATCACTCATAATATAGTCCATCCAACGGAGTAATGAGCTCTGTACTAACAGACAGTAACGGAATCAAGCATTATTTTGTTTCCACTTTCATTTTTACCAGTTCCACTTTTTGCCTGTCGATGTTCTTCCACTACATGGGCTGTATCTTGAGTAGTTAATTTCCAAACGAAAATAAGCTACAGTAAGATACCATGGCTATATGATATTGACACTCAATAGAGGATTGACAATCAATAGAGGATTGTTGGATTGTATATTTAACTATGGAATTATAATTGTTGAACTCATCCAAAGCTATACAGCCTAAGAAACTTAAAAATGTCAATATTGTCCAATTTTGTCCAAAGTTAACCTCATTTTTGAGAATTGGACAAAAAATCATTGGACAAAATTGGACATAATTGGACAAAATTGGACTTGGCCCCGCCCCTACATCAGGATAGTGTCAACTATACATCTATAATAGGTGTCTGTGGTTCGTCGGACTGGTTTTTGTGATGGGTCAAAAAGGTACCAGAGTACCAGTGACAATTGACATGCTAGATTGGTGGCAGTGATCTGTCAGGCTGGTGACAGTTGAAACCAGTCTGAACCCGAGAGTTTTTTATTGATTTTTTTCAATTTTATTAGCATTTTTCAGCGCAGACTTTTTGCTATTTTATCTAGATAAAAATAAGTTTTATCTAGATAAACCGATAATTTATTTTGACGAATTATCGGAGATAATTATCGGTTTCGATTATCGGACTGGAAAGCCTATTTCTTACTAACTGTATCAATATGGGAAGGTGGATCACTATTATATTTCTTTTCTAGAAATTCATTAATACACCTGTGAATTAAATGTGCAGGAAACCCGTTACTTTTAAACTTGTAAGATGAGTTAAATCTTTATGAAAATCTTTATGAAACCAAGCATCAATGCTTCAATGCTAGCATTGATCCCTCCACGCAGTTTGATCTAGAATTGGAGTGATAACAAACTGGGTTTCCTAGACACCTTGGTTCACCGGACATTGTCCGTGCCTTCCACTGAGGTTTCTACCAAAGTGAAAGCTACAGACCGAGGGTTGTTCTACGGATTCGACAGCTTTGTTCCTATTGCCTACAAATTTAGCTTAATTAAATGTTTGATTTATAAGGTTTATTCCATTGCCACTACTTATGCGACTCAACGACTCAACGACTCTAGCCCAAGTTAACTCTAAATCAAGCTAACCCTAGCCCTAGCTAACCTTGGCCCTAGCTTACTGCAACCCAAGCTAATCCTGGCCTAGCTAACCCTGGCAATAGCAAACCCTAGCCCTAGCTAATCCTATTCCTAGCTAACTCTTGTCCTAAATAACATAACCCTAGCCCTAATCTCTAGCCCAGGGCCCTAGCTAACTCTAGCACTAGCTCTAACCCTTTCCCTAACCTAATCCCTACTTCCCTAGCTCACACAAGCCATTCTGCCATATCTAACGCTAGCCCAAGCTAACTCTAACTCTAGCTGACTCAAAACTTGGCTGACTCCAGCCCTAGTTCACATTAGCCCAAGCGAGAACTAGCCCTAGGTAGCTCTAGCCCTACCTAACCCTAGCCCGGAGCCCTAGCTTACCCTATCCTTAGCAAACCCTAACCCTAGCATACCCTGACGTTCCTTAGCCTAGCTACTTAGCTAACCCTAGCCCTAGCTAACCCTAACCCTAGAGCTAGCTAGCACTAACCTTAGCTGAACCTAACCCTAAGTAACCCAAGCCCTGACCTTCCTTAGCCCTAGGCAACCCTAGGTCCCTAGCACTAGCTAACCCTAGCCCTAGCTAACCCTAGCCCTAGCTAACCCTAGCCCTAGCTAACCCTAGCCCTAGCTAACCCTAGCCCTAGCTAACCCTAGCCCTGGCTAACCCTAGCCCTAGCTACTTAGCTAACCCTAGCTCAAGCTAACACTAACCCTAGCTAACCCTAACTCTAGCTAACCCCATACTAACCCTAACCCTAGAACAAGCTAATGCTAACCCTAGCTAAGCCGAGCCATTGCTTACTCTAAACCTAGCTTACCCACGCTCTAGCTAACCCTAGTGTTTGGGCGTAACTATATATTTTGCAGACTCGTGGAGAGAGAGAGTGAGTACGCTTTGTTTAGAGGATAGTAACACTCGCTATTATATAACATAACTTCAACCTTATAAACGGGGAGGAGGGATCACGCGTTGCCTTCCTAACGCAGTAAAGCGTTACTCACTAGGCCTCACATCTATCCCCCCGCTTTTAAATCTCTTGCCCCCAAGAGCTCAAGAGGGAAAAATAAAATAAAAGAATAGATAAAAGCAGTCATTTACAGCCTATATTTATATTCCTTAACAGGAATACAGAGTTTCAGCGAAGCTGGCGTAAATTTGAAGCCAAAAAGGTGATATCAGCCAATAAACTCCAAAATAAAGCCAAAAAAGTGATATTAGCCAAAAAATACAATAAAGCCAAAAAACAGCTAAATTCATCATAAATTCATCATTTATAGTGTTTATATTCTCAAAGTCTCTCAAAGTGTTTATATCTCAAAGTCTCTCAAAGTGTTGATATCTCAAAGTCTCTCAAGGTAATTCTCTCAAACTCAAAGTAAGTCGTCAAACAGCTCTTAACCCCCACGTCGAAATCTCCCCCCGCGTTTGTTGACATTGTACTTGTACCTTTTGACCGATCTGCAGTCTTGAATTGAATGGCCGTGTCGGTCACAAAAATCACAATACTCTTCAGAATCTTGTAATGTGCAGATAAATTGGACCTTGGCTGTGGCTGGGGCTTGGAAGTCTGTTGCAATGCAAACATCCTTGTAGCCAGTTTGGCTTGGTCCGGCACTAGGTTCAGCTTTGGTTTTTTCTAAAAACTTGAGATTATCTTCAAGTTTCTTGATGTTTTTCTTAAGTGCAAGTATAGAGTCGTTTGAAGAGTCACTCTCTGAACTTGAAGATCTCTTTAACTCGATCCTCAGTGGTGACCTCAGCGGATCAACCATAGCCTGTGAGATACCTGTTAGTGTATAATGTTGATCATTTCAGAGTTGTTTTCAGTTTCCTCATGCTGGTCATTTGAGGTAACTCTCACATATTTTACATTTTTGACCGTGAGATAAGATAGTGCTGCAATTAGCATAACGAGCACAAGGGATAATGCCAAATATAGTGCAGCATGTGACTTCACTTTTAAATTTTGTGCTGTTGAAGCCCCCTTCCAGATTAGGCTAGCGCCATAGTAGACATTGAAAGCGCCATACTAATCAAATTAACGCATTGTTATGAGTATGTACGGCAACAAGTCACGCCCCATACGCTTATTTTGTTACAATGCGCTAAAAACATTATACATTTAGCGCCACACTAACATTATAATCGCATTTGCTGCAACTAGCTATAAAGATATTCGCCATATTAAGAAAATAATCGCCTTGTTATCAAAAATATTCATAGAGTTTATTTCGCTGTGTTAAGAAAATAATCACCGATTAAATAAATGCAGTGTAAATTTCAAGCAAAACATAGTTTACAAATACATAATCAATAAAAAATCAAATAAATTGATCGTAGCTATAGCGCATACTTTCATATAAGAAAAATAAACCATAAACTCAGATTATCAGACTAGACATTTTCAACAAAGAAAATAAAATAAGTTAAAAGTACAATAAAATGTTTGTCTCCTGATTTAAAAGATTTCATCAATACAAAACAATTGTATTGTTCATTCAACCTTACTTAAAGTTACCAGACATTTGAAGTGCTTTGGAAGAGACGAGGACACACTACCACTTGTCGACATTCAACTCAGCTAAGTCCTTGAGAAGCGGCACCTCGTTTTGTAGGGGTAGGAAGGGAATAGGAAGTTCCCCTGGGACCTCTCTTCCTAAATACTTCATAGCAGAGTGGAGGGAGGGAGCTACGTCTCCGTGTTTAGTGAGGGCGCGCACCAAACTGTAGAGGAGAGGGGGAGTTAGTGGGGTTACCATAGCAACAGTAACCATAGCAACCACTGTCATGGTTGCTATGGTTACTATATGGTACTTCATAGCAGAGTGGAGGGAGGGGGCTACGTCTCCATGCTTAGTGAGGGCGCGCACCAAACTGTAGAGGAGAGGGGTTAGTGGGGTTACCATAGCAGCAGTAACCGCAACCACTGTCCTGGTTGCTATGGTTACCATATGGTACTTCATAGCAGAGTGGAGGGAGGGAGTACTCTCCGTGTTTAGTGAGCGCACCAAACTGTAGAGGAGAGGGGGAGTTAGTGGGGTTACTATAGCAACAGTAACCATAGCAACCACTGTCCTGGTTGCTATGGTTACCATATGGTACTTCATAGCAGAGTGAAGGGAGGGAGCTACGTCTCCGTGTTTAGTGAGGGCGCGCACCAAACTGTAGAGGAGAGGGGGAGTTAGTGGGGTTACCATAGCAACAGTAACCATAGCAACCATTGTCATGGTTGCAGGTTGATATGGTTAGAACAGGAATTACTGTAATGGTTGCTAAAGTAGCAGTGCCCTGGTAGCAGGTTGCTATAGCTATGCTAGCCATCAACGCTTGAGTTTGGCAAAAAGCAAATTCTGTTCTCTCCCTTTGTGGTAGATGCTTTTATTTGGCTTTTCTGTTGAGAACAGACTGAATATATTCGCAATTATCACATGGTAGAAAATCAAAAGCCCGAATCCTAACACTGCATTCAATTTAAATTACCATTATTATTGAAATTACATCATTTCAATAGATGACGCATATTGACACATTTTAACAAGCCTTAGAAAGTTAGAATATCTATGCTGATGAGTTTTTAGAAGCATGAATAATAAGCATTACGAAGAGAGTGTGTTGTCAAGCAGGACCATTTTAAGAAGCGCAGGCGCACATACTTCGAGTCACGCACGAGGAATAGGCGGCTGAGAGTGACGTCATTATCACACTTCAAAGTGCGTAATTGTTGGAATTTAACCGCTTATTCTCCGTGACCATGCTTTCGAGCGTAGTACTCTATAGTAGTAGCACGCTTAGAAATGGCGTGCTTATTGTTTGCGTTGAAGAGAAGTTATTCACATATTCGAGCTCCTTAGTTCTACTTAGACCGTATTAAGTTTTATCGAAATTTTTCTTTATTCTTAATTTGCGTTCATGAATAAAACAACAATTCTATTTTTGGTGTGTTCGTGTGTGACCCTACTTTTACCAACTTCGTTTCTTTGAGATTATTTACTAGTGCATTACCCATCTTTGCTTTGATTTTTGGGCCGAATAACGAATTGCCTTGTAGTTGTACTCTCCAAGATTCAAATAAACACCCTAGATCCCACCACTTTGTCAGTCATACCATTCCTTAAACACGCCTTGTACATGTTGCTCACCATTCATTAGCACCCTATTGCAACCCTTGTTCCTAACACACATGCTAATTGTACAGGAGATGGAAGCACTCGAACTAGTTGTCGCTCTAGCTTGCGCCGTTATCTTCCTCATCGCCATCCTCGTATCCGGTTACTTCGGCTGTACGGCGTACTGCGCGGAGCTGAAGCGGAACCAGCAGCAGGGCGGCGGCGCTAAACGGCGCACTGCGCGGGTAGACCCCGCGTCTCTCAATGCAGACGAAGTGTCTGTAGAGCAGGCTGCTAACCTGTCTCCCTCCTTCGTCTTCTCCCCTCCCGAGCAAGTAGTGCAGGAGGAACTGCCTCCAGTGGAGATACGATATACACCGGATATACCGGACTTAGATCCAGACACCCGCCCTCCTGGGAAACACCCACCTGACTTAGATCCAGACAGCCGCCCTTCTGGGAAACACCCACCTGGGTCAGCCTCCTCTGGCAATGTGCCAAGTAAATCAAACCCGCCATACGATGCCCCACCCCCGGCAAACCATTCCTACGATGCTCCACCAGTCTCCTCTAACAGAGCCCCAACCTACGAATATTCACCATACACTGATCCACCCTTCGATCCAGCTCCACCCTACCGAGCCACTCCCCTGTAGCCTCCACCGCTCCCTCACCATCTAACAACACAGAGGTTGCTAAGCAACCTGTTGCTCAGCAACCCTTGGAGAGACAAGACAGACAACCCCCGTATAACCCTGCTTTTAGGGGTGATGTTCAGCACCTCCCAGAACAGTATCAGCAGTGGAACCCGGAAAGGGGCGTGACTTTCAGTATTCCTAGGTCAACTACTAAGTAGACCTAACTCACACGACAAGGTGTTGTGAATAAGCGAATATCACAAGCATTTTTAAATTTGTGAAACCATTAACTCAGAAGTTTAATTGAATCAGAAGTTTGAAAATTATACGGGCCCAGTTTCAAACGACGGACAATTCAGACGTTCATCGATTCCAAACCCCATAAACACACCTGTTCTAGAAGTATAAATATTGTCAAATCATTGACTCACCGACACAGAATGAGCTGCAGTCGACAAGACTCTGACGTATTACCCTCGTAATACTCCTCTTTCAACTTGCGAATCACTGGCATACCTATCAGCGCTGAAATGAATTTGCGAATATTACTGAGGTCTTATTCACGAGATATGGAGGCAATTAATATTGGAGATTTGGCGATAAAGATGACTAAATAATAATATGTATCATTGAATAATCCAGCAATCTATTGTTAAACTGATTGTTGTTGATAGTTTGAATTATTTCCTGTCTTTGGAAAGTTAATTTATTTAAACCACATTTGTGTGTAAAAACAGTTTTCAAATTGAGGAAAAAGCGCTTTTTTCTAGTCTATACCCTGCACTTCAGTGCTTACCGGATTGCTACATTGCAGTAATACGCCGCGCACTTGAAAAGGTCAATACATCACAATAACAGTAGGCTTGACAATAGGATGCATTTGGGAGGGCAAACCATTTGTTAACATTCTAAAAAAGTTCAAATATCTGGCAACATTCCAAAGATACCTACCCTCATGACTCGCGAAAGCATCTATCCCATGAGCGAGCGATCTGAGAATCTTAGTGGGGTCGGTCTCGTAGATCTTAATCCCCAGCGACTCAAGAAGGAGCAGCTTTTCTTCCGACTCAGGGGACGCGAATACCCCTTGGTAGCCGTTATTGGACCTGGGATATATTAGACCGTTTAAGATTAGAACGCAGAGAAAGCTCCAATTCTGTGTTGCGGAACACTGACAGAAATAATTACATTAACACAAATTACATTAACACAAATTTCCACACTCAAGAGAGCTTCAACAAAATTTAGCCAAAATATTTCCCCCAGAAAAGTCGGCCCTTCCATCCCATTAGCATACCTCTATATACCCCTACACCCCTATGGTGTGACCTAATGGAAGCTGTGTGGGACCTGGTGGGACCTAATGGGACCTAATGGGACCTAATAGGAGCTCCGTGGGACCTGTGGGACCTAAAAGTATTTGATACGACCATCGTGAGACCTAATAGGAGCTCCGTGGGACCTGTGGGACCTAATGGGACCTGATACAACCATCGTGGGACCTAATGGGACCTAATGGAAGTTGCGTGGGACCTGGTGGGACCTGATGGGACCTAATGGAAGCTGCGTGGGACCTGGTGGGACCTAATGGAAGCTGCGTGGGACCTAATGGAAGCTGCGTGGGACCTAATGGAAGCTGCGTGAGACCTAAGGGGACCTTGTGGGACCTAATGGGACCTGGTGGGACCTAATGGGACCTGGTGGGACCTAATGGAAGCTGTGTGGGACCTAATGGAAGCTGCGTGGGACCTAATGGGACCTGGTGGGACCTAATGGGACCTAATGGAAGCTGTGTGGGACCTGGTGGGACCTGATCGGATCTTCGTGGGACCTGGTGGAACCTAATGGAGGTATCCTGACACGAGCCACCTCAACATGTCTCGACCAAATCTCGACCAAATCATGAGGGAATCTCTACCAAATCATGAGGGAATCTCGACCAAATCTCGACTTATTCTTAATTCTCGACTGAATGTGAACGTCGAGGTGGCTTGTGTCAGGATACCTAGAGAAATCTAACTCACTCTAAAAGTTCTAGAATTCCTAGCTAGAACTCACTCTAAAAGTTCTTTAGATATCCGGACAGGGCAGGCAGATGTCGCTGGGTTGTGGGAGTAGAAATAGGAGACTGTCATAAACCCCTCCATAATCTGGAATAAGTTCGGATAAGTCAAGGTTACTGGTTAGGTAAGGCAGGTCCGTTGATGCCCCCCCCCCCCCGGCCTGAGCTAAGGGTGTAGCCGTCTGATTGAGTGATATTGTCATTGATGCAGCAAAATATACAGAACCAGTTTTATTGACGCAGCAATCTGGAATAAGTTAATTGTTGGGTCATCTGGGGTTCAGCCGTCAGCCAGGGTTCCGGAACTGGACCAGGGGTTCTTGAAATACTTTCATATGACCGGTAAATGAGTTAAATGAGAGTATTACCAGATAACACGAGGAATACTGTGAGCTTCTGTACCAGCGATACCTCATTATTTACCTGGAATGCTGGGTGTGACCTTTACCTGTTTTATTGACGCAGCAATAGCTGACGGATTGGAGCACTTGGTGTTGCAGAGCTTGAGGACCACAGCATCACACCCGCACTGTATGGCGTTCCCTACAGCTGCTCGGGCCTCTTTCACTGACAGCACGGTAACTCCTGGAACAAAACAAGGGTACGTTTTCTTCTGAGTGGAGCCATGGTCTGCGTCAATTTTCAAACTCGCTTATTTACCCCCCCCATTTGATTTGTCCAATTTTTCCCGAAGTTCTCTATTTAGTGTTTTCAGCACATAGCTGTCAAATAGCTCACAAAAAATTGCTACAAACCTCGCATTAGATTTTCCGGTTTAAATCTCAACTCACCCCCGTAGACCTTTACACTACCCTTTGCTGCCTGTACTGCATTAACCAGAGCTCCAGTGGACGCGTCCTCCAGCACCACTGCCTGAGCTCCGCTGAGCTTTAGTCCGTGGTAGAAGGAGGGACGCGGGGAGGGGGTGGAGAAGGGGTGGATTACTACAAAGTCAGTGTGCGTAAACTCAGCCTGGGGGTGGAAAAGGGATGGATTACTACAAAGTCAGTGTGCGTAAACTCAGCCTGGGGGTGGAGAAGGGGTGGATTACTACATAGTCAGTGTGCGTAAAATCAGCCTGGGGGAGGGGTGGATTACTACAAAGTCAGTGTGCGTAAACTCAGCCTGGGGGTGGAGAAGGGATGGATTACTACAAAGTCAGTGTGCGTAAACTCAGCCTGGGGGTGGAGAAGGGATGGATTACTACAAAGTCAGTGTGCGTAAACTCAGCCTGGGGGAGGAGAAGGGGTGGATTACTACATAGTCAGTGTGCGTAAAATCAGCCTGGGGAAGGGGTGGATTACTACAAAGTCAGTGTGCGTAAACTCAGTCTGGGGGAGGGGTGGATTACTACAAAGTCAGTGTGCGTAAACTCAGCCTGGGGGAGATGGGTGGATTACTACAAAGTCAGTGTGCGTAAACTCAGCCTGGGGGAGGGATGGATTACTACAAAGTCAGTGTGCGTAAACTCAGTCTGGGGGTGGAGAAGGGGTGGATTACTACAAAGTCAGTGTGCGTAAACTCAGTCTGGGGGAGGGGTGGATTACTACGAAGTCAGTGTGCGTAAACTCAGCCTGGGGGTGGAGAAGGGATGGATTACTACAAAGTCAGTGTGCGTAAACTCAGCCTGGGGGAGGAGAAGGGATGGATTACTACAAAGTCAGTGTGCGTAAACTTAGCCTGGGGGAGGGGTGGATTACTACAAAGTCAGTGTGCGTAAACTCAGCCTGGGGGAGGGGTGGATTACTACGAAGTCAGTGTGCGTAAACTCAGCCTGGGGGTGGGGTGGATTACTACAAAGTCAGTGTGCGTAAACTCAGCCTGGGGGAGATAGGGTGGATTACTACAAAGTCAGTGTGCGTAAACTCAGCCTGGGGAGGAGAAGGGGTGGATTACTACATAGTCAGTGTGCGTAAAATCAGCCTGGGGGAGGGGTGGATTACAAGTCAGTGTGCGTAAACTCAGCCTGGGGGTGGAGAAGGGATGGATTACTACAAAGTCAGTGTGCGTAAACTCAGCCTGGGGGAGGAGAAGGGATGGATTACTACAAAGTCAGTGTGCGTAAACTTAGCCTGGGGGAGGGGTGGATTACTACAAAGTCAGTGTGCGTAAACTCGTAGCCTGGGGGAGGGGTGGATTACTACAGTCAGTGTAAACCAGCCTGGGGTGGGGTGGATTACAAAGTCAGTGTGCGTAAACAGCCTGGGGGATGGGTGGATTACTACAAAGTCAGTGTGCGTAAACTCAGCCTGGGGTGGAGAAGGGGTAAAGGATGTGCAAACTCAGCCTACTACAAAGTCAGTGTGCGTAAACTCAGCCTGGGGTGGAGAAGGGGTGGATTACTACAAAGTCAGTGTGCGTAAACTCAGCCTGGGGGAGACCTTAGATTACTACAAAGTCAGTGTGCGTAAACTCAGTCTGGGGGTGGAGAAGGGATGGATTACTACAAAGTCAGTGTGCGTAAACTCAGCCTGGGGGTGGAGATGGGTGGAAGGTCATGGCACAGGTAGCGTATAAAATATACATCTATGGACAGGATCAGATTTTTGGTGAAACGCTGTTGTCACTGAAGCACTGAGGAAAGCTGTTCAGTGTTCTAGTCATTGGTCCATACTACCTTCCGGGAAAACACCAACTCATTTCATACCTTGCAGATGCTCCGCCGTGTCTTCTGGTATGGGAGCTTGGCGTATGAGATGCAGAGCGAGGGGTCAACATCCATACACTCATCAGGGTAGTCTTCTAGCACTGGGGCCAGCTTCTCTTCTGGAGATCAATGGATGGTTAGGCGAATTGACTCAACCGCAGGCCTGCGACCCCATAATTCTCATAGTATTGATTAAGTGATTATTTAACAATGGAGAAATAACAGATATTTTTGGAACACGGCGAAAAGGACAAAAGATCTCTTCTTCCTTGACTTTAGCCGTCTGGTTACGTGCCCCATTACTGAATCCACCGGAACTCTTATCATCTATCCTGGTTGAGAACCCGATAGGAGACTCGTTGATGGAACTCAGTCTCATTCCACTCCCATTCGCTCCCCCTCTTCCACTTCCTCCACTCCCACTCTTCCCACTGTCACCTCTCCTCTTCTTCTCCACCAACTCCTCATACAGTTTCCTATTGAGATTGTTGACAGGTCCTGGAGTCTCGCCTAGACCTACCAGCTCATCTCTCAACTGCTTGTTAGACATTTTACTGACCGGCATCATCTCCCCCTGGGGCTGCTCCCCTCCCTTCACCGGGGTTCGTTTAGTTTTAGGGGTGTTTATTTGCGGTACTTTCAGCGCACTCGGAGGTGGATCAGGCAGCGACTCTATCTTAACACATTCCTCCTCCCGTGGTGCTTCCAGTGGTTCCGGACTATCGTCATCAGTCAGCACTGCCTTCCTGGGTTTCCTGCCACGAGTACTCTTGTTGGTGTCTGGACGTATGTTGCTGGAGGGCCGGGCAGGGGTGGATTGATTGCATGGTTTGGGGGGAGGAGACGCTTTCTTAGGAGGAGGGGATGGTTTCTTGGAAGGAGGGATGGTTTCTTGTTGGTGTTTCCAGGAAGAGAGGTTCTAGGAGGGGAGGGCTTTTTAGGAGGGATCTCGTTGTTCCTGTATTTCTCTATCAACTTCTCGTAGAAAGGTCGTGTAGATGGTATGACGGGACCTGGGGGGAAGGCAGTTAGTAGCACATTCCGGGAACTTTGAATTATTTGAAATTTCGCATCCGTATTACTATCCGACAGATTTTTATCTAATAAGTCATTTATCTTATAACTTTTTGTTCTGGATTGTGGTCATAAAAAGGAAATAGCTGTGACACGATGAAATGAGTATATCACCTACCTGGAGTTTTCCCCGTACTTCACCATGCACGCTCTGATCTGTTTATCCGACAGTTCCGAGACCGGAGTGGTTGAGTCCACCTCCTCCCCCTCCTCCTCTGTGTTGTCTACACGAACCTTCTTCTTATCTGACACATGGATAGCGGAGATTGTCTGACGTCTCTTGGACATAGTGAGCTCTGGGGAAGGAACAGAGTTAGAAGCAATGGCTATAGCTACATCATTATCGAAACGATTTAACAAGAGCTGATAATAACTAACAAAAGTGGCATATTGTACTCGTGAAAACGCTGCTCTCATTCTTTGACACCATTATGGCAGTGATGAGCAACAAATTAAGTAATCGAGAAACTGATGATGGTCAGTAAGTTGTGATCAACGTGATTCATGAAACATCAAAAACACGTTGATAACATGACTAAAGTGACAGTGAACCATTTTGCAAAGCATACTCAATGTAAGTTAAACGTTAATAAAATGCAATATCAAATACAATATAATATAAAAGATTGCCATTCGCTGATTTACAGTTCATAGCTCATGATATCAAATAGTTTTAAATAATGTACATAGTTTACAGCATCATAGATTAAAGTTAAATATCCCTAAATCATCAAATAAAACAAGTTCTACGTATAAAACCGTGTACATACAGCATAAATGTATCCGTTAAGTGTATGTTGCAGCATTGTTCATAACCTATTTAGCCATGTAAAATGTAAAAAATCACAGTTTTCCAGTAAAAAGATAAAAAAATGTAAAAACATATATATTTCTGTACCGAATTAGAAATTCATTGATTTACTAGTCAATGTATGTCCAGGACTATTGCGGCTACTATTCCTGCTATTTGTCAGTGATTTGCTTACCAGGTTATTATTAGCCGGGCTACTTAAACTGTTAATCAGATATTTACCACTCGTGTTACCACCCTGGTTACCATGTGAACCACCCTGGTTACCATGTAAACCACCCTGGTTTCTAGAGATACCAATCGTGTTAAGCCCAAGTGCGCTCTTCCTACTGCGTACAGTACTGGACCGGTAGTAGTCGTTGAAGTCAAGTCTTAGGGTGAACTCGTCAATGTAGGGTTTGTAGCCGGAATTGTTAGAACTCTCAGCAACTGAAAATTACATTGTCATACATTTACATCAATCATAACTCACCTTTTTCACGAAAAATTAAGGCTATCATACCAATAAACATGGTAAGGATAGGGTACCAAAACTCCAGCTTGGGTGTTGGGGAGTTCCCAACACGTAAACACTGGTTTCTGGGAGTTCTCAAGACCCAACTTACCTTTGAGGACGAATATAGCTTGTTTCTTGAAGTCCTCATGGTGTTGTATTATCTTATCAAAGTTGGGATGGGTGTGAAACCCTCTGAAATCCTCAGTGAAAGGACCCCGTTCTAAGAGTCTCAGGAACAAGGTCACGTGTTTGAATATCTTGAGAATGATCTGGTGAGGAGCCTTCGTGGTTTCACCTAACAACAGCCTGCAAGGGTTAATGATTAGTTGTAATTTGAGGCTGTACAAGAATGATAACAATGTGTTGTTTTTGTGAGAAGTAGGCTGGTGTTCTTATCCTCAGTCCAATCAACCATGATAGTTCCTTGAATCATTACAGTTCAGTCCAACACTGTGGTTGAGTCTTACAAAAGTTCGTGACATTTCAAAAATACCTCTCCATAGCGTTATTGACGTAGGCCTCATGGACTTGCTGTAACTTTGACACGCTATCCACAGTCCTGAGCTGAGACTGCAGCTCATGCCACGAAATGTTGTGCAGTTGATGAGTCATGTAGATCTGTACGGCGTGAAGGAACTGCGCTACCTCGTAACGGTAGGTTTGTAGTCGTCTCATTTGGGGGGAGCCGCCTCGCTTATCTATAGAACTGAAAGTGGGGGAGGGAGTTAAAAAGGTTCGCTATTTTCAATCAATTATTGCTTTTGAATCGATATCACAGTAAATAATCAGACAACTGATAAGTTATTTGGTGAATCTTACCCAAGCAGGAACCAAATCTTGTCCAGCATGTAACAGCCATGTTTGAGCTTCAGCAGAAATTTAAATATCTGAAAATAACAGAGATTGAAAACTTGCAGTGAGCAGAAAGCATCGATTAACAGAGTTTCAGGGAAGCAAAATAAGAGAAGAGATATGCCTAAGTGAAACAAGTGTAACTTGTAAGGTACCATTTCAAAGCCCCTACCTCGTTGTATTTGAAGAGAGTGTTGTCATTGATGATTATGTTGCTTGGCCAATCCAAGTCGTATCTTAAAACCAAGCAATCCAGCACATCTTCGCTAACTGAAAATAAGACAGGAATGATTAAACTTGAGGAATCCAGTGCGATAATCAAACGGAAAACTCCCTCTCGAATCGCAAAGGCGGTCGCTGCGCGCGGCACTTTCTGTTTTTGGTCAAGTTAACAAAATTTTGTCTTTATGAGAACGAGACGTCGCGCGCTACGGAAACAAAAGCAAATTCGGCGAAATTGTGACCGAATTGGCAAATTGTGACACATGTCAGGCGGTAAGGCGCTTTACAAATGTGCTACCATTTGAAAATATATCACTTTTATTACATTGAATTTTGGATTGAAAGAATCGCCTCGTTTAACTTCAGCCTCTATCGGGTAAGGGCTGTCCAAAACTCTTGGGATGAAATGACACAATCCATGGCAGTCAGGAGGAACTCTAAGGTACAATTTATGGCTCTAAGGTGGACCTTCTAAGACCAAATTAGCTATGATGCAACCTATGGAAAAACTACGGTTGATCTTCGAAGAACCTGAAAAGCAGTCATTCAGTATTCACCTTGATTGCCAACGCATTCCAGAGAAAGGCGGCTGTTAATCTTAGAGCATTCCATTGCTTCGTCTAGAACAGCGTTTAGTTTAGCTGGTGCTGATGTAATGTCTGTACCACTATCAATCTGAAATGATGACGAAACATATTCCAATGACCATCATTTTGTAACTCTGTTGATGAAGAAAAAAAGTGAGTCACTTCTCACTATTGTAATTTCAAAAAAGAAAAAAACAACTCACCATTCTGAAAATTCCTTTGGACAATGTGTCTCCGAACATACCGTCATTCATGCACAAGTAGGATCTGAAAAGAACAGCAGTAGCAAACAAATTCACTTATTTCAAATTGAGAGATGGGCAAGTTTATAAGATTTGAAAGGCAAGCCCCATAAACTCCCAAAAATTCAACCCCTATTTGCCCCCCCCCCCCATGAATGAATGCAATGCTTTTTGAAGAAACAAAACCAACCTGAGCGCATCGAAGTGTTGGTGTATTTTGAGTTCCTGAAAGAAGTACATAGTAGCAGCAGTGTTCACTAGATTACACTGGATTAGGAAGGGCTGTAAGATGAGGCGTTGTAGAATAACGTTCAAACTTCGCTGCTCATCTACCTCACCTGTGGTAATGGGGTTAGATAGATAGATAGATAGAATTTGGGATATTTGCGGATTATTCAAAAATCGATAAGCTAAATTTACTGAATTGATCAAATACTCAAATAGTATGAATCTAAAGAAACACAAGTCCTGCGTACGACAAATCTTAACTTTAACACATCTCGCCTACCTTCCTCCTTGATAATCTTATTGGGAATGTAGTATCTGTTGAGTCTATCAGTCATTATGTTGGGGTTAGGCTTAGCGTTGACCTCTGGGAAAGCTTTCTTCATGTATTCTATCTGCTCATCTACACTAAACACGCCTGAGTCACCTATAAAATATTAGTTGGGCTGAGTCACCTAGAAAATGATATTAGTTGTGGTAAAGCCATTGAATATTACTGAAATACCTGTAGTCACGTACAAATTTAGATGAAAATAAGAAGAATTCGATGGCAATGAAAAACTCAATCAAGGTAGGAAAACATGAATAAACTTAGATAATCTATTTACTTACTGAATCTAGACTAAATCTAGAATAAACTTAGATAATCTATTTACTTACTGAATCTAGACTCTGAGTCACTGAAAGAAGTATTCATCAGCTCACTGCTGACAACATAAGACTTTGTAACATCACCAACAGAGGTCTCACTGCTGACAACATAAGACTTTGTAACATCACCAACAGAGGTCTCACTGCTGACAACATAAGACTTTGTCACTTCCCCAACAGATGTTTCTATCCCACTATCCTGTTCTACACCACTGTAAAGCAGCTCCTTCATTTGGCCGGGTGGTTCGTTGTACGTTACAGTGTGGGGTTTCTGTTCGTTGGATTTAGAGTAAAGCAACTCCTTCATTTGGCCTGCAGGCTCGTTGTAA
Source organism: Beroe forskalii (assembly GCA_011033025.1). Taxonomy (NCBI): domain Eukaryota; kingdom Metazoa; phylum Ctenophora; class Nuda; order Beroida; family Beroidae; genus Beroe; species Beroe forskalii. The sequence continues at coordinate 291,669 of WFMF01000183.1, read as the reverse complement.
GTAACGGTGTGGGGCTGACGTTGATTAGCTTCAGAATAAAGCAACTCCTTCATTTGGCCTGCAGGTTCGTTGTAAAGAACAGTGTGTAGCTGGCGTTGAGTAGCTTCAGAATAAATTAAGTCTTTCATTTGGCCTGCTGGCTCGTTGTAAAGAACAGTGTGGGGTTGTTGCTCACTAACTTGGGAATAAAGCAAGTCCTTCATCTGACCATCTGGTTCAAAAGCTTTCTCAGAATGTTCCACTGAAGCACTGTCCTGATTTTCAGGGTAAAGCAATTCCTTGGCTTGGCCTTTTGGCTCATAATCCTTTTCTATGTGTGGGTCTGACTTGGAGTCGCTATCTGAACTTAGCAGCCTCTTCATCTCAGAATCTTCAACTATTTCAGCGGGCTGTTCGGTGTTTTCAGAGTCATTATTATTGTAAAGAAGATCCTTCATCTCGCCATCAGGCTCAAACTTCCTGACTTCATTCGCAGTATCAGGGGTACTGGCTAACTCTAAAGGCACAGATGTACTGGCAGACTTCAAAGGCTCAGGGGTACTGGCTGACTTCTCTGAAGCCTGATCTTCTTCCGGCACTGCATCATGGATAGTGAAGGATATCTCGGAATCATCGTCAGAGATCATGGCAATGTCAACATTCTCTGGATCTACGATAGGGTCAGTCTCTGAGAGAGACTCTCCTTCTTTTGGATCATCAGATGGTTGAGTGTCGACATCTGGAGTCACTACGCTATCTTTATTCTCGTCAGGAGTCACTTCGCTATCTTTATTCTCGAGAGGAAGGATTCCTCCTTCCACCGCAGTGTCACCCTCTGCTGCAATGCCATCGGTGGTATCTCCCGGTACCACCTCACTGCTATCCTTTCCAGCAGTATCTGATGGTTCAAGCCCAACAGCGCTAGTTGAACTGGCGCCTTCTGTACCACTGCTATCAATCATGCCAGGTGCATTTCCTGTGTCATCAGACAAAGCTTCTTTGTTGGCTGGCGGGTTGACAACTGATTCCTTGCTTGCAACTACAGAAACGCCATCTGAGACAACACTATCTGAGATTGCTTCATCTGAAACACTATCATCCGTGGCTTCATCTACCCTTATTTCAATATCCACAGGTTTCTCCCAAGTTTTTCTCTCAGTTACACCGGGCAAAGCCTCCTCTGAATCTACCCCACTCGATACCACACTCCCCCTCTCAGGACCTATAACAATTCCACTTCTCTCCATTATCTCTCCTCCACTAACCACACTTCTCCCCTCCAACTTGTCCCTCATCTCCCTATTGAGCTTGTTCATCTCCACCATGTAGTGAGCTCTTCTCAGTCTATTGAGCTTCATCCTCTGTATTCTCCACAGACTACGTCTCTCTTCTCTTGCCTTCTCTCGGGTTAGGGAAGCGTAGTATTCCTCTAGTTGGGACCGTACCTTAGCTACCAGCTGAGGAAATAAGCAATGTTAGGACCAACTAATTTCACAAAAATGATAAGAAGTGGACTGTTAAAATAACTAAGTAAAAAAAGTTTTTTGTTTTCGTTGTTGTTGTTGTTGTTGTTTTTTTTAATTTTGAGTCCTAGTCCTCACCTCGTATTGCTGTGTCTGGTTCCTCTCTATCCGCTCCCTATCCTCCCTCCTCTCCTTCTCCAGTAAAGCAGCCCTCTCCTCAGCCTTCTCTACCATCTGGTCCTGTAGCCTCACTAACTCCTGCCGCTTGTTACTCTGTACTACTGCCCGCAGTTCTCCAGCCTCCTCCATTATCAGCGCTATCCTGCGGGAAAGAGGGGTTAGTTGATTCAAACATGAGAGTATTTACTAATTAAATTATTGAGAATCAAAGTCATCAAACCAGATTAACTCTGGATTGATAATTAATGAGGCATTTAAATCTAACAGATGTCTAGTTATGGAATTCGCTATGCATACTAGCGCAGAATTGGCACTATAAGTCTTCCTGGGGGTCCATTCCCAAGTAAAACGGGCTGAAGTTCAAATCAAAGTTCTCCTCGAGTGATATCTCCATGATACCTTCTTTTGGAGTCCTCCTTAGCCTCCAACAGTCTCTGTATCCTCTCTTCCTCCTCAACCTTCAGTGCCATCTCCCTTTCTGCTGCTTGCATCTTCAACTCACTGTCAAGGAAGGGCGTTATAACTTCATCTATAAGTTAGTTTGTTAATAAAGTAATGATAAAAGGCATGAGTGCCAAAATAATAACTTATAAAGCGTCCAGTCTCAAGCTCTCAAGACCTTACAACAAATATGAGGAAAATTCAAATCCGTTGAGTTGAATCTAGATCGAACGAAAGTGGGTATAAAACCTCTCGACAGAGTCTTTGTAAGAGGCCCACTTCCCCAAGATGCGCTTTATGTTGTCATCATGGAATGTGATGGGGACTTCGGGGGCTGGAACTTAGACTGGTTCAACGGGTGCTGAAATGAGAGAGAATTAGGAGATCATTTCGGTTAGAATAGCAGTGGGATGGAAGTAAAGCACATCACTTTATGAGTGAAGCACTAACTTTATGAGTAAAGTAAAGCACATAACTTTATGATTTGATGGTTCCTCACCTTTGGTACACAAAGACGTAGGAGGTTGATGAGTTTCCCGGTGTTAACGAGCTGTTCACTGAGATCTGACAGAAAACCGGGGAGTTTGACACCGTCCCTCTCCGTGTAACCGTACTGTGGTAGAAATGAGACATCTAACAACCGATCTTAAACATGCCATAAAAATACTCCAGCGTTTTTCGGAATATCATTGGTCTCATTCACTGTTCAATATGCCCAGGTCTCAAATGTGATATGTTTTCATGTTCATTGATCAAGGCTGCTGTACAAATTTTACCTGCCAGTAGAGGTAGTCCTTGTTGCTCAGCCACTCGGGATGAGGGGATATGTTGAACTCGCACCAGTCATCCCACACCATCCCCTCACACATCCACAGCTGCAGAAACCTGCCAATATGTGATGGTTGAAAAGGTGACGGAAAAAAATGTAAAAACTACCTTTTTTAGGGTAGGCATTGCATCTTCGCTAAATACGGATTTGCCGTTCCAAAACTCGAAACGTTATGAGGAATATGATTCAGGTACATATACCAATTAGCAGATTAGCACACTGACTTGACATAAGGACGGAGAGCTGATCTCAGCAGAGTTAACATGAGTTTGGAGAAGGGTGAGAATGTGAGCATTTCAGCTGTTTCGTAGAGGTAATCTAGCAGAGCAGTCCCCACAGGCAGCCCCTAAACGGGGGAAAAGTTAGCTTTTTACACAGAAGCAGAATCATTGAACATGGAGACACATATCTGATAGCTTTAATTAAAAGCCTGTTCCATTCGTCCATCACCAAATTATTGAATCAGCAAGCACAAGTAGCACATAATAGCAGAACTAAAGGGAGTTCCACAAGGAAGTGTCATGGACCCTCTTACCTCTTCAAGAAGAAGAAGATTGCACAGGAACTCCAGTTGAGAGGTCACCTCTTTTATCTTCCAGATAAGCTCTATGAGACTAGGGACACTGTCCCACAGCTGACGGGGAATATTTATCATCAGCATGAGTTATACATAGTTTCTGTGAAAAAGAGATAAACTAGAAAGAAATATTTGACTTTAAACTGGGCTCTCTTGGAGTATGCACCGGATGAAAAGTAGGCAAAAAGGGGCGCCCGTGTTATCTTCAATTACTGATGTTACATCAAGGAATTTCAAGGCATCACCTGATTGAGGAATGCCTGGTACATGAGGAGGTACTGTTCCACCCCACTGACTAGAGCTTTAGCTACATTCCCATACTTCTCTACCGCACTGTACTGCTCACAGAACATCTTCAGACGCAGGTACAGGGTGCCTGAGGAGTGAGGGTGATTGATGGAAACATTGGAAACTATAAGAATCCTACGTACAATTCATGGACTAAAAGGGATCCCAGAAAAAACAAAAGGTCTCATGATTGCATTCAGGTCATCCAATAAAATCAAAATCACTCAGCATACCCGAATATGCGATGGAGTAGAGACTGTCCACCAAAGAGTCAGGAGACACCCCCGTGTAGCAGATGTTCTGCAGGGGGACAAACTCCACCTTCACCTGTGAGAGATACAGTTTGAGAACTAAAATGCATAAAAAACTTCATAGCTTCCAAAGTTTCCAGTTTCAACTGAAAGTAGCTATCCCCATGATCACCAATAATTAAACCCCAATCTGCCACCTTTCGATATCCACTGAGAGGCTTATGTACCCCCTCTACTCCTCTCCTACACGCACCTTGTCTAGGAGGAATATAGTGGTAGGAATCCCCAGCAACACGTACTGGCACTGATGTAACACGTGACTCTCAGTAACCATGTTCAGGTCTGTGTAGGGAGAACACAGCAGTACACAAAGTCGGGTGTAAGTAGCAGGACCTGACTCTGACAGGTAGGCGCGCTCCTGCAACACTTTCCTGGAAAAGCAGGAGGGCAAGATGTTTTGATTCGGGGATTATACATTGAAAAGCCAGACATTTCTCTTGCCAGACATTTCTTTTGCCTTGGCACATAATTATCGGATTCAGTACCTGCCCACGTTCTCGTAGGTAGGGTCTGGGAATTCCTTGTCCATATCAGCGAAGGCTTGCTCCCAGAGCTCATTATCATCAGTCTTATCTGAAGCAATGTGTTTTAAAGTTGTTCAACATAAGGTCAAAGTTCAAAGATCATGAGTTGAAGATTTGATGGTTTCACACTTACACACTTCACAGCTTCAAAAATTCATTAAAGCGCATCTTCAAAGATTTTAACTGGAATTTCTAACTCTCTATTCTCTAACCTGACGCAGGGCTGACAGTAGTACATCTAACAGGGGCACATCTCTGACTTGGGGCCGGTAACGCAGGAGCAAACCTTTGCCTAACTCCTGCTGACAGATGGGGTCCTGTCGTAGTGTACTCCTGAGTTTCTTTCCTCTGTGACAGGCACTTGAAAATACTGAAAATATGGAGGTAAGGGGTTTGGAACAAGCTTCTGTATGGTCAATTAAGAAATGTTTTATAGATTCAGGGGCGAGATTTCATGAAATTCTTTCAAATTTCAAGTGAGCCATACAAACATGTGTGATTGTGTGATGTGACCAAATGATTTTTCAAAAAAACTTCGGATCAGTAGTGATTGTCCATCTAACCTGGCAGCGTTAGGAGCAGGAAGTGGAGGTAGGTCCATCAGAATAGGTGTAACGCGTGAGTGAGGCACAACAGCGCGTGAGTCTGACACCAGCTGCCTCTCTGACATCTGATATCTCTCTCGTGGGGAGGGGAATATCTCGCAGGGGGCGGGTAGTTCTAAGGGAGGGGCGGGCTCCCCGCTCATGGTAATAGCCGGGGGAGGCAGCTTGTGGGCGAGGGGGCGGATGAAGCGAGACACTGCTGTGAGGGCCGGGAACCCTCGCATCTCCTGGGGAGGAGGGGAGATGTGCTATCAAATTAGATAGAAACTGGTTACTGTTAAATGGTAAAACTCTTAATGGGCTATCAAGTAGAAGGTCAGTCCGATGAATGCGACAAAATCAGGGCACGGTGCAATGGTGCATAGTAACTCACGGTCGCCTTGTCCTCAATCTCTGGGTACCCCGTGACCTTATCAAAGAGACTGTCCCTGTAAAGCAGTCTACCGAATGCCTGGTAACTGTTTGCATGGGTGTCCCCATAGAACCTGGCTCCAGGTTCAGGGAGGATGTGGTGGGGTAGGGGTTCAGAGATGGAGGGGATCAGTCCTGTTCTGTGGGTGGTGTGAGGGGTGCTGCCAGACATCAGCGTCAGGAACTTCATCAACTTGTCACAGATCTCATGGTCTGAAAGTGTAAAGCATTGGTTATTATGTTGTAACTTAGTGAAGAAATAGGCAACTCTCTGACACCACTTTGCTCTGATAGTTGACACCACTTTTCACCCAGTCCAGGCATTCTCATCAAATTGACACCAATTTACTCTGACACCACTTCATCCTGACACCACTCCTCTCTGACAACACTTACCTTCCAGTTCGGTGACAGCATCCTCCACAGCGTTGGTGTCATCATAGAATCCCTTATGTCTCAAGTTGTAGCAGTAGTTAGCAAAGTCAAACCTCCAGTGTTCCTTATCTTCATTCTCTATACACTGAGTGAAGTATAGAATTAAACTAATATGAAGATCAAACGTTTGACTTAAATATGGGTTGCTGTACTTCCGTTTGATACCTCGATGTCTCAAGAAGCTATCTAATAAATTGGGACTAAAAATCTCTCAAAATCTGTCATAAGAACCTTTTCTCTGAGTAAACTGGACCATATGATGTCCCTTGCTTGCTTGCTATCACTCAAGTAAATGCTCCCTAATTCTTTGAGGAGTTCAATGACAGAGTCAGGATTCCGTAATTCAGGTAACTCCATGGCTTTATTCCATGGGGCTAGGGATGGGAATTGATGAGATTTCATTTTAGCAAATCAAGTAGTGGTCTAGTTAATAATCTGAGATAAATTGTCAATTGCTAATCAAATTTCAGCTCATTTGATTTCAATGCAGAGATAGACAAGCAGTTACATTAGCATTCATAGTAATACAGCAATTCATCATTCTTATTCAAGATCTTTATTCATTATCAACAATTCACTAATTAAGATAAGTTCAATTATTGAGATCAATTTTCTGATGCGTTTTTGTTTCAATAATTTAATGGCCATTCCTCCTCAAATAGTAGCGACCCTATCAATGACCCTTAGAGCAGACAACATGTTCATATTATCCTCACTCCCCGGACACTCGTTAGACTTGTAAATCTCCACTAAACTCCCTGCCCCATGTTCCAGAATGGAGACCAGGGAGTCCACCAGCTGACCCAGGGAGGTAGACTCAGGGTCCGAGGACTTGGAGCAAACCTGAAACACAAGGAAATATGTTTTACATTGGATCGGGAACAGACCTCAAACACAAGGGTAAGTGTTTAATAACATGGGAACAGGAACACACCTGAAAATGTTTTCTAATTGGAATATTCACGTTTCTTTGAGTGAGTGAGTGCCATAATTTATAAATTTCTGACAATCTGACCTGATCTTGTTGGCATTTCGTACCTTGTTTTTGATGCTCTGAATGCAGGAGATGGTATGCTCATTAGAGTTAGGATCTTTAGCAGATAACACCACCAGCAGTAAGATAAGAGAGTTGAGGAGAGGAGCTACTGACATGGCAGAAAGAAGGTAGAGTTGCTCTTCTGTACTCTTGTAGAGGCAACTGTGCAGCTGAAGTGGATAAAAGTTAGAGAGGTGAATTGAAACTCGTGTCTCTTTACTGAAACATTTTAATCGGAACTTAGTTTTGAAGAGCAGAATTTGGATTAACTTACTGCAGATTTCAGGATAGTTTTTTCTATTTATCCTCCTCTAAGGTTCCTAATTCTCTAATTGAAACCACTGAAGTTTCACTAGCTTACCTCACTGAACCCCTCGTTCCTACACAGTAGAGGGATGAGGATGTTTACCAGTTTAGTGCTGGTTTCAAAGTCCTTGTGTTGCTCCACCCTCCTCAGGTACTCCACTATCTTCTCCTGGTTCTCCTTGATGATTCGCTTATTGTGCTTCAGACACATCTGCAAAGTATATATTGGTTAATAGAGCTGACTTGTAATGGGGTAAGAAGCTGTGATAAGTCAGTAATAGTGAAATGAAAAAGTCCCCCCCCCCCAAGTTTCATGAGTCTAATTCGAATCCACATAGCTTGATGCCTCATCAATTCTCTCAACCCTCATATATTCGTTCTATAAACCCACCAGTTTGAGATGGTCCAGCACCACATCAGAAACTGCTTTCTGGAAGCCAGGTATTTCAGGTAGTTTGTAGAGACAAGTGAAACACTCCCAGAATAACAGAGTGTCTCCCTCGTTATATACCTGCCAGACAATACTGTGAGTTACAAAAGGAAGGATAGCACTGTAGTAAGAGAGTAAAGTATGAAGGAGGAAAAAGGCCCGATCCGTGAAATCAAAAAGCATGAAAATGATAACTAACCGAAATATAGAGTTACGGCTAAACCAGTGTGTCCCAAAATCAAACATTAGGTGACCAAATATAATCTGATAATAAGAGAACCTGTTGGAGAAATAGTTTGAGGTAGACCACAGCGAGCTGAGACGAGGACACTACTTTGGGGTGTGAGAAGTCCAAAGTAGGGTAGAGTTTAGTGACGTCAGGTTGAGCTGTCCTGTTCACAGTCGCCCTCATCAACCACTTAGATGCTAGACTCTTCTCTGGGTTCTATGTGATAGTTGTTTTGAAGAATAAGACAAAAATACTGGAAATGGACAATCTAAAGGAGCATGATTTGATTCCCAATAACTGAATAACGAATTGAACATTTCATTTCGATCTTTGAAGTGAACCATCCAAGACAGAACTGATGGATGACGATCAGTGAGACACTAACCTCAGAAGGTTTTGCAATCATGAGAGCAGAGAGTACAGGCAGCTGTATTATCGAGTAGAACAGCTCCACCAGTACAGTAGAATGGTACAAATACGGCATTACCATGGCTATCTCCCTTCCAAAGGTCGTCGGTCTGTGACCCACTATCTGATAAAATACTTGTTAGTTGTGACTTTTTGCATGCTTTCACATAATCAATCACTACTCTAATTACACCTATTTCCGATGAATAACCCAGACGATATGTCAGAATGAAATTGTGTTAAAAGTGTAACCTGCAAACGACTATACTAACTCTGGATCCGTGTCAATGAAAAGGGTGTAAACAGTCATCATAAATGTGAACCGGTGTCACTGTGAACTAATGTATAGATAAGTGAACCGTCATGGTGAATCTTAGACACCGTACCAATTACGCTGTTAATCATTGCAATTTTTCTTTCGTTATTTAATAGAGTCCTCCTAGTGGAAGACAAACCAAAAGATGTGAGTCTGAGCTCCGAAGAGACACAGATACACATGGAACGGAATCTTACCTCAAATTTGATTGTATAAAGTAGTGTTGTAAAGTTTAAAACTGTGGATGGAGGGTGCTCAGTGCCTATATTCATGCTGTGTTGATATTTCCCTGTGCTTGAAATACGAGAAGAGCGTCATTGTTAGCAGCTGAATTAGCAGCAGTATATAATAGCCCTAGTGATAGGACACGTGAATGTTCTACAACACAACAATCACATTACATGAGGGAGGTCACGAGATAATGGAGATAAAAGCACGGCACATTATTTCTTATTTGGGATGTAATGAGGCTTGCTGTGCAGAGAGTTTGTGCTTTCAGAGCATTGATGAGCGAAGAAAGGAAAGGTTATAAGATACTGGATTGTAGACTGGTATTAATATCTAGTAACATCAAGAGGCGTATGGGCATCTAAGCGTTACAGTTGCAACCTGCTCAAGTGCTCAGGCTATACTACCGGTATGGTGTTAATGAGGGCCAGTGTCAGAGTCAACTGGTGTCAGCGTGATCTGGTGTCAGCGTGATCTGGTGTCAGCGCGAACTGGTGTCAGAGTGAACTGGTGTCAGAGTGAACTGGTGTCAGAGTGAACTGGTGTCAGAGTGAACCGAACCGGTATCAGAGTGAACTAGTGTCAGAGTGAACTGGTGTCAGAGTGAACCGGTGTCAGTGTCAACTGGTGTCAGAGTGAACCAGTATCAGAGTGAACTGGTGTCAGAGTGAACCAGTATCAGAGTGAACTGGTGTCAGAGTGAACCAGTATCAGAGTGAACTGGTGTCAGAGTGAACCAGTATCAGAGTGAACTGGTGTCAGATTGAACTGTTGTCAGAGTGAACCGGTGTCAGTGTCAACTGGTGTCAGAGTGAACCAGTATCAGAGTGAACTGGTGTCAGAGTGAACCAGTATCAGAGTGAACTGGTGTCAGAGTGAACCAGTATCAGAGTGAACTGGTGTCAGAGTGAACCAGTATCAGAGTGAACTGGTGTCAGAGTGAACCAGTATCAGAGTGAACTGGTGTCAGATTGAACTGTTGTCAGAGCGAACTGGTGTCAGAGTGAACCGGTGTCAGCGTGAACCGGAGTCCGAAGTCAGAGTGGACCTATGAATAGGTAAGTGAATCGGTATCATGAATGTTAAACACGAGAAGGTAATTAGCCATGATAATTGTTCATTCGTCTTTTATTAGAGTCCTCCAAGTGGAAGACAAACCAAAAGATGTGAGTCTGAGCTCCGAAGAGACTCAGATACATATGGAACGGAATCTTACCTCAAATTTGATTGTATAAAGTAGTGTTGTAAAGTTTAAAACTGAGGATGGAGGGTGCTCAGTGGGTATATCCTTGCTGTGATGATATTTACCTGGGCTTGAAATACGAGAAGAGCGCCATTGTCAGCAGCTGAATTAGCAGCAGTATGTAATAGCCCTTGTGATAGGACACGTGACTGCTTTACAACACAACAATCACATTACATGAGGGAGGTCACGAGATAATTGAGATAAAAGCACGGCACATTATTCCTTATATGGGATGTAATGAAGCTTGCTGTGCACAGCTCCGTGCTACAGTAACAGAGCACTGGGCAGGAAAGTTCACTAGATACTAGACTGGTAGTAATAGGTCTAGTTACACCAAGAGGTGTATGGGCACCTAAGCGTTACAAATCGGAGAGTAGAGTAGCAGGTCATTAAAGAAAAGACACAATGGATACAAAATATGAATCTTGGCTACTAATCTTATCACATTCTTCCTAAAAGCAATGTGAGTTACATCAAATCACTGAATTAGAATTTAGAATATCTTGAAGATGTTAGGAATGTAGAGTTGCAGGAGGCGAGGGAGACGGGCTGAGAAGCTGAGGGTAAGCATCACAATCTCATACATCAGAGTCACAGTCTCGTAGCTACGAGAGATGACGTCAGAGTAGAGGAAGTTCAGGTATTCGTTGTCTTCTGGAGTCAGCTGGAATGAGGGGACGGAGTGGGTGAAAATGAGGTAAAAAGATCACGTCAAATTATGAATTCGAGATAGATCTGGCTAGTGTTTAAGACAAACTGCCCCGATTGGCAGACCCTCCGCTCAACATGGGGACTGTGGGTGGGAACGAGTCCCGTACTTTTTTAACAGCAAACATCGAAAACAGACCTTCATTTCCTGGCTGTGCTTCATCATGACAGTAACAGCAGCAGGCAGCAGGATATGCTTCGTCTTGTCCCCCTTCAGGTTAACCAGGATCTGAGTCATAGCAGCCAGGATCTCGTTCTGGATATCCACAGATTGGCTGGTCTCGTAGATAGTGTCAAGGATCTTGATACATTCCAGATAAGCGGCCAAACCCACAACCTGTGAAGAAACAAGGAATGTTTTAATGCACCGATTCGACAAAATTTGGTATACTAAGAAGAAGAATTCACCGTACAGATGGCATGGGTGGAGCAGGAGCCGGGGACAGGGGGTTTTTTCCCCGGCTTTATTCATGGAGCCAGGGAAAAGTATCCTTTTTCCCCGGCTCAAATTTGACAAAATTTTCAACCTTCTTATATAAAATCGCAAATTGTGTCCAGCTTTGAGCCTTACTTTTCAAGTTACACTTTCTGGCCAATCTATAATTGTGTAAAAATTTGCTTTGTTATTTCCAAGGCTACTTTACCTTGACCAAATAGGATTATGACCATCATTAACCGATACAAACTAAATTCAGTGTGGTTACTGTAAGTGAACACGACTTTTTCATTTGATAGGCGGTTTTACCAATCGGAAATTCAGTTCAATAACACAATATTATGATGTCACTTCCATATGCCTATCATTTTTGATATGCTGCAACATGAGAACATGTAGATATTGGTCCGACCTGATTGCTTTAGGAAAACAAACAACCTTGGGACTGGGAGTGGGAAGCTAATGTTTCATACAACTACGTTACTGTTCGTCTTTTGGGATCAAAAATGTTGTTGGACTGCTATAATTAAATTACCATGATTCAATTAGCGTTAATTTTCGAGGGAAAAATTCCCCGGCTCAAAAATCGACATTGCTCCACCGTTGAAAGATGGAAATTGAAACATGGCAGTGAAACTCAATGATCACCAAATTATCTCTATTGCCGATGAGCGACCAATTACCATCTTGAACCAACTCACTTTATCCTTGCTGGTGTGCGGTAGTTTGGTGCAGTGCTCTATGACAGTAACCACGTGAGTCAGAGCAGCGTCCTGCAATGCACTGCCAGTAGTACCAGTGATAGACAGTGTCAGAGCTCGAGCGTTATACGAGTTCATTTCACTTCCTGGACGGGGGAATTATGCCTTATAAGGAAGTCGCGTGCCATCTACTGCGTGACAAGTTGCGTGACGAGTAAAGCGTGCTTTTACCTTAGAAAAGATGACTCGAGCGAATTTCTGGTGACGAAATTCACTCTGAAATTACGAAGAACTCCGTAAAGTAGCTTTTTGATATAAGATTTTAATCAGTTATTTATTGTTTTACATACTGAGATCGTAGAAGTTGTCGTTGTAGATTCCCTGTTGAATAAAGCTGGTATCAGTAACTCTGGTTATGGTGGACTGTATTATCGTACTGTTACCACCTACACGCGATGCTACCTAGGAACAAAAATCATTACTTCCATTGTTCTTGGGGTCCAAAATTTTGACCTTCTTTGACTCAAGTCTGTTTCGGAAAGGATCCGAGATTAATTTGGTTTCCAGAGGTAGATTTAGATTTTCAATAAATGAAAGGTACTAAGAAGTAGTAAAAAGTCGCCCTGAAATATATTTGATTAACTAACTTCGTATTCGGACACTAAGTCAGACTGGTTGTTCTTCGGTGTCACTTCTAACGGAGCCACTGGGACGAAGCGGAGCCAACGTCTCAGATAGGAGAATGATATGGCCTGGGGGAGTTTGTAATTGTAGTTTTAGAACAACATAATACCTTCCCACTTTGAGTCTAGGGCTTTGCAGGAAATTCTGTTGAAGCAAGACTTCACAATGAAAAAAATATGAAGCTTATGTGAAGTAGATATTTGAACTCAAGAATTTATTCACCAAAACACTTCACCTGCAGTAGAGTAGAGGGGATGTCTTGCCCCCTGAGAAGGTACACAGAACAGTTAGAGGAGAGTTAAGGACACTCCGATTAGGTCCGTAGAACTTCTGACTTCGTGAGAAGACGGACCTCTTTACCAGACCAGGGTTACACCGGATAAAGTTGTAGAGGTGCAGGTTAATGGAGGATAGCTCGTCATTGGTGAGGAGCCGGTTAGAACTGAGGAAGAAGGGAGTTTAGAGTTGAGGGATCACTCAAAACACTCAATAAGTTTACTTCAGAATAGGGTACGAACCTGCAAGAGGCCCAGTCTAGGTCATTCTCGAGCCCAAAGCTACAGAACTCCAAAAACACATCTAAATTTGTTCCCATCATCACGTAATTACAACACAAGACACAGTGATTCTTATATCAACGTTTCAGTGAATCAACTAAACCATTGTCTTCTAATTTGGGACGATAACACGAAATCATATACAGATACTCAACACGCAGGGCTTACTAATTCATAACATGGTGCAGTACGCTAGCCCAAAGTGAGGGCTGAGAGAAAAGCAGCTGGATGTTCATGTCGGAGATGAGATGGTACAGACACTCCCGAGTTATGGATATCCCTGACTGAGTTTAATAACTTCAAGTCCTTGATGCAAGCATAAACAAAAAAAATACAAACTTGTAAGAACTTGCAAAAAACAAACAAGAACTAGGAAGGTACCTTGATATGCGGACAGTTGAACACTAAACTTCATTTTCAAAAGTTTATAACACTACAAATTTTCTATTAATTCCTTTGAACTTGTTCTTACTTTTAGCAGATCTCCGACTCTGGTGTAACCTTTCTGTAGTTGTTTGATAGGTCGGTTAGACTGGAAAAGTACCAACACTACCAGCTGACAGATGGTGGGGTTACCTAGCCTGCTGTTCTCTCGGTCCTGCGAGGGGAGGAGTCAGAGATGAAGAGGTATCAGAATCAGCTTCATAGACATAACTGATTTTCAAGCAGGATTTAGATTTGGAAATAGACTTCATTGAACAATTCCATCAATAGTAACGATATGTGCAGAGTTAATAAATTTGAATTTTTGGTACAAAATGTTCTGACTATTGAAAAAAACTCAAATAGCTGTTCTGACCTGTATAGCAGCGAGAAGGTAGTTATAAGTAGTAGAAGGGAGTGGCACCCCATGTTTAGACAGGTACATGTACAGTTCCCTCAGTCCCACCACAGCATCTGATACTTTCTTACCGGACTGTAGGGTGATCAGGACATTGTTTGATAGCTCGTTCAACCGCTCTGCCATGTGCTCAGCGGCTAGTGAATCATGCTAAGATACAGGGCTTACGTGTTAGCAGACGATGGGGTGAGATGAATCGAGAATTTGTAATTTTTCAAGAAAGTAAAGGTGCAAAGTTCACATTCAATTAACAATAAATTATTTCGGTGAAATTTAACTCAGATGAAATAAGTCTGTACATTCTTTTTAAAGGATTTAAGTTTCGGAGTTATGGGTAAAAACAATAAATTGAAAGCTGAGCGATTTAATTATTCGTCTTCCGATGTCTCCAACTCCAATCAATTCTTCATAACTCAAAAGGATTCTGTTTCTTCTCAATTATAGAAAATGACTTCAAATGAAGATTCACTTGTCATTTCACCTGTCAGCCACATCTTTATTAGCTTTCTCACCCTCCTCTTTGGGCAACATGACCACCTTCTTACAATTCAGTTCCTTCTCCGTGGTCATGTGACACACATACCCTCCCCCCTCTCCCTTTTCCAACAACAGGTGTGTCCCCACTGAGTCTTTATACTGACCCCGGTACACTTTTCCTCCTACTTGGATGTACGGGGCACTGCTCTCCAGCTCAAGGATCTGGATATCCGTACATTCCGTGGGGAACTCATCGACATTCTCAAGGTTTACAACAACCAGAACCTCCTCGTCCTCTTCCTTCATCTCTACATCTTCCATGGCTTCTCCGGGGGTCTTTGTCAGGGGATAGGTGTGGAACTATTGCATCATCTAAACATGTTCAGATGCTAAATCTATGTTCAGATCACGAAATCAGTTCAAATTAATCTAATTTTTGATCACTATTCAAGTAAAGTTATCTGCGCAGTATATTTGATTTGATTAACTTCTTGCCTAAAACCATGATGATAGTGGAAATGAAATGCAATCTTGTTTTCAACCACAACGAATTTTCAAATTACATATTCAATGAAGCAGCTATAATGTAGGTAAATAATATTTAGAAATTAATTCTTATATTATAAACTTAAACAGAACTTTGAGATTGAATAATTAATAGATAATATGACAGTGTTCTTTTGATACTTTATTAAACTTGTGGCATACAGTGTTGGTCACGGAACTACGCCCAAAGCAGTCAATTGAAACGACCATTAATTTCCGGGAATAAGAAATTCAAGACTAAAAGATCTGGGATGCGACTACATGTTCGTTAGCTAGATAGCTCGTTACTCGTGACTATTGCAGGAATTTAGGTAAAATTTAAAACTAAATACTGTTTGTTCACTTCCAATCGCTCCGAAAGTGTTTGTTGCCAGTAGTTCCACTGCTCCCAAAGAAACTGTTGCTCGCTTGGTTGGGAATGACACCTCGACGGTTAGGTGAAGGGTTAACTCCAAGCCATGAGCTCGTGTTTCGGGAGTAGAGTCGTTCCTCCCTAACATCCTGTTCTCTTTGTTCTATTTCTGGAATACTACACCTGCACTCGTCAAGACAGGCCATGCACGAAAATGCACCGCTACCCTGGGAGAAATTAAATGTAGGATGGTTCAGTTTTTGCTGAAAAAAACGTAAAAAAGTACTAAAGTAACTAACTAAAACCAAAGTTCTCCCTAAATTTTTGAGTTTTATATTTCTACCTATATTCAAATCAATCAAATAAACTACAAACTGTCGTGTAACAGCGATAGTGTTTACTATTTACTACAAAATTCTTACGGTCTTCTTATCACCATCAACATTTACATTGGGTGCCTTATCCGTTTTTGAACAATGCTCTGATATCTTCCTGGAGCCGAAAAAGGATATGTTTTGGCTAATCCTTCTGAAGAAGTTAACTGTGTTGCGCCTTTGGAAGTCCTGTACTTGTTTTTCAAAGTTAGACTTCTCCACTCTCATTGACAGTGCTGAACTGTGCATCTTATCCAGAAGCTCTCCGAGGTAAGCGACTATCTGAGGGAGGTGAATTCTAAACTAAGGAGTTAAGGGAAGATACAAAATATTTGAAGATTGCAAATGATGTTAGTAGCAGATTCCAATTATTAGCAAGGTCAATAGTAATGAAGGTAATAAGCTTCTTCACAAAACAAACAATAAACCAACCTCTCTGTGTGTCAATCTAGTTTTGTTGGTTATGGCTGATACTCGATGGTATTCTTGACACATTGACTCAACCCAGAGTTCGTTGCCCTTCACATCAGCAAGTGTGGTAAACACATCCCTCCGAACATGTTTGTACATATCAAGAACTGCCCTAGGGAAACTCTGCTGGTCACCACACTTCATTTGGTTCAGGATGGACTTGATTTCATTTTCCTGGACCTGTCTAGCTTTTTGTTTCTTCTTGGAAACAACAGTCGACTTTTTGATGTCCATCATCTTTTCATACCCAGCAGTGGCTGTGGGGAAATATTCAAGTTAATGAACCTACTCAAATAACTCTTCTTTATTTGAGTAGGTTATATGACCAGCCAGGCTAAACAGATAGTAATCAAAGTCAGCTTTATTGAATTTAATGCCAAAATCACTGAATTCAACTTATTTCAACCTTACCTCGGTCAATTTGTTCAATAACAACAGCCACAAACAAGTTTCCAAATATAAAATGCCCAATGAACAGGAAGCTTGTTATGAAGGCATATGCTCCAAAGTTTTGGTAGAGAGTTGTTAGACTTTTAGAGACATCAGTCCAACCTTCAGCTGTGATCAGTATGAATAAACTGAATAAAAGATAGTTTAAGATTTATCCGTGAAAATGATATACTGTAATCTTGTAAAGCAATTGGTCCCAATTGGTCAGTTTGAATGTTATTAATTTGAGGGCAAATTCAAAACACATAATAGATCATGAGTTTATCTGAACATTCTCAAGTATAATTCGACTTACCTTAAAAATGACTTTTCAAAAGTACCCCAGTACTCATCAATTGGGTTGTAATAACCATAAACATAGTATCCCATGATACCATACACAAACATTAGCAGTGTGAGAAGGAGGATGATGTGGATGAATGAGCCAGTGAGGGTGGCAATGAGTGCTGTAACCACCACCTTAGTAGATTATAAGATAGTGTGAGTAGGATCCTATCAAAGACTATGGATGGAGTTATTGGAATGTTTTGTAGCTTGACTTTTACAAAAAAGACTATATTTGTTCTATAATAAAGAGTGTGCATTGTGTAAAGTATGAAGCAAGTGAGCAGATGATTAAATTTGATACTTTAAAAATTGAAAAATGATTTACTTCAATAGGTGAGAAGGAATTTTAACTTACCTGCAGACCACCTATCAAAGACACAGATCTGAGAGGTCGCAGGGCACGTAATGACCTCATAACTTTGATAACACCCCAATTCTTTGCACCAGTATGGGAAAGGACAGTCTGAAAGAGATATTTATAATCATTCTTAGATGTTTTGAGGTACTTGCACAAAATGAATGAAGTCAATATTGTAAGTGTATCATAGTAAGCAACAATGCTTCAGTTCAACTGAGGGCTTGCCTTTAATCTCCAAATATTATGGTGAAATCCATGATATTCATTGTTGCAATAAGACTCACCTGTACCAAAGAACATATGAGTACACCAAAATCAAAGCAATTGAATCCATTGAACCAATATGAACGACCAAAGCTATGTATTTTTATCAAAAATTCTAAGCAGTATAATGACAGAAAGAAACTGTCAATTCCATCCAATACGTTGAGGTAAATAATATTGCTTGTAGTAGGCTTCAAACTTGATGATATTGCAAATGTCACAGTGTTTAGAAGAATGGATCCCATGATTATTGCCTTGAAGATGGGGGAGTGTGCAATAAGTTTTATGTAGGCTGAAAAGTCTCCCATCTATACCAATAAACAGATCACATAATGAATCTGTGTACTACAGTCCAGCTCAAAAATAGTTGAACATGGTCTCTCAGTGTTGTTATTCATTCATTTTGCTCACATAGTTGCTACCTCAAAATGGGTAATTTAGCAAAACCAAGGAATAATAATAAATCAATGTACACTAATCTGATAGAACATAGCATGGTACTTTTGAAGTTATTACAGGAGGATAGGCCACTAATAAGTGTCACACAAAGCAAAGCTGAGAGATGATAAGTTCATTCAGGCAAGGTCTCCTGACAGGCAGTACCCTATCCAATATTGTTGACAGGCTCTGTACTGGTTGTGGCAAGCTTTTTGACGATTCACAGACAGGTGTTGGATGATTGATTAATTAATTAATTAATCGCAAGTCTGTGTGCCACAGTGTTAGCTTTCATAACAACATATCATTTTTGTGTCTCATGCTTTATTTGGATCTGCCTAGCTCTCTGATGAAGGCATTTCTTTCATGGATCCCGTCAAAGACTATGGTTGGAGTTGTTGGAGAGTTCTGTGGCTTGACTACAAAGATGACTGTATTTGTTCTACAAAGTTCAAGATTTTGAACGAGATTTTCCATTTTACCTACTCTGTGATAGGTTTCGAATGAGTTTGCCACATTTAATTCTGGTAATTCAGAATGAAACAAATACGTGACTTCAGATGAAATGTAAGAATTTTGTCAACTTGCTCGTGAACCAAGAAACCAGAATTGTTTATTTGAAGGAGAGTGATATAACGACAATTAAAGAATAAATCCTTTAAAACACATTGATCTGCAAGACTTTTCTCCAACTTTGGACTTGAACTTTGACACCATTTCTTGAGAAATACTATGTAAGAACAGCCAAATCCAAATGAGTCACACCTAGATGATTGGTGTGCAGACATCTTCAGTCCAATACCTACCTAGTACCTCAGCTTTCGGGGTGTTTAAATTGCGAGAGCTTTTAATGAGGTAGGCCCCCAGCAGTCACCCCTGGTACCAGGGTAAAGCACCGTCAAGTGCAGTGACCACCTGCCTGATTGAAACTGATTAGAGGAGAGTGATTATAAAATATAGTAGGTGATGAATATAATATGCAGTTGCAAGTCCATGTGCCATAGTGTTATCTTCCATACACCATCTCTTTTGGTGTCTCATGCTTTAGATGAATCTTTCACACATCCCGTCAAAAACTGTGGTTGGAGTTATTGGAGAGTCTTGTGGCTTAACTACATTAATAGAAAGGAATTAATGCAAATCATGAATCACATCTGTAGCTGTACTACATCACATTTGTATATGTAAATAGTTCGGGAAAAAAGTTGTATAAATATAAAAGCACCACTAGGAAAAACATTTAATTTTGCATAATCTCTGCTTGGAAATGGGATCAACTTAAGCAATAGAAGTTGTTTATAATTTTATTTCTAATTTTCAAGTTTGCTGAAATTATCAGGGGCGTGTCGAACTACAAACTAATAGAATTTTACCCTACCCACCGCCGCGCGCCATTTTTTTCTAGTCTGCAACACGACCCTACAAGTTTCCGAGTGTTGTGCGCTAGGGATAGGTGAAATCTATTTAACTACAAACCAGCATATGTGCGAGGCGTAATCGATAATCGTGCGCTGCTCACTGCTTGTAAATGAAAGGCAGTGAGCCGCGCAGATGGCGGATATAATGATTAAAACTACAAGCTCATTTAAGATTTTACAAATCTTACCTGGATAATGATATCACTGTGAACCATTCTTAGCTTTAGATTACTAAATTATTTGTATCTATCTGATGGATCTTAGTCTTAGATGCCTAATACGGAAGATATCATCTTCCTCAAATATATTAATATGAATAGTAGAATTGGGTAGCCTTATGCCTTCATCATTCTTTTGTGTGTGCTTTTTTCATTGCAAGTTGTGGAGATCAATAAAAAAAAAACTTTGTTTACTTAAAGAAAACTTTGTTTACTTTATGACATAATCCACCTGAGCTCTGTAAACTTGTACATTTGCTTGTAGATATTGTTGTGATTTATGAATAAACCAACATCAACACAAATTGTTTGTGGATTAATAATTGTTTTAAATTGCACTTGTTTACTGTTCTTGTGTTTTTGTGTTGCTGTGTCGTTGATTTCTGTGCATATCTTTAGGAATTTTAGTTTGCAATATTCGCGATATAAACAGAATACAGATCAACCCTGCTATTCATGTAGTTAAAAGTTTTATGATTGAATTGAAATTAAATCACGATTGTTTATAACTCCATTTGAGATAGAAATGTGGCACTTGAATGTAAAATGATTTGGAGGAATGGCTAATCCTTTTGATAACTTCAGTCATAGAGATGGTCTCAATTCACAGTTCCAAGAGGAGCCTTTCAACCCAGAGCATTACATTGAAAAGTTAGCTCGTCCCAATACTGACAATGTTATATTGGGTCAAAATGGATCAGAATTTGATCCAAAGCCACTCCGTGATCAACTGAAACTAAAACTCAATGAGCTTGAAACCCAGTTTGATAATAAAACAAAGCAAGTACTTAGAGTTGAGGAGATAAATGTTAAGAAACAGGATGCTTTCAAGCGGAAAACCAAAGAGCATGACCAGTTCTTCAGTGTGGTTGATTCTCAGTACCAGGAATTGGATAAGGTTATTAATTTTGTATCAACAAAGGTTGTGCACTTGGGTGATCAGTTAAAGCAAATGGATGGGAAAAGAAAACGTGCAATTGAAGCAAAAGAACTGATTGATTATATCAATGAAGCCCAAAAGACTGGCAATATTTCTAGTACAATTTTCACTGATATCTCCAAATTTCATGAAGCTGCAAAAGTTCTCCACAAGATAACCCTTGTGACACAAGACTTGCCTGAGAAGGGTGGTAAAGACTTCTCAAAGCTTCAGAATGTAATCACTACCATAACAGATGATATTGAAAAGCATCTTATACAAGACTTCAAACTTTCACTTCATCATTACAATGATGAAGAATACCTGAAAATATGAAGAAATGTGCTGCAACCCTTAATCAGCCATGCTTCCAGGCTTACAAAGAGGTGGTTGACTATTTCATTGAGGCAAGATTAAAAACTCCATTCTATGGAGATGATATGTTTGAAGCAATCAAAACTTGCATTGATGAAACCCTCAGATATTGTGCTAAAAGTATTTTCTGATCATGACACTATTATGCCAAAGTTTATCAGAAGAATATTCAAAGGAAAAGATTTGGAAGAAAGTTAGATTGACTCTCAAACTCGATGTGTTTGATAAACCTGAACAATCATCTCAGGAATTGGGAACAAGCCCCTTGATTCATTAGCTGATCTTTATTCACAAACATTAAGCCTTTCAACAGACCTCTCTAAGTATGATAATGATGTATCATTTTCTAATGATGTGAAGAAATCAATATTCTGTTCTTATCTTGACAAGTATAGTCAAACAGAAAAGGAATATTTGCACAAAGCATCTGAGGAGATTCTCAACCAATTCTACCTTTCTATAAAACATGACAAGAAGTTAAATACTGATACACTTCAAGATCACCTAAAGAATGTTAAGACTAGGTTCAGCAATTTACGCGACAATATGGGCAGCACTGCAACATCACTAGCGAATGAGCCAAGTGAAATGCCATCAGACCAGTTGCTTAGTGTGAATGTTACTACTTCACTGTTGAAAATTCATCAAAGAGTAAGTGATGTTTTTGAGACAAACTCAATGATATGCTTGAAAGTTTACCTCTATCTGGATAGGTCTTTCATATTATTTCATTAAAATGTGGGCCATGGGGTGAATATCAAAGGTAATATAAATGTCTTCTCAGGCTGTTGAAAGGTGTCTCCTATTCTGTGACTCATCGAGCTGTTCAGAGATTTTGAAGGACATTGCTACATCCCTGCTCAATTACTTCGTTGCCAACCACTTGGAGTATGCTATTGATTACTATGCTGAGAACAGGTTAGCTATTAATTTGATAATCCGTGCATTTTCAATGTGTGAAGTTCCATGATACATCATAAATTTTTCCTGAATTATAGTCATACATAAGCACGAATTTTTTCCTATCAGCGAAAAAATTTAGCATGTATCGATCTTTGAAATACGTTTCAGACCATCACAAGACTCTAGACATGAACCAAGTGCAAGTCCGTTCCTAACCACAGTTGGCAATGCCAACATCACATACCACAGCCTGGACAAGTTCTTCAATGACACAATCCTTCCCAGCATCCACAAACCACCTTAGTAGATTATAAGATAGTGTAAGTAGGATCCCATCAAATACTATGGATAGAGTTATTGGAATGTTTTGTGGCTTGACTCTTACAAAGAAGACTATATTTGTTTGACAATAAAAAAGTGTGCATTGTATGAAGCATAAAGCAAGTGAGCAAGTGAGCAAGTGATTAACTTTAACAATTAAAAAGTGGTTTACTTCAATTTGCTAGAAGGAACTTTAACTTACCTGCAGACCACCTATCAGAGACACCGATCTGAGAGGACGCAGGGCACGTAATGATCTCATAACTTTGATAACACCCCAATTCTTTGCACCAGTGTGGGAAAGGACAGTCTGAAAGAGATAATTATAATCATTCTTAGATGTTTGGAGGTACTAGCATAAAATGAATAAAGTCAATTAGTAAGCAACAATGCTTCAGTTCAACTGAGAGATTGTCTTAAATCTCCAAATATGATGAAATCCATGATATTCATTGTTGCAATAAGACTCACCTGTACCAAAGAACATATGAGTACACCAAAATCAAAGCAATTGAATCCATTGAACCAATATGAGCGACCAAAGCTATGTATCTTAATCAAAAATTCTAAGCAGTATAATGACAGAAAGAAACTATCAATTCCATCCAATACATTAAGGTAGATAATATTGCTTGTAGTAGGCTTCAAACTTGATGATATTGCGAATGTCACAGTGTTTAGAAGAATGGATCCCATGATTATTGCCTTGAAGATGGGTGAGTGTGCAATAAGTTTTATGTAGGCTGAAAAGTCTCCCATCTATACCAATAAACAGATCACATAATGAATCTGTGTACTACAGTCCAGCTCAAAATTAGTTGAACATGGTCTCTCAGTGTTGTTATTCATTCATTTTTCTCACATCATAGTTGCTACCTCAAAATGTGTAATTCAGCAAAACCAACAAATAATAATAAATCAACGTACACTAATCTGATGGAACATAGCATGGTACTATTGAAGTAATTACAGGAGGAAAGGTCACTAAAAAGTCACACAAGGCTCAGTTGAGAGATGATCAGTTCATTTTGGCAAGGTTTCCTGACAGGCAGTACCCTATTCACTATTGTTGACAGGCTCTGAAAGGATGTGACAAGCTTTATGACATCAACATTTCATTCTGGTAATTCAGAATGAAACAAATAAATAAACTAATTAATAATTACTTGAGATGAAGTGTAAGAATATTGTCAACTTGCTCGTGAACCAGACACCAGAATTGTTTATTTGAAGAAGTGATTGTAAAATAATGATATAATAATAATAATTGTAATTTATTTACACCGCTATTAAGAAAAAACTTATACTCAGCAGTGTATAACCATTAGAAGCCAAAATAAATCTACTAAAAGGTATTCTTAACTGAAAAAAGTGCTTGCACTCAAAAAGTTAAACATTACCAAAAGCAAAAACTAAAAATCTGATCACCACTTTTTGAAAACAATAAAATAACACAAAAAAAGTCCAGTGAAGCACCAAACATGAGTTTCAAAAGTTCTGAGTGTCACTTAGTTAGTTTCATAGTCTCAGATATTGTGAGATTGAAAGAAATGTTTTCAGCAGTTTTTTGAAAGACCCTGTGCTTTCTCTGGCTGTCGATATTATGAAGGAAATATTGAGAATCTTGGGACCAATAGCCTCACTTGTCCATCCATATGTAGTATTCATCACTGGAGTCTGTAATCTTGGTCTGTAACCTTGGTATGAGTAACAAACAGTCCTGGATATAAAGTGGTGCATGGCCCATTGAGTGCTTTATATATGACAAGAGTGTAATTTTAAAGATGATCCGTTTCTTAATCTGAAGCCAGTGGAGGTTGTGTAGGTCATTTCCAACATGATCATACTTATACTTGCCTGACACAAGTTTGGCAGCAGAGTTTTTGTATCACTTGGCAGCTGATTTAGCTGTTTCTCAGTATCCCATAGTACAACCCATTGCAGTAGTCCAGACAAGATATAACCATACTGTTGACAACCAACTTCATTTGATCTTTTGTTAGAAGAAACTTTACTTTGCTCAGATTTCTGATTGTATGAAAGAGGTCTTTTTCAGTGAAACTATCTGGTTGGCAAATGATAATCTTTGGTCCATCTGAAAACCTAGGTTTTGACGACTGACTGAAACCTAATGGTTGTGCCACATAACAAATTCACACCATTAATTACAATGTTCTTCTTAGAATTTTACTTGACCCAAAGATTATAATTTGAGTCTTTGGCTCATTAAGTTGAAGGTAAAATTTGGACATCCATTTCCTGATAGCATCAAAACAGTCATTTACCTGAGTGGTCAATACATCTAGTTGTTCTGTTGGACGAAATTCCTTGGTTACCTGATGGTCATCTGCATAACCAAAAATGCTAAAGCCCAGTTTCTTGACACACAAGTAGATAGATCTGATATAAATGTTGAAAAGGACAGGACCCAAAACTGACCCCTGAGGAACTCCAAACTTTATAGTGATGGTCTCAGAAGTTACAGAGCCAAGTCTGATTCTTTGAGCACGACCTTTGAGGAAGCTAGTGAACCATGACAAAGCAGTGCCTCTGAGACCAATTTCATATTTCAGATTTTCAGAAGCAGATCATGATCAACTGTGTCAAAAAGCTGCACTCAGATCTAAAAGCATAACAACTGGCTGATTGCTCATCTGCAGCAACTAACCAGATCATTTACAATTTTGAAAAGGATTGTTTCTGTACTGTGGTTTTTCTTGTAGGCAAACTGGTCTGGGCAGAAGAGGTTATTTTGTTCCATATGGGTATTCAGTCTTCTGAGGACTACTCGTTCAACCAACTTTCCAATGAATGTAAGGTTAGAAACAGGGCGGTAACTGTTCAGATTATTTGCATCTAGTTTCTTGTCTTTTCAGCAGAGGTGCAACATCAGCCAGTTTAACCCCATCCATAGAGCCAGATTTCAAGGATGTGTTTACTAGATCAACAATAGTTGGAAGTAACATGCCAATGTTTTTCTTCAAGTAAATCTTGAGGCAAAAATGTCAGCAGGGGAGCACTTGATTCCACTTTCTTTGATGACATCCTTTATCTCATCTATTGATGTAGGGACAAATTCAAACAGTTCAAGTTGGTTGACAGTATTCCTGGACAGAATTATCATACTGGAATTTCTCATGAATCTTGTCGATCTTATCAATATAAAATTTGTTGAATTCACTAGCAAGCCTCTCTATCATCACTTTCAGGAAGGGTGTGACATTTCTGTTTGTCAAGCACTTTATTTACAACACTGTATAGTGTGCGAGTTTTGTTTTCAGATTTAGCAATCACATTCCCCTAAGTATGCCTTTTTCTTGGTTTTTGCAAGTTCAGATGCCTTGAAACAAAGCTCCTTGTAAAACAAAAGACTCATCTGACAAGTGTTTGGTACGCTCAGCCTGCCGTCTAAGCTTCCTGAATTCTCTATACTCTTTATCAAACCATGGAGCCTTATCAACAACTGATATTGACTTGGAGATAACTGGAGCATGTTTGTCAAGTAAAGCTTGACAAGCAGATGATAAGATATCAACTGCAGAGCCAAACCCATTTGATGTAGTTGTCTCTATTGTCTCTATTATGTCTTTTATATCTGATGAAAATAATTCCCTATCTATAGTTGAAATGTTTCTCACATGAATATTTTTGAAATATTTTTCAGTCAATTGTGCCTGCAAGCTGCAGAAAATTGGAAAATGGTCAGAGCCTAGGGAGTTTAGAGGTTCGACCTCACAGGCAGAGTAATTAAAGGTTTTATTTATGGAGAACAAGAAAATCTGATCCAGAGACCCCCCATTTACATGAGTAGATTCATTAACCAGCTTTTCCATGCCATAGGATTTGAAGACATCAAGGCATTGTTTGCTAATACGGGATTTAGTCTCGAAATGAATATTCAAATCCCCAGAAATAATGAAGTGGTCTGCTTTAGCTGATATAACTGAGAGAAGAATGTCAAGTTCCTTTGGAAATGCTGAAGTCAATGTACCAGTTCTGTACAGAGTAACCAATATAATTTTTACAGTTTCAGCTTTTAACCATACAGCAACATACTCAAATGTTTGAAAAGTTTTAGATATTTTGCATATATTGACTGATAATCCTGTTTTAAATACAACAGCAGTACCACCTCCACGTTTCTCTTCTCTAAACTCATGAATTATTGAATAGCCATATGATTTTATGATACTTGTTGTAGCATTGGTATCATCATCAAGCCATGACTCACAGATGGAAGCAATAGCAATATCTTTATCATGAAATAGACCCATTACATCATTTATTTTGTTGTTGAGTGACCTAGGGTTGAAGAGCATGAAATTGAATGAGGCTTCTTTGTCAAAAGTGTTTGTGCCAATTAGGTCTTTTGGTAAAAAGGAATGGTCTTTTTTACTTTTTCAAGTTGCTCCAAATAAGCTGGACAGGAAATGCTGTTGGCTTCATGGTGTGTATCAGCTTGATCTGCCTTTTTGCAATTTACACAGCAGCTGGCTCCAGAGTTGATCTTCACAGTACAAGACCTAGTCTCATGGTCCCCAGCACAATAACCACATTTATGAGAATTCTTACATTCCTTACTATGGTGCCCAAACTCTTGACAGTTGTAGCAACGAAGCACAAAAACCCTGTCATAAACTTTACATGTTTGTGAACCCACAAAAAGACGATCATTATGTTTACTGATGACTGATCTGATGACATTACTAACACGGATAGTTGCACGGAAAATATTGCTGTTGTTCTTGAGAGGTGCAACATAAATGACATCCAATATTTTATCATCAGTAGAAGAGGAACTTTCAATAACTGAGGTTATTCCAGGATTTTGGTTCTTCACCATTGTGGTTATTTCATCCTTTGAATACTCCCTATTCAGACCAACTACATTAATTGTGGGCATTTTTGTAGGAACTTTTTCAATTGTATGCTCAGGGCAATCACTAGCGATTTTCTCCTTGAGTTTCTCTGCATCTGATTTATTATTTAGAACAATGCCAGTGTCTGATGATTTTTTCATAGTAAAGGTTTTGTGCACAGAAATCCCATTATCAATACAAATTTTTTCCAATTTCACAGCATTGACTGGTTGACCATTAACATCTTTTTTAATGGCCATTGTGTGTTTCAGATTTTCAGTGCGTTTTGTATCTTCCCAAACATTATTAGAAACAGATTTAGTTGAACTAGATGCTTTGACAGCCTGATTATCCGGATTACAAATTGCTGCTTTCAACTCACTCATTTCTGTTTTAAAAGCATTTTTCATTGAATCAATTTTTCTTTCAAGGGCATCAACTCGATCAACAGATGCATGAGCTCTCTTTTCCTCCTCACGTGTCATACAATAGTCACAAACAAAAAGAAAACGTCCAAACCTCTTCTCATATGCTCCTGTGTTATTTACAGCTGGTTGAATCTGATTTGTAAACACTGTTGTTGCACTGACACAGTACTTCTCATTGGAACAGTTGATAGCATGAAACAAGTCTTTGCAAAACCAACATCTGATACAGTGAGCATCAACATTAACCTTGGTATTGCATGCATTACATGTACCATCAGTAATAAGGTTTGGAGCTGTGTTAGAATGAACATCATCCTCTTCAGTGTCAACAGCCTGAAAGGGTATCATCCTAAATGAGGAACCCCAGGAGAAACTACCAAAATTTGATTATTTTCAGAAGCACAGAAAGCTGAAATGCTAATAGTCCAAAGAACTTTACCACTTGAATTTTGGATTTGAGCTCAAATTTGATTGTAATTAGTAGTGTTGTTAAGTTTAATAAATAAATAATAGGTTATGAATATAATATGCAGTAATAAAAAGCACATCTTTGTGGAGTTCCTGAAGAAGAGACATTTTTTCTCGAAACTTGAATAGCAGTGCAAAGTGTATGGGTTGGATTTCATATTTGAGTATTTTTGCATTTCACTGAAATGATCAATCACTTCAAACATCTGAATCATGATTATAAATATCTGAGTTTAAGAAATTTCAGCAACTTGAATCAATTCTGAGAAGTCAGTGAAGGCTCAGTGTGTAGAATAGGGATTTCTTTGTCAAAAGATTCCAAGTTTAAAACTTTGTTTAAGTTTAAACAGTATTTTATACAATCAAAATTGAGAATGTATGACTATGATGAATGATGCAGATGTGTCCATTAAAATAAAGAACATGTGAATCGTGATTTAAATTGTACTACACTTGAAGATGTTCGTAACCACTTTACATGTCCTATTTTTGATTAAATTGGTGAAGGCTCACTATGATAGTGTTGAATTTAACTTATAATGTTAATGACGACATTTCCATTTGATTTCGTGATTAATCTCAGATTAGATCTTAATTTGTTCGATCGTTTCGATTTATGTCATGTCAGCTGAGCTCAATAACGCTGGCGTGCATCAAACCGTAACTCCTAAGTGCGCTGCTTTTCCATGCGCGGCTTAATGCCTGTAAGTGTAACACACATGACGATTACGCCGCGCACGAAAATTGGAAAAGCCCGCGCGCACATATGAGTTCGAAACGCCCCTATTAGAATCAAAGTTTGCACAGCGCCTGGATGCATGTGCTTACTGCTTAAAAAGTTTCCTTTGAAATCAAATTGAAGTTTAAATGCTTTATTTATGAAATTAAAATAAAATTGATCATGATTAATGGTTTTTCATGGTCCATTATTCCAACTGTTATGAATTGCTGGTATAGGTACTTAGTGGTGCAGGTGCTTCATACACTATTTCCGGTTTTGGGGTTTCCACTTGAAAGAAATTATCAAGTATTTCATTTGATACGTAATGCATCTGAGCTCTGTAAACTTGTGCAGTTGTGCATGTGCTTGTAGATATTGTTGTGAATGAACCAACATCAAATCATAAAATGTTTTTGGATTGATAATTGTTTCTATGTCTATTTCAAATCTTAATCGCACTTGTTTACTGTTCTTCTTGTGTTTTTGTGTTGTTGTGTCATATTTTGTACTTGGCACTATAATTGATAGTTTTTTGTAATAAAACACTGTAATTTCCAAGTTCCACAACACGAATAACCACAACAAGCTGACTTTTTGTGCATATCTTATAGGAAATTTTAGTTTGTTTTGTCTTGAAAAATACGTGCTATATTCTTGGTTTAAACTGAATTTAGATCAACCCTGCTATTCATGTGTTTTAGAATTTTGTGAATGGATTGAACTGAAATCACGATTATTCATAACTCCATTTGAGATAGAAATGTGGCACTTGAATGCAAAATGATTTGGAGGAATGGCTAATCCTTTTGATAACTTCAGTCATAGAGATGGTCTCAATTCACAGTTCCAGGAGGAGCCTTTCAACCCAGAGCATTATATTGAAAAGTTAGCTCGTCCCAATACTGACAATGTTATATTGGGTCAAAATGGATCAGAATTTGATCCAAAGCCACTCCGTGATCAACTGAAACTGAAACTCAATGAGCTTGAAACCCAATTTGATAATAAAACAAAGCAAGTACTCAGAGTTGAGGAGATAAATGTGAAGAAACAGGATGCTTTCAAAAGGAAAACCAAAGAGCATGACCAGTTCTTCAGTGTGGTTGATTCTCAGTACCAGGAATTGGATAAGGTTATTAATTTTGTATCAACAAAGGTTGTGCACTTGGGTGATCAGTTAAAGCAAATGGATGGGAAAAGAAAACGTGCAATTGAAGCAAAAGAACTGATTGATTACATCAATGAAGCCCAGAAGACTGGCAATATTTCTAGTACGATTTTCACTGATATCTCAAAATTTCATGAAGCTGCAAAAGTTCTCCACAAGATAACCCTTGTGACACAAGACTTGCCTGAGAAGGGTGGTAAAGACTTCTCAAAGCTTCAAAATGTTATCACTACTATAACAGATGACATTGAAAAGCATCTCATACAAGACTTCAAACTTTCACTTCATCATTACAATGATGAAGAATACCTTGAAAATATGAAGAAATGTGCTGCAACCCTTAATCAGCCATGCTTCCAGGCTTACAAAGAGGTGGTTGACTATTTCATTGAGGCAAGATTAAAAACTCCATTCTATGGAGATGATATGTTTGAAGCAATCAAAACTTGCATTGATGAAACCTCAGATATTGTGCTAAAAGTATTTTCTGATCATGACACTATTATGCCAAAGTTTATCAGAAGAATATTCAAGGAAAAGATTTGGAAGAAAGTTAGATTGACTCTCAAACTCGATGTGTTTGATAAACCTGAGGAGCAATCATCTCAAGAATTGGAACAAGCCCTTGATTCATTAGCTGATCTTTATTCACAAACATTAAGCCTTTCAACAGACCTCTCTAAGTATGATAATGATGTATCATTTTCTAATGATGTGAAGAAATCAATATTCTGTTCATACCTTGACAAGTATAGTCAAACAGAAAAAGAATATCTGCACAAAGCATCTGAGGAGATTCTCAACCAATTCTACCTTTCTATAAAACACGACAAGAAGCTAAATACTGATACACTTCAAGATCACCTAAAGAATGTTAAGACTAGGTTCAGCAATTTACGTGACAATATGGGCAGCACTGCAACATCACTTGCGAATGAGCCAAGTGAAATGCCATCAGACCAGTTGCTTAGTGTGAATGTTACTACTTCACTGTTGAAAATTCATCAAAGAGTAAGTGATGTCATTTTAGGCAAACTAAATGATTTGCTTGAAAGTTCACCTTGAATCTGGATAGGTCATCACATTTTTTTATTAAATACGGGCCATGGGGTGAATGTCAAGGGTAATATAAATGTTTCCTCAGGCTGTTGAAAGGTGTCTCCTATTCTGTGACTCATCGAGCTGTTCAGAGATTTTGAAGGACATTGCTACATCCCTGCTCAATTACTTCGTTGCCAACCACTTGGAGTATGCTATTGATTACTATGCTGAGAACAGGTAAAACATAAAATCAAATGTTGAAATCTCACGCATTTTCTGTGTGTGGAGTTCTATGTTGCATTTTTAACTGTACATCAGCACCAATTTCTGCCGTGTTAGAAAACGGCTGCGATAATTTTGTATACAGCGACCATGGTATTATTTCAGACCATCCCAAGATTCCAGACATGAACCAAGTGCAAGTCCGTTCCTAACCACAGTTGGTAATGCCAACATCACATACCACAGCCTGGACAAGTTCTTCAATGACACAATCCTTCCCAGCATCCACAATGTTGAGGTTAGTCATTTCCTTCCCTTTAGCATTCACATGCCTACTTCAGTTGAGGTAAGTCTGCTGTATTTCCTGGGATAAAAGGGAGAAATTCAAATGGGAGGAGGATTTCCCTTCCTTTCTGTTTCTTTTCCTCCCTTTTATTTCCTGCCTCTTGGTTTTATTCCCCCCTCTCTTTCGTTCCTGTTCATTTGGGAGCATAATTGTCTCTAAAAACTTATGTCAATTCCCAAGGTTCAGAACGAAGTGAGGACTTTAAAGCTGAATGAAATGAAGAGGATTGAGGAGAAGATCTCCAACGAGATTAACTTCTCTTTGAATGTTATCACCAACTGGATCAAAGCTATCCTAAAGTCCAAGCAAAATTTTTCACTTTTAATTAAATTTTCAAATTTAAAACCCCAAAACTTAATATTTCATTTGGTCTAAACCTGAAAAAAAACCAAAAACTTTCCTCAAATCTCCCCCCAACTCACCAAAGTTTAACTTTTAAAACAATTTTAACAGCCTAATTAAATTCAGAACATTTAATTTGGGAATTTCCCTGGGGCCCCGGATGGGGAAATAAACCCTAAAGATTTATCTTTGACAACCACAGCCCCATGTTTAAATTCGTTATTTGAAGATTTAATTGACAGGGGACGGGGGCGGAGGACAGAGGACGGGAGGGACGGAGGGGGAGGGGGGGGGACATTTTCCGACTTTTTTAAAAAAAGGCCAATCGGGCATTTTCCCAGAATACAGTTTTTATTAAAACTGGACCTGAAAACAATTTCTTTTTCTCACCCCCCCAGACCCGATCCTCCAACCCTCTTTTGCCTTTTGTTTTCCCAAAATAGGCCAATGGGGGAAAAAATTATTTTACTTAGTTGGAGCCACTGCCTCCGTGAATCTCATCTCTGAAATCAGGCGCTGAAATATCTCCAACATCGATCGTCACCAAAAGAGTGGTTTTTCCGCCGAAGGATTCAATCACCACGGTTTGTAATCATTCTTTAACATCTTCAATACATCATTGTCGACCTTATTTATATTTGTTGACTTCTTTTTTATGGTAATATACATTTCTAAAACAGTTTATAAGACTAATATATTTGAATTTCAGACATGGGAGCTCAAGTTGGAACAATTTAATGGTGTGTGATGTTATCTGAACAGTTGCCCTTGTCATGTACATGTGTATGGTGCAACTCTGAAAGGTGGACCAGTTTCGGTATTTGGTTATTCCTATTTCATTCCATACTCAGATAGCAGATGACTTGAGACTTCCAAACCTCAGATAAGCTACCTTTAAGTATAGTTAGCAAACTATAAATCAATATCAAATTTTGAACAAGTCTAAACTTTTGTTTAAGTTTCAATTATTGTTACCAAATAAGACCTATTGGATTAGAAATACCATGAAGCAATACTCAGTTTCAGGAATACAATAGTCTAATGGTGAAATAAAGATGCTATGTTTATATGCAGGATGCATCTCACCTGAATCAACCCTATCTGAGAAATGGTAAGTTTTATTACCTTTGCTTATTTTGACCCTGTTGTAAGCAAGTGTGGGTGTAAGACCCTAAAGCTATAATGGAAATAACAACCAAACAATTATCTTTGGTTGGGTGTCTATTTAAGTATTTAATCTAAGTAGTATTTACATAATTACACCACAGTGATTTCTCTATACTTAAGCTTAAATTATTATGAGTGAGGTGTTGGCCCAATATATCACCCATAGTGATGAGGTATCAACTGTAACCAACAGAGCAACAGTTAGAAGTGCACTCCTCAAACGCAGACCCTTGGAAGTGTCTATAAGTCTAAATAGTGGTTCAGATCTGAGGCTGTGGCTCAGGTGTTTTCAAACTGGATAGACCTTTCAATGGTCTAGTTGCATTCATTGAAGAGCATAGTTGAGCAGTTGAGGTCAGATCTTTGTCTATAAGCATTATAAGACATTAACAGACCTGATTAGATATCAGAAGGTCTATAACAGGCACATCTTTAAGTGCCCTAGTCATATGACAGACCTATTGAGGACTGAAATCATTCACTCTTATAGACCCTTTTGAGGTGTCAGTCATGTATGTGACAGAGTGACAGACCTACTGAGGTCGGCTCTTATGAAAGACCCTTTTGAGGTGTCTAGTTTATGTGACAGAGTGACAGACCTTTTGAGGACGACTCTGTAAGACCCCTTGATGGTGTCTAGCAATGGTCAGAGTGACAGACCTATTGAGGTCGACTCTGTAGATCTCATTTGGAGGTCTTTAGAGCTTTAGCAATGTGACAGACCAGCAGACCTATTGAGGTCTTGAAGTGTTCATTCAATTCGTCAGAACAGGCAAGATTGAATGCCATGACTTGAGGAGTAATTTCATATATATAATTGAATTGAATTGAATTGAATTATACTGAATGGCACACCAGAAGCCAATGTTCTGTCAGTCATGCTTAGAAAATGGGATCCAAGAGACATCATGGTTGTTCATGGACAATGAAGTCCAATCACCATCGCAAGTGTAACCATGAGACCACCATGTACAAACAACCATCTGAGTTGAACATTCCATTGAAATGCCTATGTAGGTATAGACTACAACAGGCCAGAAGATCTCTGCCATGTTTTGGACAGGATATTCAGGAATATCATATTCCTAATTGAGCTTACTAGTAACTTAATGATAAATATCAAATTCTTCAGCTCAGAAATTTTGAAATTCAGTAAAGAGAAAAAGTTTTGCAATCAGTTGTATTGGAAGAGTCAGTTGGATCAGGGCACTGCCATAACCAATGACATGATCTCTTAGAATAAACTCTGAATGGCAGAGTTCTATCATCCACTCATGTTGTCGGATGAAAACAGGGAATTCAAGTGAAGTGATCTTAAAATAGGTGCCTACATACGGGTAACTCTGTAATATGCATTACAGAGTTACATCAATCCACTGTATTGGCGGCTGTACAGCTGCCAATGCAGTGGATTGATTGGTCCCTGTGGGTCCTAAGACTTAACTACTAATCTTGAATGAATCTAGTGATCATTCTTTAGTAGAGTGAGTAGGAAGGCAGTATACCCTGCAGTCATGGAAAGGATAATTTTAAGCATCCCATGTCCCAGGGAAAGGTTCTCACCTCATTTCTATAAGTTGACCCTCCCTGCTTCTAAGAGGAAGGTTTATAATTCAGTTCTATAAACTGACCAAGCAGCATATGGAGCCTCTGCTTCCGAGAGGATAAGTATCT
Source organism: Beroe forskalii (assembly GCA_011033025.1). NCBI lineage: Eukaryota > Metazoa > Ctenophora > Nuda > Beroida > Beroidae > Beroe > Beroe forskalii. The sequence goes on along the minus strand of WFMF01000183.1, from coordinate 256,853 downwards.
AACTCAGTTCTAAAAACTGATCAAACAACATACAGCCTCCCTGATTTGACAAGAAGGAAGGTTTTCAATTCATCAAACAGCATAAGAGCATGGATTTTGTTTCATAGGTTCATCATAGGAACCAGAAGGCATGTAATTTACCTTGACATTGCAGCTGAACTGCTCCTGCTGGATTTTTAGCCCACTGACTAAGTAATTTATAGCTTCTACCCCAGGAGAACTATCCACCAGGGTAGCTAATGCTGAAGGAAATACTTATTTATGTACTTACTTCCACAATTCCTTGGTCTCTTAACTTAGAGATTAAGGAGTGAGATAGGACTGTGACACAGGATCCAAAGTGATGTAAAAGTGTAAAGCAGTCCCAAGCTTTCTGATATGTTTTGCTAGCAATAAGTGACAGATAGCAAGGATAGAATTGTGAAGCAAGTTCAATTCTGTAGTATGACACTAGGAGATGGTTGCTTGTGGTTATGCACCACTGTTCATCAATGACAAGATGATGAGCAAGCCCTTCCAGTCACGTTCTCTCAAGGGTAAAACGCAAGCAGGGACAGCAGGACGTCAGGACACCATGGTGTCCTTGATGAATCAAGACAGGAGATCAAGCTGTGTGCATCAGGCTGATATAAGTCCTTGAAAAACCAACGATCCTCGTCCTCTGCACTCTGTCATGCGGGAAACAATCCTAGTAGTCGTGAAGTATCACCACCCATTGTACAGAGCACAGAGATCATGCATAGCTGCTTACATAGATTTAGAGGGATACGCCCTCTGAACTTCTGGCCGTTGAGCTGTTCGCTAGTACTCTTCTCCATTCGGAGTTATTACAACTTAATATCACTACTATAACAGTATAAGTCTCTACACCACCAAAACCGTTGGACGGTTGGTCTAGTAACCCCCCGCTGGTTTGGATGTGATCAGCCCATTTTGTCTCTTTTCAGGTTCCGTTGTCACATCCAAACCCGCTGGGGGTTAGACCAACAAATCAACGGTTTTGGTGGTGATATCTTGACAGATGTATGTAGTTTGAACCCATGTTACTTGCCCAAAGGCAGTTTCGACCCACGTAACTTACCCTCGCGTAGTCCGAACCCTCGTAATTAGCCCACACGCAAGTCTAACCCACGCAACTTACCCTGACGAAGTCCCAAACTACGTTATTCTAACTTGGAATTACTAGAATTGATATATTTCTTAATTTCTACAAATCGTCTACGTGAACTCACGTGCTAAAATATAGCAACCAGATCTAATTTCACGTGCATAAGTCGTATTTGAACTCATTTCAACATAATCAAGTCGAAAATCTCGTGTAAATATCAATTTCTTCAAATCCCCTAATTTCTACAAAACGTCCGTGTGTACTCACGTGCTAAAATATGGCAACCAGATCTAATTTCATGTGCATTAGCCGTATTTAAACTTATTTCAACATAATCAAGTCGAAAATCCTGCGTAAATATCAATTTCTTCAAATCCCCTAATTTCTACAAAACGTCCGCGTGAACTCACGTGCTTCACTAGTCCATCGTATATTTCCCCGTTATTCAGACCCCCGTTATTCGGACCCCCGTTATTCGGACCCCCGTTATTCGGACCCCCGTTACTCGGACCCCCGATATTCGGACCCCCGTCATTCGGACCCCTGTTATTCGGACCCCCGTTATTCGGACCCCCGTTATTCGGACCCCCGATATTCGGACCCCCGTTATTCGGACCCCCGTTATTCGGACCCCCGTTATTCGGACCCCCGTTATTCTGACCCACATAATCCGATGAAAACTCTATGAGTTGGAGATGTAAAAGTAGCGCAAAATAGCGTTGTATCACAAAATACGCTATTTTATTGGTTTTACGCGATTTTGATGACGTCATCACAGCACCCAAATAAGCTCAAACCAACTTCCCATATAGCCTATAAGACACTTCCGCCTTAGTAAAACATACTTTGACCGGTCTCATCTCAAGATAAGCTGCAGTTCTTGACATATCACTCGTTTAAGTTTTTCTCCTAAAATTTTGAAATTGATTTTTCACTGTACCTTAGAAAATCGCGTATATCTCGATGAAAAATCGAGATAGCCAAATGATCCGTATGATTTTCTGAAAGCTCTTTAAATTTCCAACTAACGATTTTTCAACATTTTTGAGCTATCTCCATTCCTTCTTGGTGAAAAATGCGCATAAAGATGGCCTATTCTCGCTAAAAAAGCAATAAAATTTCGCTAAGTTGATGACGTCATAGTGACGGGAAAATGACGTCACCAGAACTTCTCTTATAGCCTATAACATTTTCCCATCTTAGATAAACAAAACCTGACCTCGATCATGGCTCTACCATTTCCCGTTCTTGACATCTCGGCTTTCCAAATTTGCTCCCAATTATCATGATCTATCTTCTTATTATATATTATATCACCCTGTGACACTCAAATCTCTAACTTATACCCCTGGCCAGTTTTCTTTTTACCGCGGGGGGTTACCGCCCTGGCCAGGGCGGGAAAAGGCTTTGGATTTTCGTTATATTCACTAAACTATAATGTGCGAGACCCCGGGTAAGTCCTCAATGAGTTGTAATACCTTGTATCCTTCCCTTTCAAGGTTCAGTGTAGCTATAGGTTTTCAACCCACGTGGGGTTAGAAAGAGAGTCTACATCGCAGTAGAAACGATCATTATATCTTTATATGATGACTTATTGCTCATTGCTCAACGTGACTAGCATGGTATTGTACTTGCACTTTACAGTTACAGGCATACACATTCCACATTTCAATAATTGAACAGTCTAGATGTATACAGTATACATTTTCCACACCGAGTAACGGTTGTTTCATTTTTCTACCCAACAACAAGTTGACGCAGTTCGAGAGCTTTGGGGACTCCAATATAAGTGAAAAGGTCTCAAAACCACTATCTTAAATTGTGTTAAATCTTCTGGGTTCTTTAAGACTTCTCGTATCATTGAAACTTCTTAAGTGAAAGTTTGTCGTCTTGCCTTTCCCATCATTTGTTAGATGACGATGGACGAGGGCTATAATTACAAGCTGCCTATTTCATTCTGGAATTTGGTTTGAGTCATCTTACCGGCTCAGTTCTCTCTCCTCTTACTATAAGTATGCTTCAAACAGGCTCATGAACGTATCCGTAGAGAAATGCCCCTCACCCAAGCCCCGAAGGGGGCGTTAAGGGTGAGGGGAGCCTCGAGGAGAAGAGAACATGAGCCAATTGATCCCTCCTCTCCTCCCTATTACCTACTGTTTATTTTCCAGTAACATGTGATGATAGAGGATCCGGTTACTCGTTTTCATGAAAGAAAGTGGAAGGGAAGCGGAAGCTCACCTGGAGCTATACTTCAGATTTTCAACAGACTACGTACAAGTTTTGGTTATACAGGTATTAAACAGCTGCGATAATTATCGTAGACAGTGGACATGCCATTATGCAAGCGTCTCTGACATGTTTCTCGTCTAAACAAGAATTTTGTGCGTTTACACTGCTATTCGCATATACTCTGAACAGTCGACAGGACTGTTGCACTTATTATTGCATAACCAGTCGATACGGTAGCTACGTACAAATTGAGATTATGGTTCAATCAGGTGGGACATTAATTCCCTCTCTATTTACACTTTCAGTGTGAGGATTATCTTGATGTTATCATCCCTTTATTGGCATAGTCTTTGAGTTTAAAACAGTACTCTTGTTTTTCAGTGGTTAGTAATAAGCCCAACACAGTGATGGGCTTTTCATCTTGTGCCTTAGACATGGTTATCTTCCTGGTTTTATATTTATTGGAACTTATTTCTGCGTTTTTAATGCGTTCCTATTCATAGTGGGACACTTTTGCAACATCACTTGCGCAACTAGCAAAATTTGCGTTTCGGATTCATACCAAATATGAAATTTTCAGCGGGCGCGCGCAATTAAATTATTGCGCGCGCTCGTCTTTGCCGACCGGAACGCATGTTTTGGGTGAGGCGTCAGACATTTGCTTCAAAAACTGACCTGTTCTTGGTGACGATCGAGATGTTGAGATATTCAGCGCTCGATTCTCAGACACATGATGATTCACGGAGTGCGCGGCTCCAACTAAGTAAAAAATTTAATTTTTACTTTAAATTGCCGTGGTGGTCGATCCTTCCGGATCAATTGGCTCATGTTCTCTTCTCCTCGGAGAAACCCTCACCCTTAACGCCCCCTTCGGGGGCTTGGGTGAGGGGCATATGTGTGTGTACGCGCCGCTAAACACAAACAGGGATATACGTGTTTAGTTGCTCTAACCATGAACCAGATCCCTAGTTTTACGCGCCTGCCTTGCTCCAAACGTGTTTAGCAACCCTGTTTGCGTTGTGCGCTTCCAGGGGCGTCGCGCACCAAGGTCCGATCCTGGCTAGGCGCAAGGAAGCGCAGCGCGGCGTGTACACACCTATGCGGGCTTAGGAAGCGTTTTTTAACGCGGCTTTAGTTCGCGCGACGTACAGACATGGTATTTATATGTCTATGCGCCGCACACTGCAGTTCGAACTGCCACTGTTAATCAGGCTCATATGGGCTTTCCGCACACTCATGACTCTATTTGTCGTACGATTTATGACCCGCTGACGCAAGGTCGCAAGCCGCGAAGCTAGATAAGAATCACCAACGCTAACGAGTTACAATTACATTAATTTTAATTGAGGTTAATTATTGTTATTATCTGAGAGCGAGATAGATATTAAAATAAACTCAATTGATGCTAAATAAACTCCATTGTATTAAAATAAACTCAATTATAATGTACTGCAATGCCATTCGATTTCGAACTTAAAAGATAAAATTGAACAAGAGAGGCAATTTCATGTCGGAGATCTCTCCATTAATGCTATTTCATTTTCATATGAACAACAAATCTTTGAACCAATCACCAGAATAGTAGTGAAAACCAGACTTGCAGAAATTGTGTATAAAATATCTCAAATTTGTAATTCAAAGCAAAACTACAGTCAAGATATTAGTTGACAATGACAAAGCATGTCCAACTTTAATACCATGAACCACACGTTTCGTATAATAGACAGTATGAGTATCAGCCCTTACCCTGATGTCTCGACCTTTCGAGGAACGGCGTATTGGTATTACGCCGCGCCTGGGTACCTCTAAAACTATGTTGCGGCGCAAGTCGATCACATTTTTGCGCTTTCACACGCTCAAATTGCCACGAAATGACTCTTGAAATAACGAAATTTTGACTTTAATTTGATGCACCCTGGCATTTTTTAACAATTACTTAAATTTAACAAAACATACAAAGCCCATGAAAGGCAACCCCTTGAATTCGGAGGGACACTAGTACAGTATATGTGGTAGTGTGCTATCCATGACAAGAAATTCTACCAAAGAAATATCAGATTGTCTATCTATCCAGTAATAGAGTAAACTTATAAACATTGTATAGATACAGGTTTCTTAAATCGTTTATAATCATGTCCATGCGTTGCACATAATGGCTTCGTGAAGTTTCCTCGTACTTTTAATGCGCCTCCTAGATATTGGATCCATCGCTAAGCAACATTAATACGTTGGTAGGGAAGCAACATTTCATCTGTTGCTAAGCAAAAGCAGCATTGCATATGTTGCTAGCAATAGCAACTTTACATTCGTTGCTATTGCTTAGGAAGCAACTTTACATTCGTTGCTAAAGAATAGCAATATCACATCCGTTGCCAAGGACGCAGCAACATTACATCCGTTGCTAGGGAAGCAACATTACATCCATTGCTAGGGATGCAGCACAACATCGGTTGCTAAGGAAGGAATAAGAGGTTGGAATGTAAGGCATGCACGTGTTGAGTTGTTATTCATGAGACGGACCCGCAGGTCAGGTTAGGGGCCCCCATTTGGGAAAGGACCTTATCCAGCCACTGGAGGGGGCCATTCAACTTGACTTCAATCCAGCAGGGCGTGGAGGTGACATCCTGACGCGAGTACTCCGCGCCCCATCCCTTCACGAAAGAGATGCGGAATGTACACATCCTGGCCAGCTGGTACACGGCCTCGAACCCATGGCCCACCTGGGAGGAGTGGAGAGTTTAGAGAGGGGAGTAGGGAACACCTGGGAGAATGGGGGGTTAGGGGGGAGCTGGTAAGATACAAGAACCCCATGGCTCATCTGGGGCAGTGGGGGGTTAAGAGATAACCTAACTGGCCAGCTGGTACATACTACACAGCCTCGAACCCATGGCCCACCTGGGTGAGGGAGTGAAGGTTTAGGAAACATCCCACCTGGCAAAATGGGGAATGTGGGTTTAGGGGGGAGACAAATAAACCAAAAAAAGGGGGGGGGGTGGCGGCTTGTCTCCAATCCCACCCACGGAGTACACAGGATTGAACAAGGGGGATGTGATACGGGGGCGCTATTTTGGGGTGTTGCGGGGGCAGTTCTATTATTTAAGTATTAACCATCACTCCTATTTTGGGGGTTTTTGAAGGGGGTGTTTTAACCATCACTCCTATTTTGGGGGTTTTTGAAGGGGGTGTTTTAACCATCACCCCTAAATTGGGGGTTTTTGAAGGGGGTGTTTTAACCATCATCCCTATTTTGAGGTGTTGAGGGGGCAGTGTTGGTAAAAGCATGTGGGAGTTGCGCTGTATAACTGCACACATTTATAAAAAGCACAGCCTCGAGGCACAGTAGGAGTGCAGCGAACTTTGACCGGTAATTAACCCCTGCTTTACTCACCACTGAGAATTAGTGACGTCATCATCACACTCTACAATGGTAAAATGATGACGTCACACCGCCAGTCCTCAGCCACACACACCAATAAACACCCATAATACCACTTTATATATTATATTTGGGAGTGCAGTTGGTTTATACGCAGAGCTCGCAGAACCGTTTATACCACTTAAACCGTAACCCAAATACTTAAACGTAACCCAAATACGGCGTCTTGTCTTCCGCAGGGAGACACCGTCCAAACGGTTAGAGCCAGACGACAGTTACACGGTTACACAAGAGAGTGCTATAAGTGAGTTACACCACTACAACAGTTGCTATTAGTGGGTGTTACACTATACACTACTACACAATACTGTGTGTGTGTGGGATCGTTCATTAGAGGATCCTTGCTCGCTTTGTCTACTGCGAATTCGAGGGAGTGTGTGCACTGTGCACTGGTGATTGTTCCATTACCTGCATCTTTCCCTGTCAAATTTCTCAGGAAAAAGGCAGAGAAAATACCTGCAGAGGGGGGGGGGGAGATATCAAACTAACATTAGTAAAAAGGAAGATAAACCCACTTACCGATTGGGAGAGGAGATTAGCGAACTCTGTGTTATTGAAGATGTTCAGATGGCAGCCCGTGGGAATCTTGCAGACAGTGTTTGGGTGCCAGCCGTTCCGCTGGTTGCAGTTCTGCGACTGTACGAAGATACTGCTGTCAGACAGACACACGGCATGCACCTCTCCTTGGATGTACTGCAGGTGTATCCCTTTACCTGAGAGGGAGAGAGGTGTTAGGAGGAGGGGGAGGAGAGGGGGTGTTAAGAGGGGGGGAGGAGAGGGGTGTTAAGAGGAGGGGGAGGAGAGGGGGGATGTACTGCAGGTGTATCCCTTTACCTGGGAGGGAGAGAGGTGTTAGGAGGGGGGAAGGAGAGGGGGTGTTAAGAGGGGGTGTACTGCAGGTGTATCCCTTTACCTGGGGGAGGAGAGGGGGTGTTAGGAGGAGGGGAGGAGAGGGGGTGTTAAGAGGGGGGATGTACTGCAGGTGGATCCCTTTACCTGGGAACAGAGAGGTGTTAGGAGGAGGGGGAGGAGAGGGGGTGTTAAGTAGGGGGATGTACTGCAGGTGTATCCCTTTACCTGAGAGGGAGAGAGGTGTTAGGAGGAGGGGGAGGAGGGGGTGTTAAGTGGGGGGATGTACTGGAGGTGTATCCCTTTACCTGAGAGGGAGAGAGGTGTTAGGAGGAGGGGAGGAGGGGGTGTTAAGAGGGGGGAGGGGTGTTAAGAGGGGATGTACTGCAGGTGTATCCCTTTACCTGGGGGAGGAGAGAGGTGTTAGGAGGAGGGGGAGGAGGGGTGTTAAGTAGGGGGGGGAGGGGGTGTTAAGAGGAGGGGAGGAGGGGGTGTTAAGAGGAGGGAGGAGGGGGGGGATGTACTGCAGGTGTATCCCTTTACCTGGGAGGGAGAGAGGTGTTAGGAGGGGAAGGAGAGGGGGTGTTAAGAGGGGGTGTACTGCAGGTGTATCCCTTTACCTGGGGGAGGGAGGGGGTGTTAGGAGGAGGGGGAGGAGAGGGGGTGTTAAGTAGGGGGATGTACTGGAGGTGTATCCCTTTACCTGAGAGGGAGAGAGGTGTTAGGAGGGGGAGGAGAGGGGGTGTTAAGAGGGGGGGGGGAGGGGGTGTTAAGAGGGGGATGTACTGCAGGTGTATCCCTTTACCTGGGGAAGGAGAGAGGTGTTAGGAGGAGGGGAGGAGAGGGGGTGTTAAGATGGGGATGTACTGCAGGTGTATCCCTTTACCTGGGGGAGGGAGAGAGGTGTTAGGAGGAGGGGGAGGAGAGGGGTGTTAGAATGGGGAGGGGGAGGAGAGGGGGTGTTAAGTAGGGGGTGTACTGCAGGTGTATCCCTTTACCTGAGAGGGAGAGAGGTGTTAGGAGGAGGGGGAGGAGAGGGGTGTTAAGTAGGGGGATGTACTGCAGGTGTATCCCTTTACCTGGGGAGGAGAGATGTTAGGAGGAGGGAGGAGAGGGGTGTTAAGAGGGGATGTACTGCAGGTGTATCCCTTTACCTGGGAGGGAGAGGTGTTAGGAGGAGGGGGAGGAGAGGGGGTGTTAAGAGGGGTGATGTACTGCAGGTGTATCCCTTTACCTGAGAGGGAGAGAGGTGTTAGGAGGAGGGGGAGAGGGGGGTGTTAAGAGGGGGGATGTACTGCAGATGTATCCCTTTACCTGGGAAGAGAGAGGTGTTAGGAGGAGGGGGGGAGGGGGTGTTAAGAGGGGGGATGTACTGCAGGTGTATCCCTTTACCTGAGAGGGAGAGAGGTGTTAGGAGGAGGGGGGGGGGGGTGTTTAGGGGGAGGGGGGGGGAGGGGGGGGTGTTAGGACTGCAGGTGGGGAGGAGGGGTGTTAAGAGGGGGGATGTACTGCAGGTGTATCCCTTTACCTGGGAGGGAGAGAGGTGTTAGGAGGAGGGGAAGGAGAGGGGGTGTTAAGAGGGGGTGTACTGCAGGTGTATCCCTTTACCTGGGAGGGAGAGGGGTGTTAGGAGGAGGGGAAGGAGAGGGGGTGTTAAGAGGGGGTGTACTGCAGGTGTATCCCTTTACCTGGAAAGAGGGAGAGAGGTGTTAGGATGGGGGGAAGGGGGGAGGGGTGTTAAGAGGGGGGTGTACTGCAGGTGTATCCCTTTACCTGAGGGGAGAGAGGTGTTAGGAGGGGGGGGAGGAGGGGGGTGTTAAGGGAGGGGGGATGTACTGCAGATGTATCCAGGTTACCTGGGAGGAGAGAGGTGTTAGGAGGAGGGAGGAGGGGTGTTAAGAGGGGGGGTATGTTGGGAGGGGAGGCAGGTGATGATCCCTTTACCTTAGGAGGGGGTGTTTAGGAGGGGTGTTAAGGGGGGATGTACTGCAGGTGTATGGGGAAGAGAGGTGTTAGGAGGAGGGGAGGAGGGGGTGTTAAGAGGGGGGATGTTGCAGGTGTACTTACCTGGGAGGAGAGGTGTTAGGAGGAGGGGGGGAGGAGAGGGGGTGTTAAGAGGGGGGATGCTGCAGGTGTATCCCTTTACCTGAGGGAGAGGTGTTAGGAAGGGGGAGAGGGGGTGTTAAGAGGGGGGATGTACTGCAGGTGTATCCCTTTACCTGGGAGGGAGAGAGGTGTTAGGAGGAGGGGGGAGGAGGGGGTGTTAAGAGGGGGGATGTACTGCAGGTGTATCCCTTTACCTGGGAGGAGAGGTGTTAGGAGGAGGGGGAGGAGAGGGGGTGTTAAGAGGGGGGATGTACTGCAGGTGTATCCCTTTACCTGAGAGGGAGAGGTGGAATTCGTATTGCTCTGATTCTGAGGATAGAGCCTATATTTCTTCATAGAATTACGGTCTCAGATTCTGTACTTCTATAAGGGGTTCAGTACTCATATCAGGTTTTTGATATTTTTGGTGAAGGATTTTATCTTTCGTATACTCATATAAGGAAAGATACTAATATAAGGAAAAACACCACGGCTGATTGATCAATATCAATAGTAATTGATTATTGCCTAGTCAATAATTGAATAAACAACGCTAATATCTTAATTATGATGTAGTGTTTATTCTATCGAATGCTCTTTTGACGTTAATTAACTTTGAATTGAATCACCAACTGAGATCCTTAGCCGCGCTAATGTTCTCATTGCGCTACCATAGTGGGCCTTGAGAGTTCACATCATGACTCTCAGTGTGCGTTAAATACTTCCTGCATACCACCCATAACTATTTGGTGAACAGCAACCTGAACCATCACCGTCATGATTGGTAGAAGTTGACAAGAAATGGACGCCATTTCACGTGCAGCGCTTATGTGAGTCCGGTGTCACCCTGCAACCCATCACCCACCCACAATGATGAGCTCAGATATCATGCCATCACAAGCAGTACATATTCACCCATTATCTGCGACTACATATTCGTATGGACTCATCCTTTATCCCGCTTACATATCGTATTGACGTACACATCCATAGCCTATGATGACACATTGTGAGTTGTGACGTTTTAACTTTAAATATAAGTTGTCAGACCGGTGAGCGTGCCTCCGTTCGCATTGCGCGGGTCACATAACGTTTGGCATGTTTCAAATACTGAATCAAAATGCTATTCGTATCCTCGGGTGGCTTCGTCCACCCTTTTCCTCTGAATCACTGACAAATTGTGACGTCCCAATGTCATGTGGAGCCGAGCATTTTCCGCGCGCGCGAATGGGTGGGGTAAAATCCCACGATTCGATTCGTATCCTATTTCCATCCTCCTAATATAAGGTGTGTGTTTGCGAGCCACTAAGATCACATTAATATACTTGTCTAGTTGTATACCAATATCTCATCACCCGCGTCATTTACCCTGCTTAACACCCATGTCATGATGTAGCGTTTACCAAGGAACCCGATTATCTATATCAAGAACCTTTGTCGTACGATGTATGACCCGCTGACGCCAGCCGCGCGCGCGGCGCTGATCCTCGAGAGGGTCTGTCAACGTCAGAAAACGAGAACCTTCGCCTCACAGCGCTCATCCGACTTCTGCAATATGGCATTTATATCTAACAAATTACCCGTTGTCACAGCGCATGCTAATTGAAATGCTGATGTGCCGTTCACCCATAATGTGGCACTTACACCGCACACATAATTTGACGCTCACCCGGCACTCGTTTGTCGTTCGACCCCAACGCGCGAAGCGCGCGCACCTACCGTCCGTGTCTGAAGCCGTCTGAAAAGCACTCGTGATGCGGCACTAACCCAGCACTCATGATTCGGCAATTACCCGGCACCCGTTATTTGGCAATTACCCGGCACCTATGATGTGGCAATTACTCGGCACCCATGATGTGGAACTTAACCGGCGCCCATGATGTGGAACTTAACCGGCATCCATAATGTGGCAATTATCCGGCACATACCTATGTGGAACTTAACCGGCACCCATGATGTTGTACTTTCCCGGCACCCATGATGTGGAACTTAACCGGCATCCATGATGTGGCACATACCTATGATGTGGAACTAACCGGCACCTATAATGTGGCACTTACCCGGCACCCATGATGTGGCACTTTCCCGGCACCCATGATGTGGCACTTTCCCGGCACCCATGATGTGGCACTTTCCCGGCACCCATGATGTGGAACTTAACCGGCATCCATGATGTGGCACTTTCCCGGCACCCATGATGTGGCACTTTCCCGGCACCCATGATGTGGAACTTAACCGGCATCCATGATGTGGCACATACCTATGATGTGGAACTTAACCGGCACCCATAATGTGGCACTTACCCGGCACTCATAATGTAGCACTTTCCCGGAACCCATGATGTGGCACTTTCCCGGCACTCATGATGTGGCACTTAAAGTTAACCGGCATCCATTATGTGGCACTTTCCCGGCACCCATGATGTGGCACTTTCCCGGCACCCATGATGTGGCACTTACCCGGCATCCATGATGTGGCACTTATCCGGCATATACCTATGATGTGGAACTCAACCGGCACCCATAATGTGGCACTTACCCGGCACTCATAATGTAGCACTTTCCCGGCACCCATGATGTGGCACTTACCCGGCACTCATAATGTAGCACTTTCCCGGCACCCATGATGTGGCACTTTCCCGGCACCCATGATGTGGCACTTAAAGTTAACCGGCATCCATTATGTGGCACTTTCCCGGCACCCATGATGTGGCAATTTCCCGTCACCCATGATGTGGCACTTACCCGGCACATACCTACGATGTGGAACTTAACCGGCACCCATAATGTGGCACTTACCCGGCACTCATAATGTAGCACTTTCCCGGCACCCATGATGTGGCACTTACCCGGCACTCATAATGTAGCACTTTCCCGGCACCCATAATGTGGCACTTACCCGGCACTCATAATGTAGCACTTTCCCGGCACCCATGATGTGGCACTTACCCGGCACCCATGATGTGGCACTTACCCGACACCCATGATGTGGCACTTACCCGGCACCCATGATGTGGCACTTACCCGGCACCCATAATGTGGCGATCACTTGTACTCATGTGGTGCTTACCCGACTCCTGTGATATGGAGTTTATGCAGCAAATGTATTGTTAATACGCGTTTATCAGGCAGGTTGCGTTCACCCGTTTAACTAGCACCCATGATGTATCACTAACCCCAAGGAGAATAGAATGTGATACCAATGCAGGTACAAAACTATAGCTCACAGGTGGGGTAATAAGTTATAAGCTAATGATATTCTAGTGTTACTGTTTCGGATGAAGGACGAAGGTTGTGACTGCCAATTGCTAGTTACCATGCACCACTTACATACGAAATGATAAAATATATAAATTTTAGTTTTAATTCATTGCCTCATCTTCGAGCAATATTTTTTGTACAAGCACTAGCAGCGATATCACAATCATTAATTATCCTCAGAAAATTGAAAAAATTGTTCGAAAATTTCTGCCACCTATTTCGACCTTAAAGGATGCCTTCAGCATTTATCAATCAAATAAAACAAAATTATTTTAAGCTAATCTGATCTAAAATGTATTTATTATAATATTATATCATTCAATCTGAATCATAAAAATGATAAAATAACATTAACACAATCGCCCGAAAATTTCTGCCTCTATTTCAACCTACTCATTTAAAATCATCCGTTCTTACAACTCTTTCAACGAATTGTTAAAACTAGTGAGCGAATATTCAATACATTAAAAGGTTATCTTCAGCATCAATCAAATAATAAGTATTTTAAGTTAATATGATCTTAAATGTATTTATTATATTATATATTTTAATTTGAATTATATATTTTAATTTGAATTAGTTGGGTACTCTTCCTACGGACTATACTATGCTATTTGACGCTGTTTTCTTTGACTTAATTTTTCACGAAAAAGGGCGTGGACAAATTCAGAAAAGTTTAATTGATCGTAAGCCACACGATAGTTAAGGAAGTTTGAAAAGGACCGAATTCAATTTTTGCGCAAAAATGGGCCTGGCCTGCCACGCCCCTCACGACGACCCGACATCGCGGACAAATTTTAATTGATCATAAGCTACACGATTGTGAGGGAATTTTGAAAAAAGGAGCAACTTTAATTTTATGCCTTAAAAGGGCGTAGCCTGCCACGCCCCTCATGGTGGGCAACAATTTTCGGATTTTATTCTAAGTATGGTTGAACGGTTTTGGCTTCAATCTCAATTCGGAAAGTATATATACATCTATAAATTAATATAATAATAATATATACTAATATTTTAATACGACATATTGTATTATTTATAGTAAGATAATACAAAATACAATCGATAATCACCAAGTCAAATCTAATCGCCTTGCTATTATCATATATAACTCGCCTTTGAATAACGGCCTATTTGCCCCAATAACTCAGCATAATTACAGTTGTTGAACTGCAGAATGTTACTGTTAGTGTTAGGACATTGATAGTTTAAGCCAGCCTTATAAGCTTATAATATACAGTCTAAGTATAACCAATAATTATATGCCATTGCGCGTACAAAGCCCACAGATGATGAGATGGCGCAGTACTAACGGTTTTATATTCAGATGGATTGATCAACTGACCGATCAAAAGTCGGGTCAATAGATACCAATGATACGATAAAAACGGTAGTTTATTAAACATTTGAACTGCCGCATCATCACTTCTATTTCTAAGCAAAATTGCTGCTTCGAAATTACATGAGGGACGTTTTGGCAGTTCGAATGTTTAAATTACCGCCGTCTTTATCAATATGATATCATCGGTCGCTACTCCCTATTCCTATCTAATCCCTAAACATTAGCCGTTCTGTCTTCAAAAAACAGAGCTCTGAATCTTGGAAATAGCACGTGTATCTTCAACCAACAGTTATAGCTAGTCTTCGTTTACTTTGCAGACGGTTCCCTGAAATTAAGTATTTGTAAAAATTGCTCTGCACCAAATTCAAGGGAATATATAGGTATAAGATAATATAAAAAGTGATTGATTACATCTGTTGGCAACTCGCAGTTGGCAGTTTAATGTCGCTCGGCAAAAATATAATATTGCAAAAATACTACCACCTTGACAGTGTAGTAACACTACCTTGACAGAGTAGTAACACTACCTTGACAGTGTAGTAACACTACCTTGACAGTGTAGTAACATTCGCATTTTATTACTTAAATTGATAATCAATTTAAGCAACAAAAAGCTTGATTTTATTACTACTGCATTGAAAAATACTTACAGAGTATTGTTTACATCTGTCACCTCGTAATCCCTTTCGGAAAAGAGGGCATATGCCTCTCGCAATGCATTTGCGCATTGCTGGGCGTCCTTTTCCGTAATTAACAGGTAATTGGCCTGCTGCACCTCAACCGTGTGCTGTGCAGCCTTTGCAAGTTGTTTGCACACGGATGCATCAACTGTTCGCTTGACATCCGGGTGCACCAAGTAGCCTGAAAGGTTGCATTTTACAATCTCAGCTTATTTTTCCATAGTATAATACCTGTGGCGCAAAATATAATTATTAGCAGTATTATGAGATATCGGAAAGAAAACAACACAATTCAATCTTATACTTCAATATATCGGTAAATAGCAGCACCACAGCACACCCAATTACAGCGTACATATTAGTACATTGAAAATATTTACTGATAAACTGATGAACCTGTGATAACGCTCCTTCGTAGATCCATAGGGGACCTATGCCCATCAAAGTTCGGGATGGCCACCATTCGGGAGCCATCTTCCATTACTTTGTCATCCCTTGTACTGGCGAAAACCTATGAAGCAATATTAAGTAACTAGTATTGTTGTGAAGTGTGAACTATGCCACAAATAATACTATGTATTTGCTGACCGTAAACGATAATTCATTTTGGCATTTATTTAAAAAATGAAGTGTCATAGACGGCCCACAATGCGAAAGGACATATTTTGCACTTACCTCTAAGTTAGATGCAGATGTAATATATTATGATAACTTTTTTTACTTTATCGAATTTTTGCGTGGTCGGTACATTATTCAATTTTGTATCTCGTAAAGACAATAAGCCTATCATACAAAAACTCAGCCTTATTCTTTGTTTTTTCTTTGGAATTATAATTCTCGAACTCAGGCGAGCGCTTAATTTCATAATTAATTAATAAGTCTTAATATGATATGATTTTCACGGATTGAACGGATAAAGAAAGTATGTAACAACAATCCTCAAAAATGGTCACCTCTTCTAACTTTCTAACCTTTCTCAATGACAATTCGTATGTTTGTGTAAAACAAAAAGGTGATTAGGAGATTAGGGAGGGAAAAGTCACTGTATACCATTCTTGAAGTTTGATTATTCAAATGTCGAGCAGGAAAATTCTTACTCTTATACTCACCCCATCAGACTTTTGTATCTTTTCTTTATTCATATCTATGAACTGGAGAAGTGCAGTGTGTACTTCTGGGGTGGCGAAAAAGAACTTCTTTCCGTATTTGGAATAAGTTTTGTGGCAGTGGTATTCTGAAACAATACAATAAATATAATAGTATGCTATATCATTCAGTAGAGTAAACACGTGCCGAAAATTGTCAATTTAATTTTAATTTTATTTACAACTTGTCATTAATGGAGAGCAAGAGGAACTCAAATTGAAACTGCTGATACCAGGACATGTTATTATAATTTTATGTCATCAACAATCACGAAGGCTAAACTTGTCGCATGTCTTATTTGTTTCAATGATAACGTAAGAATGAATTTCAACTGATACTTGATACCAGTGGGAATTTGAAGGAAAGTTGTTAATGTATTCGATATGTAAATATGGCGTTTGGTATAAACCTGTATCAACTGTACTGTACTTGTACAGAAGTGCTTCTGTTTCGTCCCTCATCACAAGGGCCTTTGCATTAACCACATCATCAGGCCGTAGAGACAGCAGCTCACTGAAAATATTTCATCTTATTACTTTATTAGTTCATGAATTAATTTATCAATTATGGAACTAGATTATGTATAAAATAATTTGACGCCCCTTACTCTATTCATGAAGGTCCCGGTAAATTGCAGATAATGACTAAGACGGTTGAGCTGTCTAAGGCCCTTTTCAACTTAACAAGACCATCTCTGTGGCTTAAAAACAGGGTTGTTTTGGGAGTTTAGGAGGACAGCCCAAGTAGCACATAATTTTATCAGCAATTTGCAATCTCTCTTATAATTTGGCGTTCTCTGTTTGTATATATTCATTTATCCTTTGTATAAAGGAAACTAGGGGAATTGCCTGCCGCGTTTTGTGGTTCCCAAACCACGGCTACAAATGGAGTCGGAGAGCCGCAATTTTTGGTAGGGTGGTAGAAAAAGGGTAAACTTAAAAGATAATGGAAGGATTTTGCGATTAAGGCTTTACTTTTCTTGTTATAAGCGTTCAAAGTCGGAAATATTTCGTAAAATCGCGCATAAAACAGCTATTGGAATTGAGTCTAAATCATTATGTGCGCGCGTTGCCATGGTACACGAGCGCATGCGCACGTGCAACGCAACTCGATTATGTTTATTAATTCTTCAGCTTATTTAAATACGTTTCGATGGTCAATAGTCATAACTTGCGCCCCGAATGGAATTTTTCGATGCGGTAAAAAGTATTCGACAGAAGAACATTCAAGCTAATGGAGCCATCTGACTAAAGGTAAGGTGGTAGCGTAAAATTTTGTTTCGATGAGTGTTAATTCAGCCGAATAAGATCAGGAGACGCAATTAGGTCAGGTAGGATCAGGAGACGAAATTAGGTCAGGTAGGATCAGGAGACGAAATTAGGTCAGGTAGGATCAGGAGACGAAATTAGGTCAGGTAGGATCAGGAGACGAAATTAGGTCAGGTAGGATCAGGAGACGCCAATAGATAAGGTAGGATCAGGAGACGGCAGATGCCAGTA
The DNA here is from genome assembly GCA_011033025.1 of Beroe forskalii. Taxonomy (NCBI): domain Eukaryota; kingdom Metazoa; phylum Ctenophora; class Nuda; order Beroida; family Beroidae; genus Beroe; species Beroe forskalii. The sequence continues at coordinate 239,219 of WFMF01000183.1, read as the reverse complement.
GATCAGGTAAGATCAGGAGACGCAATTAGGTCAGGTAGGATCAGGAGACGCCAATAGATAAGGTAGGATCAGGAGACACCAGTACGTCATGCAAGATCAGGAGACACCAGTAGGTCAGGTAGTATCAGGAGACGCAAGCTGTAGGTCAGGTAAGATCAGGAGGTCCGCAATTAGGTCAGCTAGGATCAGGAGACGCCAATAGATAAGGTAGGATCAGAAGACGCCAGTAGATCAGGTAAGATCAGGAGACGCAATTAGGTCAGGTAGGATAAGGAGACGCCAATAGATAAGGTAGGATCAGAAGACGCCAGTACGTCATGCAAGATCAGGAGACACCAGTAGGTCAGGTAGTATCAGGAGACGCAAGCTGTAGGTCAGGTAAGATCAGGAGACGCAATTAGGTCAGGTAGGATCAGGAGAAGCCAATAGATAAGGTAGGATCAGGAGACGCCAATAGATAAGGTAGGATCAGGAGACGCCAGTAGATCAGGTAATATCAGGAAACGCAATTAGGTCAGGTAGGATCAGGAGACGCCAATAGATAAGGTAGGATCAGGAGACGCCAGTACGTCATGCAAGATCAGGAGACACCAGTAGGTCAGGTAGTATAAGGAGACACAAGCTGTAGGTCAGGTAAGATCAGGAGACGCAATTAGGTCAGGTAGGATCAGGAGAAGCCAATAGATAAGGTAGGATCAGGAGACGCCAGTACGTCATGCAAGATCAGGAGACACCAGTAGGTCAGGTAGGATCAGAAGACGCCAATAGATAAGGTAGGATCAGGAGACACCAGTAGGTCAGGTAAGATCAGGAGACGCCAATAGATAAGGTAGGATCAGGAGACGCCAATACGTCATGCAAGATCAGGAGACGCCAGTAGATAAGGTAGGATCAGGAGACACCAATAGATCAGGTAGGATCAGGAGACGCCAGTAGATCAGGTAAGATCAGGAGACGCCAGTAGATCAGGTAAGATCAGGAGACGCCAGTAGATAAGGTAGGATCAGGAGACGGCAATAGATAAGGTAAGATCAGGAGACGCCAGTAGATCAGGTAAGATCAGGAGACGCCAATAGATCAGGTAAGATCAGGAGACGCCAATAGATCAGGTAAGATCAGGAGACGCCAATAGATAAGGTAGGATCAGGAGACGCCAATAGATAAGGCAGGATCAGGAGACGCCAGTAGATCTGGTAGGATCAGGAGACGCCAATAGATAAGGTAGGATCAGGAGACGCCAATAGATAAGGTAGGATCAGGAGACGCCAGTAGATAAGGTAGGATCAGGAGTCGCCAGTAGATAAGGTAAGATCAGGAGACGCCAATAGATAAGGTAGGATCAGGAGACGCCAGTAGATAAGGTAGGATCAGGAGACGCCAATAGATCAGGTAAGATCAGGAGACGCCAATAGATAAGGTAGGATCAGGAGACGCCAATAGATAAGGCAGGATCAGGAGACGGCAATAGATAAGGTAAGATCAGGAGACGCCAGTAGATAAGGTAAGATCAGGAGACGCCAATAGATAAGGCAGGATCAGGAGACGCCAGTAAGATCAGGAGGTGTAAGATCAGGAGACGCCAATAGATCAGGTAAGATCAGGAGACGCCAATAGATAAGGTAGGATCAGGAGACGCCAATAGATAAGGCAGGATCAGGAGACGCCAGTAGATCTGGTAGGATCAGGAGACGCCAATAGATAAGGTAGGATCAGGAGACGCCAATAGATAAGGTAGGATCAGGAGACGCCAGTAGATAAGGTAGGATCAGGAGACGCCAGTAGATAAGGTAAGATCAGGAGACGCCAATAGATAAGGTAAGGATCAGGAGACGCCAGTAGATAAGGTAGGATCAGGAGACGCAATAGATAAGATCAGGAGACGCCAATAGATAAGGTAGGATCAGGAGACGCCAATAGATAAGGCAGGATCAGGAGACGGCAATAGATAAGGTAAGATCAGGAGACGCCAGTAGATAAGGTAAGATCAGGAGACGCCAATAGATAAGGCAGGATCAGGAGACGCCAGTAGATCAGGTAAGATCAGGAGACGCCAATAGATAAGGTAAGATCAGGAGACGCAATTAGGTCAGGTAGGATCAGGAGACGTCAACTGAAAAGGTAGGATCAGGAGATGCCAATAGATAAGGTAGGATCAGGAGACGGCAATAGATAAGGTAAGATCAGGAGACGCCAGTAGATCAGGTAAGATCAGGAGACGCCAATAGATCAGGTAAGATCAGGAGACGCCAATAGATCAGGTAAGATCAGGAGACGCCAATAGATAAGGCAGGATCAGGAGACGCCAATAGATAAGGCAGGATCAGGAGACGCCAATAGATAAGGTAGGATCAGGAGACGTCGACAGAAAAGGTAGGATCAGGAGATGCCAATAGATAAGGTAGGATCAGGAGACGGCAATAGATAAGGTAAGATCAGGAGACGCCAGTAGATCAGGTATGATCAGGAGACGCCAATAGATAAGGAAGGATCAGGAGACGCCAATAGATAAGGCAGGATCAGGAGACGCCAATATATAAGGTAAGATCAGGAGACGCAATTTGGTCAGGTAGGATCAGGAGACGTCAACAGAAAAGGTAGGATCAGGAGATGCCAATAGATAAGGTAGGATCAGGAGACGCCAATAGATAAGGTAGGATCAGGAGACGGCAATAGATAAGGTAAGATCAGGAGACGCCAGTAGATCAGGTAAGATCAGGAGACGCCAATAGATCAGGTAAGATCAGGAGACGCCAATAGATCAGGTAAGATCAGGAGACGCCAATAGATCAGGTAAGATCAGGAGACGCCAATAGATAAGGTAGGATCAGGAGACGCCAATAGATAAGGCAGGATCAGGAGACGCCAGTAGATCAGGTAAGATCAGGAGACGCAATTTGGTCAGGTAGGATCAGGAGACGTCAACAGAAAAGGTAGGATCAGGAGATGCCAATAGATAAGGTAGGATCAGGAGACGCCAATAGATAAGGTAGGATCAGGAGACGGCAATAGATAAGGTAAGATCAGGAGACGCCAGTAGATCAGGTAAGATCAGGAGACGCCAATAGATCAGGTAAGATCAGGAGACGCCAATAGATCAGGTAAGATCAGGAGACGCCAATAGATCAGGTAAGATCAGGAGACGCCAATAGATAAGGCAGGATCAGGAGACGCCAATAGATAAGGCAGGATCAGGAGACGCCAATAGATAAGTTAGGATCAGGAGACGCAATTAGGTCAGGTAGGATCAGGAGACGTCAACAGAAAAGGTAGGATCAGGAGATGCCAATAGATAAGGTAGGATCAGGAGACGGCAATAGATAAGGTAAGATCAGGAGACGCCAGTAGATCAGGTAAGATCAGGAGACGCCAATAGATAAGGAAGGATCAGGAGACGCCAATAGATAAGGCAGGATCAGGAGACGCCAATATATAAGGTAAGATCAGGAGACGCAATTTGGTCAGGTAGGATCAGGAGACGTCAACAGAAAAGGTAGGATCAGGAGATGCCAATAGATAAGGTAGGATCAGGAGACGCCAATAGATAAGGTAGGATCAGGAGACGGCAATAGATAAGGTAAGATCAGGAGACGCCAGTAGATCAGGTAAGATCAGGAGACGCCAATAGATCAGGTAAGATCAGGAGACGCAATTAGGTCAGGTAAGATCAGGAGACGCCAATAGATAAGGTAGGATCAGGAGACGCCAGTACGTCATGCAAGATCAGGAGACGCCAGTAGGTCAGGTAGGATCAGGAGACGCCAATAGATAAGGCAGGATCAGGAGACGCCAATAGATAAGGTAGGATCAGGAGACGCCAATAGATAAGGTAGGATCAGGAGACGCCAATAGATAAGGTAGGATCAGGAGACGCAATTAGGTCAGGTAGGATCAGGAGACGCCAGTAGATCAGGTATAATCAGGAGAAGCCAATAGATAAGGTAGGATCAGGAGACACCAGTACGTCATGCAAGATCAGGAGACACCAGTAGGTCAGGTAGGATCAGGAGACACCAGTAGGTCAGGTAAGATCAGGAGACGCAATTAGGTCAGGTAGGATCAGGAGACGCCAATAGATAAGGTAGGATCAGGAGAAGCCAATAGATAAGGTAGGATCAGGAGACGCCAGTACGTCATGCAAGATCAGGAGACGCCAGTAGATCAGGTAAGATCAGGAGACGCAATTAGGTCCGCACAGAGATTATTCACGTGCTCTTACCAAATTATATATAAGACTAGCAGGCCCGTTGGGCCTGCTATTACAATGCTCACTCGGCGGCGCTACGCGCCGCCTCGTTCACGAATTCTTACCAAAACCCAGTAAGTAAGAAGATAGGTCCGAGATAGGAACTGAAGTTACCGTAGTGCGTTGTCTGATGGCGCAAAGGTTAATGTTGATGTCAAATGAGGAACGACGAAAGTTGAGCCGCGCGCTTGGGTAGGGTAACACTATGACTAACGCAAATTTGTTTGACTGGTCTTACCGTGCATTATTATTTTTCCTTCATTTGTATACTGAATAAAGCTACGTAAGAAATGGGGAATAAATAAAAATTAATTTTAGGCCTTGCGTGGTGCGCACTCAGACTAAGCGCCCAAAATCAATTTCATAATTTTACGCCGCGCAAGTTTGTGACTTGACCTGAAATAACTTTGCAGTTTGCGCGCAGAGTTTCTGCGCGCAAGATTAAATGCGCGCGCGTTTCGTATTTCATTCATTTCGTTAGTTCAGCAATTTTGTTTTCCCTTACGTTTACGTGAAGTGTTCTGAATCGAACTTAGTGAACCTCTCATTAATTTTGAAACTCGTCGATGCGTATAACGTACGGAGATTCGTTCGATGCGAATTTATTTCATCGGTTGAACTCTGCTGCTCAGAGATTTTTGGTAATAAATTCCTAAACTTCCAATACCTTTCGTCCTACATGCATCAAGAACTACAAATTTAAAAGCATCAACATTTAAAAGCAACATCTCGACAGCTGAAATCACTAACGTAATAGTAACACTACTTTACGAACTACTTCATGTTGCACGTGCACAAATATCCAATCTCCATAGCAACGGCACCTCCTTTCTCCCTTTTTCATTCGTTTCTCTTGATATTTTCTTGGCAAGCTCAAATTTAATTCGGTGCGGAAGCACAAACAAACATTATTCACGTGCTCTTACGAAATTATAATTAAGATTTGTATGTCAATTGTCACGAAATGTAATTAAATAAAGCAATTGCACGGGTTGCTATGGTAACAAGTTATTGCACGAGAAGGAAGTAAGTATTGCGCGCGTGATATCCCTAATAAATTCCTGCTCTTTCAATACGCTGCTCATTTTCTTTAGCAATATTTATGTCCGATGTTAAAGTCCGATTTTGAATGATGCGTTCAATATACTAATGCAGTACTCTCTGTTTTCAATAGGTCCAATAATAACCCGCCCAATAAGAGGGCTTTCTTGTCATTAATATAATTTGGCATTCTTTAAATATTTTTTGTTTTTTGCCGTAACGGCGGAAATAGCTCGGAACATGCGTTAGGGGAATATTAATACAGGTTGCCATAGTGACACGTGCACGTGGAATTGCGCGCGATAGGCATTTCTGTGTGGTGCTTTTCGGTTACGTTGCTATGCTTATAACTTTAGAATGAGTTGGAAATTTTTGATGCGGTAAAATATTGAATTCAAATTGCATTGGTTGAAATTGAAACTTTTGAATGAGGTGGCAAGGAGCCGCCGATTTTACTTCATACCCAAACAATAATACATGCTCCCATTATGAATTAAAGTCGGGCCCAATTAACAGGCTTCCTAGAGTTTTTATAATATCGGATAATATCTTAATATAGATTTACTAATATACCCTGAATAAAAGCGTGTGTTTTTTGTAAAATCACCTACCCTGGTCTTGCTACTGAGCATGCCAGCAGGGCGGTGAACAGCACGTCCCTATCACATTTGAATTCTTTTGAATTCCAGGATGTCTCTGAAAAATAAATGTCACTCAAATGATGCCATTGGGTCTCGATACGACCTTTATGATCAGAAGGATTTTGATAAACAGACCTAACTTAATTTTAATGACTGGGCTGAAGAACAGTAGGTAAGGCTGATTAATTTAATTGGCAGGCGAATTCATCTTATAAATCAAATGAAAAAATGATCTTTTATAACTTGGCATATTATATACAGTGTTAAAATAATAACATGAACACGCGGCGCAAAGTGGTTAAAACTCGATAAAACCGTTATATATACTGTACAATACTTATACATCACAATAAATTATAAAGTAACAATACTAAATACCTTTAACCTAAATACCTCGTGAAACAGGCCTTAAAATGGTTCAGAAATGTTAATGGCCAGCTTAATACTTAAATAATTAATTCAATATTCAATTTAGATAATGAAATATTGGTCATTATTAGTGCAATAAGATATATATGGTTTATCATATTTTATTAATCACAGTATTTAAGCTTCAATGATCTAAACTGAATGTGCTTCTGCGATGTAGTTACTTATTTAAATGATATAATTTGACATACTTAGTGACATTTCTTCCCAATCCACTTGGTACAATGTTCTTGCAATATACTCCAGTGGCACGAGGTTCTCTGAGTGGGTAACTTTACCCTGCATCCTTTCAACCTGCAAGCACGAAAAGGTCAACATTTGTGGAGCTTCAATGTTGCAAATTCAAAATCAAGGCGTAAATGCAACCACCATCATCCTATTAATACTCTCGGGTGGATGGGTCATGGGTGATGGGAGTATCGCAGTTGTTGAGGCGTTATATTTAATAAAATCGACAGATTGCTGCGGTTCAATTTCCGAATCCCGGCCCTGTCTATATATTGGGAAATTTTCTCTCATCTATGCTGTATGTATGCAGCCGTACGGTTCGCTCAGGGATAAATGAAGAGCTGCCCGTTGCAGCGAAATCTTGATATTCTGTATTTCATATTATGAAATACACTTCTTCAATTATATATTATGAAACATACAATTCCTGTCGCAGATGTTGGAAGAGAACTAAGACCTTCAAAATGAAAAAGGACCCAATCCACTACAGTGCAATGAATAATAACTCCTCATTGAATTTCAATTTGTGAACGAGCACTACTAATATATTAAATCAAAAGGAAAACTGCTGAGAAGTTGGAAATCCATTCTTCAAACTTTTTGCTCAAATCATTACCGTGCTATTTTCGTTTCTCCCCAAGAAGCACGGTAAATCGAATGTCTACTGTATTTTGATAATTTTTCATCATCCTATAATTATATTTTGGTCTTGATTTTCAATATTCTAATCGGCTTAGCCTCGACGAATATTTCCCAACCCACACCTCAATAGTTTGGTGTATAATATGTAACATGATATTATGTACCGCATTTTCAGTAAAACCTCTTTTTTCCGGGGAAAGGAAATTGTCACGGTAAATGGAGATAGGAGGTGCATTGTAAAAAGAATCACTGATTGCACATAGATTACAGAACTGGTATTTTTGGTAGATAAAGCCCCGGTATAAATAGAGAAAGAGGGGCACGGTAAATGGAGGCATGGTAAACAAAGGTTTTAGTGTACTGTTATCGGTAAGCAATAAAGAAGCCGAGAAAAAATTGTTTAAATCATATTGCTCCTTTTTTCACTGTTGAAAAATTCATTTCTAATTCTATGCAAAAATATCTTAGATTTTATAAAGCTAGGCAAATATATCATTAAGTAGAATTTAAATTATTTTTACATAAATTACTTACCTTCTGTTGCTTAGCCCATCTTTTTCTTTCAACACTACATGCCATCGCTCTTTGAATGTTGGCAATTTCCCTCTTTTCATCTTCTGAAATTTTAACAACACGTTAATTAACAATCTTGCAAAGCTTAGCTGCAATATATATGTGGGAAAATGAAGTTGTTGACTGAAAATTACTAAATCATTCAAATAAATCGGTGTAGTGGGAAATGCAAGAACGCTCTGTAAAATTGACGACGATGGACGAGGGTCCAGGCAGTATTATATTATATCCATTATTTAACCGAATATCGTTATTGATTCACCCAATTATGAGATATAAATACCTGAGTACCACTGTACTTCATATTTGGTCAGGTACATCAAGAATTCTAAAAGAGTTCCGATGTAGTTCTGCTTCGTTTTGCTGGACAGTTTAGTCCCCTTTTTGGCTGAAGAATCATGACATTATTGTACTTTAATTAATCATAATTAACATTATTGGCCGAACCTCACGAATCTCAGTTTAAAGATTACATGAGAAAAATTATCTTTGAGAATTGCCATGAGATAGGAAAATGAATTTAAAAGTCCTAAAAATTCTCCGATAAAATCGAGGATTAATTTTTCAGATATAACATTCTAATGATCAATGTACCATTCAAACCAATTTTCGGTGCCTCTGCCCCTTTCAGTAATATAATTTGTAAAGTTACCTTTAGTACCAGTAGCAGGCATCTTATTAAGAACTTGGTAGATCTTGTATGAAATAGCTGGGATCAGTAGTACATCCCGCCATCTGAAATCAGAAAGATTACTCAGATACTTGTAACTACAGTAATTACGGATACGACAAAAGATGTAATATTACCGTGATAATAGCAGAGGTTTGAACCACTCGTTCCATAGATTATTATTACCACGAAAAAAGAAACTATCAAAAATGAAACACATTCATGAAACTTGCTTGAATCAGATTAATGTATTATAACATAATATAACTCAAATAGTAAATACGTCTTAAACTTCAACTAATATTCAATAGTATATTTAAAATAGAAATTGGAATTTTGAATGTTCCTATTAAACTAAAATTTCAATCAAACTAAAATTTTGAGTATTGATTGAAGCTTAAGCCGTGTTTGATTTTTCAGCTTTAATTTCATATTCAAAAAAGTTTTATGAATGTGTTTTTTGGTTCTTTTTTTTCATTTCTAAGTGCTCTTTCCAAAATTACGTTTTATTCAGCTATTAGTGCTCAATTGAGCCGAGCAAAACCTAATTATGCACCGACAGTTCACATTTATGTATTCGAAATGTATTGTGCTCACTCATCAATGCGTACAGACTACAGAGGTTTTAAGTACACAGTTGCGTAAGTGCACCGAAGGAGTTGCAAAACACACACTTTATTAAACTTACTCTTCATCTGGATAGCCCATGAAATGGACGATGTTGGGTATGGTATACCGTAAGTCCCTCTCTTTCCTTTCTATCGTGTTCCTCGCGTTACCTGATGCTCCCTAAGGTAGAAAATTCGTGATGATGTATATGGATAATATAGGTATCTGTCGTGTCGCAAAAGACGCTTTTAAACCACGAGAGACATGCATATAATTGTGATAATAAAATTTAAGATGGGTATTAATAATATGGCGCGTGATCGTAACAGCTGCATGGTACGTGGCAACTCGAGCACGCAGCGTTCGTAGTTCTCAGTGGCGTCACTTCGTTTCATTCGCTTCAGTTTCACGCTGTCTGTATTACGGTTTATTTTTTGATGTCGGATGTTGTCTGATTATCATAAACCATTGAAAGTTTGGATTATTCCGTATTTTCTTTGCTTGCAGTTGCGGCATGATTCAAGGGACAAGGATGGATGTAAGATTGAAAATTCAGGTGCATTGGCCATTACCAAGAAAACTTCATTATCAATCACTCAAATAGCCTATACTTTAATAGTGTTAGTAGATAGGGTAGATAATAGCCGAATAAAAATTTGATGTTGAATATCGTGGAAATCCTGCAATATCAATTTATATTCATTCACAACAAGGTGTGGTGAATTAATGCAAAATAAAATTAATTTAGGGATCGAACCCGAATAATTTTAATCTAACGAGTGACTTTATAAAGGAACAGTTGATTGATGAATACCATATATTTCCCCCGTACGACTTATTTCCCTCTTTAATGACGATCTTCCCCCATTTCTATTTAACAGTATGGATAAAAGTAGTATCCTTCAATACTTGTACATTTTTAACCCTTCCAATGCCTTTTCGTAAAAAATGTTTCCTACAAACATGTGACCTTAACCCCCGCGCCGCTATTTGGCTTTAATTATAAGTTTCAAGGTGTGATAACTTATTGGATGTATTATATTGGAATTTGGATATCATTTGATTGAAAAATCGTAGGCGCTGGATCAAGTCCAATTGGGCCCAAGTCTTTGTCAGGGATCCCAATACCATTCAAGGCCTTCTGCACTGACGCCCCTCGTTCTGCGGCACTCTTGGAATTTTTCAAAGTATTCATCTTGGGTCATCTTTGTTTAATTTCTTCAAAATACAAAGACACGCACCTATCGGGTCGGTTTTGGCGTAGTTCCCGAGGGCGCAGCCGGCAGCCCGAAAGATCTATCCAGTGCAGAGGCTTCAATTGGCCAGGGACAAGAATACAAGATTTTTAACTTCATAAAAGTTTTCAGCCACGATTCAAAGTCTAGCCGAAACATGCGGTTTTAACAACTCGGTTTTCCCCTACTGTTACTGGTATTAATTTTTCATTCGACAAATTAAATAGGGGGGGGGGGGCAAATAGCTATCGATAGCATGTATAGTATCTTAATGGGGATAAATTGGACAATAACCGTTTTAAGTATGTGGAAGTACAGCATTATGTAACGACCTGATACGAGAACTTAATTTACAGTTTTAATATTGTTATTTGTATGTTACCATTTAATACCTTATTGGTGAAGTCCAGTATCACTCGTATGAGATCAGGATCGAGTCCTTCCTTCATGTCACGGAATCCCGGTGTAACAACATCTAGTTCCTGTAAATAGGATAAGTTCAGATGTAATTGTAAGATGTAATTGTATGATAAAAAGCGGTTACATAAGAATTCTACAATGGGGTCATGCGAAGTACATCGCACAAATACTTGCTAATTTACAGCATAATTGCCATAGCGGATTGGATAAAATAACTGACAACAAACACGTTTTGAAATTATATCGCACAGTTACTCGCTTAATTAATAAACCATGTGCACCACGCGTCACTTTAGCGTCACATTGTTGCAATAATAGTGGTGCAATTTAACTATGAAACAAACTGACGAACCATTCGTGACGCTCGTGTCGGCGTCCGTTCTTGAATGTTGTCCTGATCAGTACTTGGCTCTGGGCTGGGTGGCCCAGATTGTTCTTCCCCAGCTGTCCCCGTTTCAGGAGAAGCTCTTCCCGAAGTTGGGGTTGAACTGCACGGCGTTACAGGAGCACTAGCGCCGCTACTTTCACTGGCACTCACATCTTGTTGGACTGCACTCTCGTCCTGCAGGGAATTAATACTTGAATAAAAGTTTGTCAAAAAATTATAGTGCAAAATTATTGAAGGAAAGGTGTGATAATCATCAATCACACATAGGTTCATATAAGTTGAAAATCATCACCCTTATCCTCCTCAAATTGAATTTTATCTTCGATTTTTCATCTTTGGTATTTCAAATTTTTTGAGGTTCCTAAAACTTGCTCAACAAGGTATCTGAATATTTGACCAATAAAATAATAGTCATAATCTTATTGTTATCCAGAATCCTAAAAACCTAATACTGTATTATAGAATATATGAACAGTGCTATTATTAAAATAATTGCACGCCAAATAAGTACATACCTAAACATTTTATAATGAAATTGATTGCACACCAAATAAGTAGGTAACAATTTTATAATGAAAATTGCACACCAAATATGTTCATAATTTATTTCTAGCATATTAAAAATTATCACCATATAAACAGTAAAAGGCTGAATTATGTAACAAACGTTTTCACATTTATGTTACCTTCAGAAACTTTTCTTCTAGTATAACTCTGAATTCAGATTCACAGAAGAATGTGTTCTTCCTTGCTGCCTGAAAGTGAAATACTAACGTTGTTTTTGTCTATCAGCAGGAAAATTTCTCTACTTTAAGAGTTAAAAATATAATGTACGTTACAAGCCTTCTGATATTTGATGCAACAACTGATAAACCTGAGGGTGGTGCCCGAAGTGTTCATCATGTATAAGCACGAGGGCGTAGCCCGAGTGTTTATACAATGTGGCATCAAATATCAGAAAGTTAGTTGCAGAAATTAAGAAGTGTGCTAATTAAGAAGTGTACTAAATAAGGAACTTCCGAAAAATATTCCTTATTTTGAACAGATCTTAATTTCTACAGAATACAGATCTAAATTTGTACGTTTCTTTATTGTAAAAATGAATTTTTTGTTGTTCTTCTCACAAAGGTAGGTACTTGTAACAATGTACAGTACTAGACAATAAGTAAAAATAAAGTGAATTATCATCTGAGCGTTTTGTTCTGCCCTTTATCAGCACCGGATTATGTCTGTGATAATTTTGTCCGATAAGGTTAGTACTCGCAACAGGCAAATACGAGCGCAGTTCTTGTTTTGGGTTTCTCTTTTCGAAAATAAATGAAAAAATAATAATATTATGATTTTCCTCGGTCCGCGTCGTTTTTGTGTGATGGTGGTTGTACAATAAATATTTTGTTCAAGCTGAATTGATGCTTGCATGTACTGCTTCGGTCGCCGCTGCCCACCATTGGACGACTATTTTCGTGACCGCGAGAGCTTGCTTAATGATTTATAATAATGGATCATTGAAATGAGTACCTTTGTGGCCAGGTCATCCCATATCCCTAATAATGGGATCCGTTTCTTTTTCCCATTCTCCATTGAACCCTCAAACGATGTTAAAACATCGGGATGGGCCTTCTCTAGATGTTTCCTCCGCTGAAATTGATGGTTACAATAAATTATAACGCAAAATACGATAATATACCTACCGTAAGAAAATTGTATATAAGTGCTCTTTTATCAGTCTGCCAAAATCCCATGCAAATGTTAGAACCAATTACGTTCCAAACGGTTTCAAAATATATTGAATTAAATGGGTCTACAAGGTTTTACAATTACAAGGTTTAAAAATGAACATTATCCAATTAAAGTCTCGTCGTGTTAACGGGCTTTCTAGTCTTACTTATAATTTCGCAAAAAGGTGTTTTCTAATTCTGTGTCTTTCGTAGCTTTGCAGACACCTTTGGGGCGTACTGGAAAACGACTGTTGCAGTGCGACTGATTGATAAGCGCAATTGGCGATTCTGATTGATGCTTTCCCATAATGTTGCTCTGCATAATATGAATTTTGATCGAATTGGAATTTTTCGGTGTATTGCATGTTTCTAAATTACAAATTAGGTACTGGCATGAGCCACGAAGTTTAGCACTCCAGGTTAATGAATCAACGGGCTTTTAATTCTGTCATATTTTGGCTTTCCTGGTTTTGTTTTTTTTTCGTTTGTACGTCACTCGTCATGGCAACCAGTGCACGTGCGGGATTTTGAATGAGCGTGGTTTGAATTTGTTTTGAATTTGTTGATCATAACTAGATTTTCGTATTATTACCAACCCTTCCAATGACTTTTTGTACATATTAAACAAAAGGTTGATTTGGAAGGAAAGAATGAATTAAATAACCAGGTTATTATATATTATAATCTACTAGGAAGCCCGTGAATTGAACGGGTTTTAATTGGGCATACATTCAAATCATTTGCCATGCTACCTCGTTCGCAAATTTCAACTCATGCAATCTAAATTTACTCATTATTTTTTACCGCATCAAAAAATTGCAAACCGTTCAAAAGCTATACGCAGAGCAACGTATTCAAAAAACACCACACAGAAATGCCTATTGCGCGCATTTTCCCGTGCACGTGTCACCAGGGTAACCTGCACCTCGTAACATGCGCGCGTCCCGAAATGTGTCTACAAATCCGTGAAAAACGTGACGACAAATCACAAACTTTTTGCCAAATTATATAATAGACTAGAAAGCCCGTTATTTGGACGTACTTTCATTGGACGTAGTCAAAATGAGGAATTTTACAACTTTAATGAATGTTGAATAATTCATAATTTTCAATTTCCCACCGACCATTTTTTACCGGCGCGCATCAAAAAACTCCAATCACAACGAAAGTTATGACCGATGGAACCGAAACAGCAATAAATCAATTAATTGAACGTATTGCGCACAATTTAACATCTTGGCACGCGTAACCAATAGCAACGCGCGCACTTACTATATCTTCACCAGTTCTGCACGTGGGCGCTTCTGGTTACCTTGACGCATGACGACAAACCAACGAAAAAAAAAACGTGCAAAGTCAAAAATTATAAGAGAGACTAGGAAGCCCGTTGAGATTTCAATAATTTATCACCTATCTGAGTATCCCTATTTACACCATTGCCATTAAATATTCCACAATTTACCATTTGCTGAGAAATACTTTTTACCGCATCTAAAAATTCCAATAAGAAGGAAAGTTATGAGCCAAAGTCAAAAAAGCGTCAAACAGAGTGATCCTGCGCGCATTCAATTGCACGTGCACTTTTACTATTTTTCCCTGGTTGCCATAGCGCGTGACGACAAACCAACAGAAAAAACACAAAGTCCCAAATTATAAGGGAGACTAGCAGGCCCGTTGGGCCTGCAAATACACAGCTCACTCGGCGCTGCTACGCAGCACCTCGTTCGCAAATTTGAAACCCCACAATTCAAATCAACTAAATTCTCTTTACCGCATCAAAAAATTCCAATCGGTTCAAAAGTTATGAAGCTCCGAAATCAAAACATTTAACAGAAATGAACGCGCGCGCAATAAATCTGCACGTGCAATTTCCCCCATTGCGCGCGCGTTGCCATGGGGCGTGACGTACGGAGAAACACGATTTGCGATTTTATATAAGTAAGATAACATAAGAATAAAATACGTACGTTCTTCGTCAAAAGTATTCCCCCACATATTACACACCAAAAGAACTTTGGGGAGGGTTTCCCTTTGAACTCTTGCATAAGGATACTCCATTTCGGAGTACCCCTCCCCCCACACGTGGGCCACTTGTGGCACCTGATTGCGTGTTTTTCCTCTTGCCCGTTCACTGCAGCTTTGCAGCACGGGCACACTGAAAATGTTTTAGATGTAATGTTTAATCATATAGTTCATCTAAACAGTACAATTCAATGATATCTACGCAGCATTCAGCAACACTTTCTTCCAGGTTAACATAATAAATCTAATTCACAATCTATCCTAGAACTTTACTAATCTCATTTTTCTCAGTGCCTTTTAGCAAAACAATTTTTGAAGAAAATTCAATCCAAGATATACACATTATCAAAAATCAAATCGTCTAACCTGATTTCTCGGACAAGCTACAAGATATAGATACAGTGTTTTCTCTCTCTACAGTGGCCGGCTCTGGTGCCGCTCTACGTACACGTTTTCTATATCCTGGAAAGTCGTTATTTATTATTGTGTGGGGACACGTTAAAACTGAGAAATCTGTAAAATGGGACTTGGACGATTTAAAATGGAGTGCTGTGTCAGGAGGATTAAGAAAGTAAATTGGAATTATGTAACTCCAATGAAGGTGTATTTCAAATCCGT
Organism: Beroe forskalii; assembly: GCA_011033025.1. NCBI lineage: Eukaryota > Metazoa > Ctenophora > Nuda > Beroida > Beroidae > Beroe > Beroe forskalii. The sequence continues at coordinate 223,742 of WFMF01000183.1, read as the reverse complement.
ATAGCTGCGGTAATCTGGAAAAAGGAAATAACTAGCATGACCTTCAAGTTCAATTTGAGAAAGACACACTATTGCGTTTCATATTTTTTGATGGGAAAGTTTTGAATAAAAATGATGAAATTCATATATTCCTAGAGATGAATAATCAAAATTTCCGAGTAGCTAATTTTTATTTTACCTTCACAATTGTCAGTTACTTCGGACTTTTTAATAACACCGGTTGTGTCCAGGAAATGTTTGTTTGTTTGGAAACCCACGGTGGGGCTGGCAATGTGCCGAAATAGGAAAAATATAAAATCAAATCCATAGAAATCAAAAACAAGCCACAAGCACAGTGAGATGCCAATCAAGGGATGTGTTCGTAGTACAAGTAGCCTCATTGCTACTGATATAGTCACATGGAATACAACACTCAAAGTAAAACCACAAAAAGGACACTCAGCGTCCTGGATGCGCGCCTAGCTCGTATTATGATAATCAGTTAGTTCCTCCTAGCGTGGGAAACTGGGGAAATGCTGTGAGACAACTGGTGTTGATGCGAGGGCTGGAGCTGTCGCCCGCAAGATGGACGGTGGCGCAGAAGCAGTTGAATGAGGCGAGGGTGGCTGCTGCTTCTCTCGGCTGCACACGGTCCCATTCGTTATGAAGTGATACTTCTCTGGCTCGCTGCTGATCTTCTCTTTGATCTGTGTGACAATTAGAGTCCTCCTCTGTTCACGCTCCTCACGGCTCCTATCAGGAGACACGTACACTTTCTTGAATCTTGTCGTCCCTCTCAGCACCTTGGCATTCCACAACACCCTAACCGCTGCTTCACTGCTGTTGAGTAGCACTTTCACTGGACGCTCTCCTCCTTCCCTGACTTCGCCAATCACTTATCGAGGGTTTTCCTGCCGCACAACTCACTCTCAGCAAATCATCCACTTTGCTCCGCAGTGCTTCATCCGGGCCCTCTCCAAGTCCAAACACCATCACAGAGCGTTTCCTGTCGTCCTCCAAAACAGCAGATTTTACAGCAGCTTGAAAGTCGTGTACACAGGTGAAAGGTTAAGCTGAGTGCGAGCAAGTTGCAGTTTACTGATAAGAGAGCTGCATATTTAACACGCACAATAAAACTGATAAATAGCAATGAAGAAAACTGATAAATAGCAATGAGAAAACTGAGAAATAGCAATAGGAAAGGAAGTAACTGCACCAAATCATTTCATATTTGAAACGATAACGCAATGATAACAATAATCACAAAATGTTGCACGTGCAAGATCTGCGCGCAATCTCATAACGATATAGCAACGTGCCGATAAAATAAGATTTAATCACATTTGGCGACCCTTTTTCGACTTTGGATATTAATTACAAGACAATTAATTATTAAGGCCTTCATAAAAATTCTGCTCCGGCGGTAATTAAACGAAAATTCACCTCATATACATGCTGCCAATTCAAAAATTAGACTCATATCAATAAGAATGGCATTGATATAGATTCTCCAAACTCAAACTTCTTAATGGCTTACATTATAGATCACACTGTTCAAACCATCTGAAAGTTTATATGAATCAGTAGAAATATAACTATAAACATAAAAAACTCACCGTCTTCTGTTAATTCCCATTCCTGCCCATCAAATTCGTTAAGTTCAGCAAGGAGATTGTAATAATATCCCCTACTTATTAAATCCTCGCCATCTGAATGATATGTTTGTTGTTTTAGGCCATATAGTAATAAATCTTATACCAAAAACTTTAATCATAACGAAAGTTATGAGCGACGGAACCAAAAAATCAACTGCACGCAACTTAACACCTATATCTCAACGCACGCAATTTCACCAATTCTGCACATATAGATACATTTCAAAGACTAACCATGAATAATAGCAGCAGTGGGATTTCCAGTTTGGCCGTCCCTTGATGAATCTTGCTGATCCATATCTGTAATGTTTAGAGGGTGAAAATTTGATTTAGTTATGACGGTCATCAGTTTATCGGCGTATAGGGGCAATCAAAAAGTATCAGATGAGTTGTGAAGGCTATTTATTGCAACAGTTGAAGATGTAGTCTCTGATTAAAGAACTTATAGAATGCGAGAGAAAGCCTAAACATTACAGATATGTAGGTATGCTCATAGGTAGAAAGCAACAGGTCATAAGGGTAGGTAGAAAGTGTAGGTTGAATGGGCTCAATAAAAACTCTGCGTAGCTAGGAATAGCATATCATGGTTCCTCATCTTCAAGAGGGATGAGGAAAATATATTACTTGTGGACAAAACCACCCAAACTGGGCCAATTAGAAAATTTTTGCCCTTTCTACGGTCTGTCCTTTCTACCTTCTTTTCGACATGTGGCTTTCGACCTATGAAGGCACGTTGCAAACGTGTTACATTGATATAAAAGAAAACAATATTATTTGTTACGATTGAACTATCAAATACTAGATTGCGGTTAATATATACGGGTTGATAAATTATAGTTTGAGTTTAAAAATACCTATAATTGTGATTCCACAATTCAAATATTCAAATGCTAGGAATAGAAAATTCGTTTTACATTTCAAAGACTAACCATGAATAATAGCAGCAGTGGGATTTCCAGTTTGGCCGTCCCTTGATGAATCTTGCTGATCCATATATCTGTAATGTTTAGAGGGTGAAAATTTGATTAAGTTATGACGGTCATCAGTTTATCGGCGTATGGGGCAATCAAAAAGTATCAGATGAGTTGTGCAGGCTATTTATTGCAACAGTTGATGTAGTCTCTGATTAATAAAGAACTTATAGAATGCGAGAGAAAGCCTAAACATTACTGATATGTATGCTCATAGGTAGAAAGCAACAGGTCATAAGGGTAGGTAGAAAGTGTAGGTTGAATGGGCTCAATAAAAACTCTGCGTAGCTAGGAATAGCATATCATGGTTCCTCATCTTCAAGAGGGATGAGGAAAATATATTACTTGTGGACAAAACCACCCAAACTGGGCCAATTAGAAAATTTTTGCCCTTTCTACGGTCTGTCCTTTCTACCTTCTTTTCGACATGTGACTTTCGACCTATGAAGGCACGTTGCAAACGTGTTACATTGATATAAAAGAAAACAATATTATTTGTTACGATTGAACTATCAAATACTAGATTGCGGTTAATATATACGGGTTGATAAATTATAGTTTGAGTTTAAAAATACCTATAATTGTGATTCCACAATTCAAATATTCAAATGTTAGGAATAGAAAATTCGTTTTACATTTCATGAAAAGATTGATTTAAATTAAAATGTAAATTGTCACAAGAATCTAAGAAGTAAGAATGGTAATTAATCGGTAAATTACGTTTTGAACTATTCGAATTTCGAGCAAAAGAACTCCACAAGAAAACGAACACGTAACGAAAGCAAATGAAACAGCAAACAATGTACTTCCGCTCTCATGCAAATTTGATCTTTTTATCTACATACCACAGTACAGAAGTGCTGTAACAGCATATTAACATGGGCTACGCAGATCCAATTTTGATTCAATTACATTGGTCAGTGTAATTCAGGAATCAGCGCCTAATACTCATATAAGGGGATTCATATATAAATATTAGTACTCATATAAGGATATGTCAAGATTTGGATACTCGTATAAGGGTATTCTGATATGCAGAGTACTCATATAAGGGCATTCATATAAAACACTAGTACTCATATAAGGACTTCAATACTCATATAAGGGCTTTCAATACTCATGGAGGAGAGGGGGTGGGAGGGAGGGAGGCAGGGAGGGAGGAAGGGAGGGAGGTAGGGAGGGAGGGTGGAAGGGAAGGGAGGAAGGGAAGGGAGGGAGGGAGGGAAGAAGGGAGGAAGGGAGGTAGGGGGAAAGGAAGGGAGGGAGGGAGTGAAGGAGTGAGAGAGGGAGGGAGTGAAGGAGTGAGGGAGTAAAAGAACGAGTAAGTGATTGAGGAAATGTAGTCTGGTACCTTGTTGATGTAGTCTTTAGCCAGGTGTAGAGAGTTGTGACTGATCTTGTAGTTCAGTTGCCCTTGACTTTGCTCCAGCAAGCACTCTCCGAGACTAGCAAACTTGAGAACGGAGTATTCCCTGGGCAGCTGCTCAGCGTACTGAAATTAGGAAACCACAGTTTCAGCTTCGTCTTGTTATCAAAAAAATGTTTTCATTGGCTTCAGTGGGGTTATACTCATTGTTGCATTGTTTCAATTGGTTTGATCTTATATTGCGAACTCGTTTAGTGAAACAAGGAGTTATTTATCAAAAATATTTTCAATGATCGACATCATCTTCAGTTTTGAGATTTAGAGTGAAGTGTAACATAATAATTATGTGTAAGATCAGTTTAAACCAGGAATCGGGAATGTATCATAGTGAAGGAGCTCGGTAGTATGTATGTTGTATATAATGTGTGTAGTTATCTCGTATGTATGCTTTGTTGATTTTTACGGTTTCCATTTTTGACGTGTATTTTATTGAAGTAGTATACTGTATACGTAGATTTACCAATAATTTGTATCTAATATATAATTTGATAATTGATGACGTAGTATTTTCAATTTTCAATTTAATTTTATTCTATTTGCAGACTTCGCCACTTGAATTACTAATTTTAAATTTCAGAACTGAAGATGATGTCGATCATTGAAAATATTTTTTATTAATAACTCCTTGTTTCACTAAACGAGTTCGCAATATATGAGGAAGATCAGAATTTACTCAAATCAATTCATTGGCTTGTGTTGTGGTCTTGAGGCTAAATTTGAGTCGCAACATCCGGAAACCCGGTTTTTGGAAAACGGACCCAAGATTAACCCCTGAGGGACAACATAAAGAGGTAGGACCAGTGTAATGCCACCAACTTGTAGCCACCATGGGTACTACAACTTGGTAAGACAACTTCAGGTCAGGCCCTTTCTCTTTCTCTGGGAATAATAGTTCCTCTAATCCTCTACGCGCACACGTACCAGAATATGGAAAAAGTAAAGCAGGTAGCCAGGATCTATCCATGTCAACTTATAGTGGCCATGGGTACAACAGTGTTTGGTGTAGGATTGGTTTCTCTTCTGTGTTGGAGATTGAGGTTAAGAAGGCTGTTCTAAGCGCATGCGCACATACACTCAATAACCTCAAACGGGCCACAAAGGAGTTGTCCTTTCCAGTAAAGACTCTTGTAACATTGTCTCCTCCTAGAAATTTTGAGATAGGTCCCAAAGCTGCATCTCTATTAGTTTTTGAGTTATGACCTCTCATGCGAGGGAACTGGTCAACTCACATTCTGGCTGCTATCGTTGAGCCACACTGCTTCCTACACATTGATTCCTTCTGGAAATGGTTCTTGGCTTACCTGGCTGACATGAGTCCAGTCCCCCTCAATGCGCGCTCTTTCCAGTAACTCTACGATCCGAAGAGAAGCTTTGGCAGACATATCACATTCTAGTGGTACATCTAGAATCTACTGTAAAGAGAGGGCGGTTAGGACTTCTAAAGACGGTATCAGGCTATTAGGTATCATTCTTAGGTAACAAAATTATATTGGACAAATGGTTAGAAACGATTTGTAAAATTTACAACTTTTCAACATAATTTCAGTCTTCAGGCGGTCAAATTCGATGTATACAGCACTAAATACTTGCCAGACGTTGCCTGGCGCCTTGCCAGACGTTGCCTGGCTACTTGCCAGACGTTGCCTGGCACCCTTCACGCCCCCTTAGTCGGAGAGTTTGGACATAATTTAGATAGATTTGATTTAAAAGTATGGGCCTCACAACTTCCGGCAACTGACTACAATTTTAGAGTTAAGTGTTTTAGAGTTCAAATCCTTCCAAATCTTACACATCTCCAGACCCTGAATTGGAAATCAAATTGAAATTGACAGTGAATTAATTCATCCAAAAGTTAAATCGTCGTTTGGCTACTATAGTAGTGGTACTTTACGCACAAACATGATTGACAATTCCAAGATATTTCAATATAACCATGTCCCTGTCAGCAACTGCTACAACACCTCACAAGGCTACTGCTGTTGCTTCACTGTAAGTCACAAGTTCAAAGCTGCAAACTAAGCTGCAAGAAGCATGAACGAACGAAGAAAAGTGTTATTCCGATTGAGCAGGCTTCATAGATCCTGAATAACCACATCCGAATTCCAGAAATGATCTCGACTTCTCCGGAAAGTTACATTGACATTTGTCCAGATATTTCGTCATCACCCGTTTCTTCTTATTATCCGCGTTTCCTGAAAAGGACTGGGAAGCACATCACAGCTTGCCCACCTTTCCCTGGCATACCATAACCAGAAGGCAGGTAGAAACGGTCCTCACATACTTCTCAAACACTCCAACAGTCGAAACCAATCTGACAGGGAAACAAAGTCAATGCTGTTATCAATTTTCATGTCACTTTTTACAGCATTAATTATTCTTATTTTTACCCTAACTTTACCCTAATCTAGTTAATGCACTTGTGTAGTAATTTTTATAAAGCTTATGTTGCAATTATCGAGCTCTCTTATCATTTATTGTGATTTGAGATAACGCGGGCCTTCCTGCTCGTTTAGCAGCGAGTACAGTACTGTGTACACATCATGGTACTTCAGAATAGCGTTCATCTAATAAAGGGATTGGAGGAACCTGGAGACAAGAAGTTTCAGATAACATATGTCAATCATGGGACAATCCACATACCTGCGCCTAAATTTGTCAGCATTATTCCTAAAGTAAGTAGACCATCACAAAGGAAAAGCTAGAATTATGGCTAGAAACAGTTTGTACAATACTGGATGATTTCTGCTTTCCATGGCTCGTGAAAGCTGATGATGATATTGAGGCGTCAATGAACAATGAGAAGATAACAGATCAGCACACGATAATCAACCTCCAGAACCGACTAATCAAGAAGCAGGAGGAACAGCTCTCAGAGGTGAAGACTACGGTAGCTACAGTTATGAAGTCTTAGTCTGCCGTAGTATCGAAGAGTTGCACGGCAGCACTTGTGCCTTAAAAGCTCCAGGCAGCAGTTCAGAGAGCAACGGACTCCAGTGAACGGAGTAAGAATATCATCGTGTAGGGAATTCAGGAGACGGAAGAGGCGCAATTTCAGAGCAGGGTTGAAGAAATCTTTGCGGAGATTGATAAAAAGCCAGTGATTGAGAACTGTGCCAGGAATGAAGAAAGAAGGGTCATACCAATGACCCCCTACTGACCCCCTGCTGACCCTTATTGACCCCCTACTGACCCACTACTGACCCCCTGGTGAACCCCTGCTGACCCCCTGGTGAACCCTACTGACCCCCTGCTGACCCTCTACTGAACCCCTGCTGGCCCCTTACTGACCCCCTGGTGAACCCCTACTGACCCTCTGGTGAACCCCTACTGACCACTTTCTAATCATTGTTTCAATTCTTATCATGAGTGATTTTTTCCCTCCCCATTGGCGTTTTTGTGAATACAAAAAGGCAAATGAGAAGGGATTGGCAAGAATCGTGGTCTGGGAGGGTGAGAAATAGGATATGTGCATAGCAGGTCCAGTTTTGCAATAGAACTACTGTAATTTCTGGAAAGTGCCCAGGACTGCTCCTTTATAATAATAGTCGCGAAAATGTCCTCCGTCCTCGTCCTCCGTCCCTCGTCCTCCGTCGTCCCCCCCATATCACATACATCTTCAAAATAACAATTTCTTAATTCATGGAGCTGTCGGTTGTCAAAATTTTAATCTCATACGTTGACCAGGCCCATCCGTGCCACATTCCCAGTCACTAAAGTTTTCATATATCGACCAAATCTAATGTCCTGAAATTGATTTTCATTTTGACTATTTCAAACACAAAAACACGATTTTTTCGCCAACAAAGATATTGACCGAGTAAATGTGAAGAAGGCTTGCCAAATTTGACTATTCTCTGAGAAATGATGTGAAAAATTGAATCAGTATCACAATAAAAACTGAAATTTTACGTATTGTTACATAATTAACATGTCATTTCATGATTTCGTAGCTCAATCAGTTAGCGCGTCAGAGTTAGTAGTGCTGGCACGCTGGAGGTCCTGGGTTCAAACCCCACTATAGTCAAATTTCAAATTTTTTATTTTCTTAGCTTATCTTCAGTTTTCTGATAGCAAAAAATGATCCTGTACAGCCCAATCAGTTCATCAGAAAGGTTTTAAATCAGGTCACAGAAAGTTTTCAGTAATAAGTTTAATTCAGCAGTTAGATTTTGAAATACATGATGGCACGATACTCAAATAAGCATGTTGCCCAGGTCGTTAAGACTAGAATTTCCAAAATTTTGAGTTACAAGACATCAAGCATCGCGGGGGAGGGAAATTAAGCGCCTGCATACGGGAACAATGGACAAACAAGAATTGTGTCGGCAGGCGCAATTCTTGTTAACATCTCTAGAAGTACTTTAACATCTCTAGAAGTACTCTAGAAGTACTTTATGTTAGTTATGGCAAACATAACTAACACAACTAATATAGCTAAAATACTAACATAGCATACTTAACATATAGGGTGTGTTAATGGTATTTTGGTGTGTTGAGGGTGCATAGGTCGACTGGTCATTTGCCTTATTACTTTTTGATAAGGCAAAGTGAAATTTAAAGTGCTTTTAGATGTTAAAAATCACTCATGATAAGAAGTGAAACAATGCCAAGAAAGTGGTCAGTAGGGGTTCACCAGGGGGTCAGTAGGGGTTCACCAGGGGGTCAGTAGGGGTTCACCAGGGGGTCAGTAGGGGTTCACCAGGGGTCAGTAGGGGATCAGCAGAGGTTCAGTAGGGGGTCAGTAGGGGGTCAGCAGGCGGTCATTAGGGGTTCACCAGGGGGTCAGCAGGGGTTCACCAGGGGTCAGTAGGGGGTCAGCAGGGGTTCAGTAGGGGGTCAGCAGAGGGTCAGTAGGGGGTCAGCAGGGGGTCAGTAGGGGGTCATTGGTATACTTTCATACGACCGAAAGAGGATTCGGTCAGACCTGTCAGATTCAAACTGAATAGCTCTGTCCATGTGCAGCATATCCAGAAAATGAACGAAAGCTTCGCGCTTAGGATTGATTTTTGATCGATCTAAATCTGCCCTGATAGGTCTCTGAAAGAGCGAAGAGCTTACAAGAAGCTCGTTGAGCTCGTTTAAGCTAATGAGATCAAAGGAACTGGACAAATTTCCTCTTATCAATACCAGGAACCATAAGATCGACAGTTTCTGGCAAGACTTGAGAAGTTTCACAATTCACAATTATTTGTTCATGGTCGTGTTATTGGGTGTGAAGCCTGCTTCACACTTACGTGTTTGGTATCCCGTCAAACTTGATTGGCGATGGCAGTTTTTTGGGAATTCATTTTTGAATTCATTGCTGTTCAATATAGTTTGAAAAGTTTAATATGAAAAAGTGGGACCAAAGGGATACTAAACGATTCCCGCCCTGGCCAAGGCGGTAACCCCCTGCATATCAGAAAAATAAAAAGAAATAGAGAGTCGAGACCTATCTAGATCGATTCGTCGTAAAATTTTAGGTCTAGGACAACCGTTCTTATCGATACGCGTATACTTAGATCGGGCGCTACAGTAACGTAACTGGCCAGGGCTATATATGAGAGAATTCGGTGTCACAGGAGTTTAATAATAATAATATCTCTAATATAATTTCGCAACCTCTGTTTTTTGTTTGTCGTAACGGCGGAAACATCTTCGGAACGCGCGCGCATTACGATTTGAGCGGGTTACCATGGTGACACGTGCACGGAGAATTGCGCGCGCGCTCATTTCTGTTAATGGTGTTTTGATTACGTTGCGCGATCTTCAATAACTTTTGAACGGATCGGAGTTGTTTTATGCGGTAAAATTTTTCATGTACTTGGTCGATTTGAATTGTGGTTTTGAAATTTGCGAACGAGGTGCTGCGTAGCAGCGCCAGTGAAACTTTAAATAGACATTCTGTGATTTTCACAAATTGTATTTTCAGAGGCTTGCTGATCCAGTGGCATTAAGATTTATAGTGGCTAGCCGACTGAATTTTATTTCAAAAAGTGGCTGGTTTAAGTCTAATCTTAAGATGTCCGTTATTTGCGTCGTATTTGTCTTATTTTTGGTCACCAGATTAGAATTTCTACTGATGTATTTGTAAAAGGCTTTAAGCAGAAACAGACGGACTTTTATGATGTCATTTCGAGTCAGAATGACTTTTTCATGAAGCAGAGCCAAAATTGTAAAATTTGTCACTAAGTAAAAAGTCTTCCCGGCACTGATTCGAACCCACAATAACCTCGCTTGAACTAGATACCTTAGACCACTCGGCCATCGCAGCGATGTACTCCAAAGAATTAGCAATACCTAATTGAAGATTTTGCACGTAGAGCATTGAACGGCATTGAATTCAACTTTTGGCCATGGAATCACATTGTGAAGTTGAATTGATTGTTTATCACTGAATTACTTTATACTCAACTCATTCAATTTGCCATTGGATATTGATGATTTCTGAATTCGATTTGATTCATGTTCCGTGATTTAGTGACATGACCACAGATCATTACACTTTGCTCCATTGCTTAATGCTTATGCTATGCCTTTTCCTGTGACCTAGAAGGCCCAACGGGCCTTCTAGTCTTATATATAATTTCGTAAGAGCACGTGAATAATGTATGTCTGTGCTTCCGTACACAATTAAATTTGAGCTTGCCAAGAAAATATCAAGAGAAACGAACGCAAACGGGAGAAATGAGGTGCCGTTGCTATGGAAACCAATTTTAGTGCACGTGCAGATTATGATCAGTTCTATGCGAGTGCTTTCTGATACGTTGTTGACTGCTGCATTGTAGCGTTTGAAAGAACGGCCTGTTTACTGTTTTCATTTGAAATTCAAGGTTTGAAGATAGAGAACGGGTATGGCTGGCATCGTATTTCCTATAGCATCTCTTCGTAAATTTGTGGCAGACGTCGGTCGATTTGAATCAATGCTGAGTTGATGGTAACGGAAAATGCGAATTTAGAGCAATTTAAGATTGACCAAAAGGAAAATCAAATTGGATCAATTTGGGCATAGCACATTGCGAATTTAGAAGACTGCTCTTTGGCGTGAATCAATGCTTAATTCAACGTTCAGTATGAGTACGATACTCGGTTTCAATTTTAAGATTTAACTTCATCACACAACAACAAATTATAATAATCAAAACTTGCCCGGTTCAGCATTACTTAAAGTAACCCACGAATAATGTTAAATTTTGCTCCTTCATAAACTTTCTCTGCGCTTATTATTTGGTTCTATATTACCTAGCAGGCCCAACGGGCTTTTCTAGTATAAGATAATTTGTGACCCAATTTAAATCGATGAGATCTCAAGTTCTACAAATGGTAGAGACATGATCGAGGTCACGTTTTGTAGATCTAAGATGGGAAATTGCATTAGGCTATAAAAGAAGTTCTGGTGACGTCATTATGACGTCATCAACTTAACGAAATTTTACTGCTTTTTAGCGAAAATAGGTCGTTTTCGAGCGCATTTTTCACCAAGAAGGAATGGAGATGGCTCAAAAATTTTGAAAAATCGTTGGTTGGAAATTTAAAGAGCTTTCAGAAAATCATACGGATCATTGGGCTATCTCGATTTTCATCGAGATATACGCGATTTTCTAAGGTGCGGTGAAAAATCGATGTCGAAATTTTAGGACAAAACTTTAATGAGTGAGATGTCAAGAACTACTACTTATCTTGAGATGAGATCGGCCAAAGTATGTTGTACTAAGGCGGAATTTCTTATAGGCTATATGGGAAGATGGTTTGAGCCTATTTGGGTGCTGTGATGACGTCATCAAAATCGCGTAAAACCACTAAAATAGCGTATTTTGCGATAAAATGCTATTTTGCGCTACTTTGAACATCTCTAACTGAGAGTTTTCATCGGAATATGTTTTACTTCGATATTTTGCTTTTAGACCTCGAGATTTAGCTATAAAACGAGTTTCAAGGTGATCGGTCGAAATATGTTGTCATGCGAAGCCTCTAAAATTGAGCCGCAAAATGGTTGAAATTACGTTAATGATGAAAAATTGAACTTTAGCCTTATTTTGTGTTACGATGACGAACTAATAATGGTTTCTTCATGTCTCGCAGTTACTAAATGTGGGAAATATACGATGAAATAGTGAATCACGTGAGTTCACGTGGACGTTTTGTAGAAATTAGGGGATTTAAAGAAATTGATATTTACACGCGATTTTCGACTTGGTTACGTTGAAATGAGTTCAAATACGACTGATGCACGTGAAATTAGATCTGGGTGCTACATTTCAGCACGTGAGTTCACGTGGACGATTTGTAGAAATTAGGAAATTGGTCAATTCTAGTAATTCCAAGTTAGAATAACGTTGTTTCGGAATGCGTGAGGTTTAGTTACGTTAGTTCCAACCGAAAGAAATGGACTGACGTCACCAAATCAGCAGGGGGTTACTACGACAACCGTCTCGGTTTTGGAGAGCCTATTATATGTTAAGTAAACTCTCTATTTCCTTCCTCCAGTGGAGTTACAGCCCTGGCCAGGGCGGGAATGGCAGAAAGAAGGGCTCCAGACAGCCGTAAGGATAAGGAATCTCACCCAGTAGAAGCAGAGGCCACGTAGCTGTCCATGAAAACCCGGAGAGCCAGCTCTAGGTGGGCGGAGTGCAGGCCAGCTGCCACCCACGGGCTGACTATGCACTCGTCAAGGTCTATGAAGATGTCAGTGAAATCCTTCGTGTGAACAAGACTGTAGCCTATGTTCATCAGCTTAACAGCCAACTTCCTCAGTTCAGACACTGGGAGGGGGGGGGGGTAAATGGGGGGGGGGGGGTGAAGGGGGTTAGGATGGGGAGAAGGGGTTAGGGTGAATGGGGGAGTGAAGGGGTAAATGGGGGAGTGAAGGAGGTTAGGGTAAATGGGGGAGTGAAGGGGTTAGGGTAAACAGGGGAGTGAAGGGGTTAGGGTAAATGGGGGAGTGAAGGGGGTTAGGGTTGGGAGTGAGGGGGGGTTAGGGTAAACAGGGGAGTGAAGAGAGTTAGGGTAAACAGGGGAGTGAAGGGGGTTAGGGTAAATGGGGAGTGAAGGGGGTTAGGGTAAACAGGGGAGTGAAGGGGGTTAGGGTAAATGGGGGAGTGAAGGGGGTTAGGGTAAATGGGGGAGTGAAGGTGGTTAGGGTAAATGGGGGAGTGAAGGGGGGGTTAGGGTAGGGAGTGAAGGGGTTAGGGGGAGTGAAGGGGTGAGGGTAAATGGGGGAGTGAAGGGGTTAGGGTAAATGTGGGAGTGAAGGGGGTTAGGGTGAATGGGGAGAGTGAAGGGGTTAGGGTAAATGGGGGAGTGAAGGGGTTAGGGTAAATGGGGGGAGTGAAGGGGTTAGGGTAAATGGGGGTGAAGGGGGTTAGGGTAGGGGAGTGAAGGGGTTAGGGTAGGGAGTGAAGGGGTGAGGTAAATGGGGAGTGAAGGGGGTTAGGGTAAATGTGGGAGTGAAGGGGGTTAGGGTGAATGGGGGAGTGAAGGGGGTTAGGGTAAATGGGGGAGTGAAGGGGGTTAGGGTAGGGAGTGAAGGGGGTTAGGGTAGGGAGTGAAGGGGGTGAGGGTAAATGGGGGAGTGAAGGGGGTTAGGGTTTTTTTTTTGTTTTTTTTGCAATGTTCACTGACCACCTCCCCCGCCACGCGTGGAGAGGTGGCAGCTCTCCATAGCAGAGAGCTCTTCTGAAACCCACCTGGCATGCACTACTAGTTTGACTAGTACCCCTTACCTGGGATGCCAGATGATAGCATCTTTACAGATGCTAATTGAGTCGGGGGCGCCCCTCCGAAGATTGACTACCTTGATCCCTGTGGTAAGTGGCGACATGGGCCTTAACCTACAACCATCGACTTCTATGGCTCTGATGGCGAGTTGTGCTGGTTTGGAATTTATTGGTATTTGTAGTGTATTTTTATGATGTGATAGGTTTGTGTGTACTGCCGTTTGTTGCGGAGGAGTTAGTTATATGCCGGCGCACGTGCCGCGTGTGCCTCTCCTTCCTGCTTATGTGATGTGCTTTAAAATGTTCCCGCACCTGCGCTCCATGGCACTACTCTGTTGAGAAGGGTTAGGGTAAATGTGGGAGTAAAGGGGGTTAGGGTAAATGGGGGAGTAAAGGGGTTAGGATGGGGGAGTGAAGGGGGTAAATGGGGAGTGAAGGGGTTAGGGTAAATGGGGGAGTGAAGGGGTTAGGGTAAATAGTGGAGTGAAGAGGGTTAGAGTAAATGAGGGAGTGAAGGGGGTTAGGGTAAATAGTGGAGTGAAGGGGTTAGGGCAAACGAAGGAGTGAAGGGGTTCAGGGTAAACAGGGGAGTGAAGGGGTTAGGGTAAATGGGGGAGTGAAAGGGGTTAGGGTAAATAGTGGAGTAAAGGAGCTAGGGTAAATGGGGGAGTGAAGAGGGTTAGAGTAAATGAGGGAGTGAAGGGGGTTAGGGTAAATAGTGGAGTGAAGGGGTTAGGGTAAATGGGGGAGTGAAGGGGTTAGGGTAAATGGGGGAGTGAAGGGGGTTAGGATGGGGGAGTGAAGGGGGTAAATGGGGGAGGGAAGGGGGTTAGGGTAAATGGGGGAGTGAAGGGGGTTAGGGTAAATAGTGGAGTGAAGAGGGTTAGAGTAAATGAGGGAGTGAAGGGGGTAAGGGTAAATAGTGGAGTGAAGGGGTTAGGGCAAACGGAGGAGTGAAGGGGTTTAGGGTAAACAGGGGAGTGAAAGGGTTAGGGTAAATGGGGGAGTGAAAAGGGTTAGGGTAAATAGTGGAGTGAAGGAGCTAGGGTAAATGGGGGAGTGAAGAGGGTTAGAGTAAATGAGGGAGTGAAGGGGGTTAGGGTAAATAGTGGAGTGAAGGGGTTAGGGTAAATGGTGTAGTGAAGGGGTTAGGGTAAATGGGGGAGTGAAGGGGTTAGGGTAAATGGGGGAGTGAAGTGGGTTAGGGTAAATGGGGGAGTGAAGGGGGTTAGGGTAAACAGGGGAGTGAAGTGGTTCGGGTTTAATGAGGGAGTGAAGGGGTGTTAAGGTTAATGGGGGCGTGAAGGGGGTTAGGGTAAATGGGGGAGTGAAGGGGGTTAGGGTAAATGGGGGAGTGAAGGGGTAAGGGTAAATGGTGGAGTGAAGGGGGTTAGGGTAAATGGGGGTGTGAAGGGGGTTAGGGTAAATGGATGAGTGAATGGGGTTAGGGTAAATGGGGGAGTGAAGGGGGTTAGGGTAAATGGGGGAGTGACGGGGGTTAGAGTAAATGGGGGAGTGAATGGGGGTTAAGGTAAATGTGGGCGTGAAGGAGGTGGAGTCATTGGACTTACTGAATATCTTCGGAAGGTCAGGGTGGTCTCTCTTGAGGTGTTCAGAGCATTGGTTGATGGCAGAGTGAAGCACGGTGTCAGGAACTCTATCCTTGAGGCTATGCAGCTCCTTGAAGAAGGATCTGTCTATATCCATGTCGGAGGCTCCTTCTCCTAGCGGGCACCACTCCTGTCAGGGAATAATAACGACAATAAAAACAAGAATTGCGCCTGCCGGCACATTGCACAATCGCTGTTTATTCCGTTGCCTCGTTTTGCCGGGATCTGCAGGCGCTTTATTTCCCTCTCCAACGTACTTGAATTAACGCGCGCATGTAATGACACCTGGGCAAATTCGGTCCACGTGCCAAATCTCTGCGCGCGCTTCCACCAATTTGTATAACTTTTTTCAGATTTGGCCAGATTATTTTCATAAGTTGGCGCGCAGTTTCATTACCAAAAGCTCCATTTCCCTTGCATTACGCATCACATTTTCTTTGTTGTTCAAAGAAACCATTGCAGCACTCTCTGGTTCCTATTGCACCACACCATTCTTTCACATGATTTAAAGACAGGGATCTAAGATTGGTAATTCATACTTGATATTCTTCAATATGGAAGATTCTGATATAATTAATGAAATAAACTTTTCATCACATACCTCCCTCAAGTCAATTCTTTCGGTATTTATCATTGATTGCACTCAAATTTCTCATTGTTAATTGCCTCTATGTTTGATAAATTGACATCCAATAAAATATTAATGAAGAATTCCGTGACGGCGTGACGACCGATAGATCATAGATATTTATCCAAGGACCACACATTATCGATTAAAAGGATGATTGGTTGAAATTAATAAACCAAGAACTTTAAAAAAGAATCAGTTTCAAGTTTAGGATCACCCGAGCATTGAACCCGAATAGCTGTGAGCTGTGAACAGCGAGAACTGCACACGATGCCATCACACCGGCGCGGGTGATATTATGAAGGAGCACCTTGTGCCTGTAATGGTACCTTGTTGACGAAATCTTTCTCGAATATGAGGACATCTCCCTAAATTTGTGGGCATCTCCCTCAAATTTTGTGGACATATTTCTGTCAAATTTCAGGGCACTTTAACATTTTAAAGTGCGGATAAAGGTAGTATACACAGTACACTAATTTCATTCTCTCAAAATGTTATTAACGTCTGCTAACCCTTACAATACCTCCAAACAGAAAGGGGAGAGGGAAGGTAGGTAGTTGTGAGTGATAACGTGTGTTGGAGACTAGGACCTCAATACGGCCCATATCACAGTTGTACCTATCTTATTGCTTCATAGACATTTCACTTTACCTTCCGAGGCCTGACTCAGGCATCCCCAGTATTTAATGCCTTTGAACAGTGGCCATTGTATCCTAATTCCTAACATTTCACTACAGTGCTACTTCGGACTTTTCTACACACGGACTTATCATTGGCTCGGCAATTACACTACACTATCATAGAGCTACATCTCTCTCTACAGTCTCTCCTACTCCTCCAGTTCCTTGGAAGCAGGGTTTACTCGGAGTCTGTCGACAAGAGACTGAGTAATTACAGATCAGCAAGATTACGAGTAATTATGTAGCTAATGACATGATTAATAAGAAAGCTGACTTACTGACATAATGATCACAACGCACTTAATGAGGCCAGCGTACGGCAGATTAGGTAGCCTGAAATAGTGGTGTCATGGCAACTTTTTGAATCTTATTCAATACATGTCTAAAACAGAATCAAACAAAAATGAACGAGCGCGCAATTAATCTGCGCCTGCACTTTTTCCATTGAGCACGAGTTGCCTTAGTGCGTGACAAACAGACAGAAAACGCAACTTTACAAGTGAGACTAGCAGGCCCGGTTGGCCTGCAAATACACGAATTTTAAACAGTACATATGCAAATTTCAAACACTACAATTCAAATAATTCCAATCAGATCAAAAATTACGGAGCAAAGAAATAAAAACAGCATTTAACCGAAATGAATGCGCGCGCAATTCATCTGCACGTGCACTTTTTCCTCCTGCGTTCGTGTTGCGTGACGTAAAAAGAAACAGAATTTGCGACTTCATATTAGAGATTACTGATGACGTCAAAATTACTTCATATTCACTCTTACTTTCTGGAGGCGACACCTAGTCTGTTGTCGATGATATAGATGATGGCAGCATACTGTTGACAGAGGGAGGAGGAAAGACCGTAGTACCTCTGGATGTTGTGCGCTACTTTTCCTTCCTTTTCATCAACCTCCTGCGACAAAATCATTCAATTTGGGTACCTTTCTGGAATTGTCCTGAGAAAGCAGGGCATGCTCTGGCGCCCTGCAAAGCAGAGCGAAAAGGCAAAGAAGGGAACCCTGCATTACACGGGAGAATTGGCAGCTATTTGGGTACCTTGTAAATCCTTGTAATACCTTGTATATTGGCAGCTATTTGGGTACCTTGTAAATTGGCAGCTATTTGGGTACCTTGTAAATTGGCAGCTATTTGGGTACCTTGTAAATTGGCAGCTATTTGGGTACCTTGTAAATTGGCAGCTATTAGGTACCTTGTAAATCCTGCGGATGTTGTCGTACTGTCGGAGACAACTCTTCAGCGGAATCCCCGTCTTCTCAGAAATAGAATCCACGTCCTTCCGCAACTTAGCTGTCATTTTCTGACCTCGTCCCACGAGCTCCCTGGCTACCACAGGGTCTAGGGAATAATACCTTCTTCAATAGCAAATACTGCTACTAACTGTAGTAAGATGGTGTCAGTGTGCATGTTGACTACTCACTGCTGTAAGATGGTGTCAGGTTTACAAGGTTTTACAAGGTTTACAAGGTTTAA
The DNA here is from genome assembly GCA_011033025.1 of Beroe forskalii. Taxonomy (NCBI): domain Eukaryota; kingdom Metazoa; phylum Ctenophora; class Nuda; order Beroida; family Beroidae; genus Beroe; species Beroe forskalii. The sequence continues at coordinate 205,612 of WFMF01000183.1, read as the reverse complement.
ATGTTAATAAAAACCAACTGACGTTGGTTGTTATATTTTACAGAGTCACTAAACAACAAACATCCTTTATTATATTAATTCAAAATATTTCATGTCCTGTTACATATTTTCGCAGTTGATATCATGATCTCAAACTCTAAAAAGTAAGTGTAAATTCACTATCAACTCACATTGTTTCCATGTTCAAGTTCGCTCAAACTGTATATAAAAGGCTTTATGAGATTATATTCAGTCTATCCATAATAGTCAGTACACAATTGCCACACTTCCCAATTGATTCAGCTCTTGCTTTCAAATTGAAATGATTGATTATAGGAAGTTTTCTCATGATATTTACCAGATGATCTGTTGGATCTATTCGTGATGCCCACCAGATCAGTTGTATCATCATGAATAACACACTTTCCAGTTAAATCTCAAGTTATGCAAAATAATTAAGTGATTTCTCAATTAGCTCACTTCAGTTGTTTGGTTGAATAATGACTTCTCAGCGCAATGTTTCGTTCACCTGTTTTGTCTGCATTAGTCTTCTCACAGGGTTATAGGATGATAAGTTATCATAGGGCACTTCTACATATGCTGAGGTGTTACCGATTTTTGGGACATAGGCTGTGAATAAGTGAGGCCCATTTATGCAGGATACTCCATCATAGTTGATTTGGCAGTGAAATCGAGCTGATGTAAATGTGTGAGTGTAAGGTATGATAATTATTGAATCAGCGCATAGGTGACAGACTGTGACACGCCATTTTTACCTTCATTTTAGTTTTGTGATATGCCATTTGCTATGTAAATAGTGAGTGTGTTTGCTCGTTTCTCTTTTTCCTTTAACTCGTTCATATATTTGCGTCTGGTTTCAATGACATGACATAGAAATGTGCACATGCAGTTGATTATATATTCACGTCTTTGACTTAGTGAGATATCCTCGTCACTAGTGGCTGTGTGATGGTCGTTGAATGTTGAGTACTGATTGTAAGATGGTTGGTGGAGACATATGGTGATAGGAGAGTGTGAAAATTAGCTTTGAGTTGAGATTGATCAATAGGCGTGTCAGATTGAGGTCCTGGAGCTTTATTCAGTCTCGTGATAAGCTTATTGCGCAGGCTACCATACAGGTCACAGTCATTGATTGCGTGAAGTTCATCTTCTATCACGTTAACACCCATTGATGTGTTACACCATGAACAAATACGCGCTTCTCTCGGTATTTTATTGTATCTTCCACTCATTCAATTTCCAGATCGTGAGAACTAATTCTGAATTTGGTTGTGTTATATCTTCGAAAATCCCTTTGATATATCTAAATATGGTTCTCTTCTGCAAATTTTTTCTTGCACGCGTGATAGAATGATAGTTTAGACGATTCGTAGGATTTTTCATATTCCCATGGCAATTAGTGAAGTGTTCAGTTAGTGACTTTACTATTGTCTGTAAGATGGTGAATTTGCATGTTGGTAGCACGGTTGAATTCTTGATTGACTTTTAAGATGGTGTCAGTGTTTTGGTTTGAAGATGGTATCAGTGTGTGACTACTCACTGCTGTAAGATGGTGTCAGTGTGCATGTTGACTACTCACTGCTGTAAGATGGTGTCAGTGTGCATGTTGACTACTCACACACTGCTGTAAGATGGTGTCAATGCATTTTGACTACTCACTGCTGTAAGATTTGTCAGTAAATGTTGACTACTCACTGCTGTAAGATGGTGTCAGTGTGCATGTTGACTACTCACTGCTGTAAGATGGTGTCAGTGTGCATGTTGACTACTCACTGCTGTAAGATGGTGTCAGTGTGCATGTTGACTACTCACTCATGGTGTGCTGTGCATGTTGAGATCACTGCTGTAGATGGTGTCTGTGCATGTTGACTACTCACTGCTGTAAGATGGTGTCAGTGTGCATGTTGACTACTCACTGCTGTAAGATGGTGTCAGTGTGCATGTTGACTACTCACTGCTGTAAGATGGTGTCAGTGTGCATGTTGACTACTCACTGCTGTAAGATGGTGTCAGTGTGCATGTTGACTACTCACTGCTGTAAGATGGTGTCAGTGTGCATGTTGACTACTCACTGCTGTAAGATGGTGTCAGTGTGCATGTTGACTACTCACTGCTGTAAGATGGTGTCAGTGTGCATGTTGACTACTCACTGCTGTAAGATGGTGTCAGTGTGCATGTTGACTACTCACTGCTGTAAGATGGTGTCAGTGTGCATGTTGACTACTCACTGCTGTAAGATGGTGTCAGTGTGCATGTTGACTACTCACTGCTGTAAGATGGTGTCAGTGTGCATGTTGACTACTCACTGCTGTAAGATGGTGTCAGTGTGCATGTTGACTACTCACTGCTGTAAGATGGTGTCAGTGTGCATGTTGACTACTCACTGCTGTAAGATGGTGTCAGTGTGCATGTTGACTACTCACTGCTGTAAGATGGTGTCAGTGTGCATGTTGACTACTCACTGCTGTAAGATGGTGTCAGTGTGCATGTTGACTACTCACTGCTGTAAGATGGTGTCAGTGTGCATGTTGACTACTCACTGCTGTAAGATGGTGTCAGTGTGCATGTTGACTACTCACTGCTGTAAGATGGTGTCAGTGTGCATGTTGACTACTCACTGCTGTAAGATGGTGTCAGTGTGCATGTTGACTACTCACTGCTGTAAGATGGTGTCAGTGTGCATGTTGACTACTCACTGCTGTAAGATGGTGTCAGTGTGCATGTTGACTACTCACTGCTGTAAGATGGTGTCAGTGTGCATGTTGACTACTCACTGCTGTAAGATGGTGTCAGTGTGCATGTTGACTACTCACTGCTGTAAGATGGTGTCAGTGTGCATGTTGACTACTCACTGCTGTAAGATGGTGTCAGTGTGCATGTTGACTACTCACTGCTGTAAGATGGTGTCAGTGTGCATGTTGACTACTCACTGCTGTAAGATGGTGTCAGTGTGCATGTTGACTACTCACTGCTGTAAGATGGTGTCAGTGTGCATGTTGACTACTCACTGCTGTAAGATGGTGTCAGTGTGCATGTTGACTACTCACTGCTGTAAGATGGTGTCAGTGTGCATGATTGACTACTCACTGCTGTAAGATGGTGTCAGTGTGCATGTTGACTACTCACTGCTGTAAGATGGTGTCAGTGTGCATGTTGACTACTCACTGCTGTAAGATGGTGTCAGTGTGCATGTTGACTACTCACTGCTGTAAGATGGTGTCAGTGTGCATGTTGACTACTCACTGCTGTAAGATGGTGTCAGTGTGCATGTTGACTACTCACTGCTGTAAGATGGTGTCAGTGTGCATGTTGACTACTCACTACTCACTGCTGTAAGATGGTGTCAGTGTGCATGTTGACTACTCACTGCTGTAAGATGGTGTCAGTGTGCATGTTGACTACTCACTGCTGTAAGATGGTGTCAGTGTGCATGTTGACTACTCACTGCTGTAAGATGGTGTCATGTTGTGCTGTAAGATGGTGTGTGTGCATGTTGACTACTCACTGCTGTAAGATGGTGTCAGTGTGCATGTTGACTACTCACTGCTGTAAGATGGTGTCAGTGTGCATGTTGACTACTCACTGCTGTAAGATGGTGTCAGTGTGCATGTTGACTACTCACTGCTGTAAGATGGTGTCAGTGTGCATGTTGACTACTCACTGCTGTAAGATGGTGTCAGTGTGCATGTTGACTACTCACTGCTGTAAGATGGTGTCAGTGTGCATGTTGACTACTCACTGCTGTAAGATGGTGTCAGTGTGCATGTTGACTACTCACTGCTGTAAGATGGTGTCAGTGTGCATGTTGACTACTCACTGCTGTAAGATGGTGTCAGTGTGCATGTTGACTACTCACTGCTGTAAGATGGTGTCAGTGTGCATGTTGACTACTCACTGCTGTAAGATGGTGTCAGTGTGCATGTTGACTACAGGAGAGGTCGCCAGTGCGGGAGGTTTCTTGAGCAGGGGTTCCAGGAGACTGAAGGTCTGATACTGGTCCTCTGTGTCAAGCTGGAGAGTGCGGCGGTCGAATGTAGAACACGTGGGGTCTGTCTGGTAGCGTTTGTCAACTGCTCCGTCCACTGAGTCAGGGGATTGTAAGAGCAGGAGCAGAGTTATACAAATATTGGATAATAATATGTGAATGTCTGAGTATCTGGACTTTTAGTTGGAGTTGCTTGACAATCAGATATTTTTGCACCAAGAATTTGACGTGTGCACTCTCCAGAGAATAAGTTTTAATTAGAGAGGTGATGTATCACATATACACTGTACATTGTAAATTGTACATTGTACACTGTACATTGTACACTGTACATTGTATGTTGAATACGTCCTCTTCAATCAGCACATTGCGTACATTGTAAACTGTACATTGTACACTGTACATTGTAAACTGTACGTTAAAAACCATATTGTGTTCTATTGTTAAACTGCACATTGTACACTGGCTTTTAGTTGACATTGACAACCGATATTTTTGCACTAAGAATTTGACATGTGTACTCTCCAGAGAATGGGTTTGAATTAGAGAGGTGATGTACACTGTACATTGTACACTGTACAGTGTACACTGTACATTGTAAACTGTACATTGTACACTGTACATTGTAAACTGTACATTGTACACTGTACATTGTACACTGCACATTATACACTGTACATTGTACACTGTACACTGTAAACTGTACATTGTACACTGTACTTTGTACACTGTACATTGTAAACTGTACTTTGTACACTGTACATTGTAAACTGTACATTGAACACTGTACATTGTAAACTGTACATTGAACACTGTACATTGCACACTGTACATTGTAAACTGTACATTTTAAACTGTACAGTGTACACTGTACAATGTAGATTGTACACTACACTGTACACTGTACACCCCGAATGTTTCGTCAGAGGTGGTTTTCTGTTGCATGAAGGAAACTAAGAGATCTCACATTCTGCGAATGATATTATCTACAATCTCGATGATTTCTCAATACATAGCAAACAAAAACATACTTACATATCAATTGATATAAGCCCCAATATTAGTTCAAAAACCTAACATAAATTACACATATCAATTAGTCTGATTTCTTGCTCCAAAGGAACGGATGCACATCCTCAAATACTAACATAGTTTGAACTTTGATACAGAAAATAATATAATCTCAGTGAAGCCATAACCAACTAACCTTTCCTACCCAAGTAAAATGTCTGGTATAGATAACGGTGGTTAGAGAAGGTAGCTTTCCCTCACCTCTGGAATAGTAAAAAGGATTGTGAGGCACAACCACACACAGTTTTAACTTGAGGAAAACTGCTTACTATCTATTTCGAGTGCTAGAACAGCTGCTAATCCACTAAAAGAGTTTTCAATCATTATTATGGGGTTTTAACAACCCTTTCTACACCCTTTCTACCGATGGACACACGTAGCAGCTATAAAGTTATAAGTGAGTTGTTTCAAGCGGGAGCTGGTGACGACTGACGAGAAATCAATTTAATATCTGATATCCATAAAAATAATAAAAACAAGGAGAGTTGTCAGGAAGAAAGGAGGGTGTCAGTAGTTAGGGAAGAGGATTCCTATTTCCTGAGTCCGTAGTCTTGGAAGTGGATGAGATCCTAGGGATGATAGGGTCCCAAAGTGGACTGCACTTCGGAGCACTGTCTGTTCATGGGGGGGGTCTCGTAGTGATTGCCGCTTGTCTAAGTGGGAGCGGGAGGGAATTGGGAATATAGTTCCAGGCGATGTTGTTTCTGTTGGTACGGGAGCAGATTTCACTCTGTCTGTTCTGTCTCTAACTACGTTCCTGAGTCTGTAGCATCTCTCGTGTTCCTTCATTCTGACGAGGAGAGGGCGGTTGGTGTGTCCGTTGTAATTGGCAGGGCAGTCAAGTCAGCTGATCTCGTAGATGGTCCGACATGACAAGGGCGCTGGAGGCCCCTTTTCCCATAAACAAAGATTAAAATCACACATAATACAGCGACAAATTCCTGCAATTGTACCCTGTTCACGTGCTATCTGTTGGAGTCGTCGCTGTCCGAGGGGTCGTGTTCGTCGTAGTACTCGACGAGGGGTTTCAGCCGGCTCACCTCCACCTTGTCAACCCACAGGTCAATGTTACCTGCGGCGAGCACCCTGTCATTTGCTAATTATCATAATTACATCTTGCTCAGGGATAATGAGAATTCCATTTAACCCCTCTTGCTTTTTTTTCGATATCCAATTGGGGGTGTATGTCCTTGCGCCCAGGATGTGGGGATGTCCAAGTATATCCCGCTCCGATGAAATGTTCCGTTCGAACAATTAACGTGAAATAAGGAGACGTTGCCAACCCAGTAAGCAACGGAGCATGTTACCTAAAATGGGCATGTCGTAGAGACCATGTTGGTGGATGTGGTTGACCCAGTTGAAGCGCTGAGTAGCGTACAAAGTGTCCGCCTCCTGTTCATGTCTTTTGAACATAGTCTCAGAGAGCTCGCTGAACTTAGACATCACCTGAAGGGATGTCAATTCGAAACAGCTTGAATACTTATACACTTTGAAACCTTATGCAGCGATCCATGGAAGCATTGATGTTCCCAATCACACTCCCTCTCTATCCACCGCGAAACACCAAAGCACCATTGGATGACCCAAGCAGAGCAACTCTTACCTTTTCTCCCATCGTCAGTAAGAGTTGCTCCTTGTTCACATCATAGGAAACTGTCTGCAGTTTCTTAGCGTACTCGCAGCTTTGCTGCTGCAACATGATGCTGCAAGCGCTCGGAGTAGGGTGCTTCATGATCGCCTGACGTCTTACTCGCAACATGGACTGCTCATGCTGCAGCAGCAGTCTCTCCTGGATAAAATGTAGAGAGATGTGAGGGGGTGTTAGAGGGGTGAGGGGGAGTGTTAGAGGGGTGAGGGGGAGTTTAGAGGGGTGAGGGGGAGTGTTAGATGGGTGAGGGGAGTGTTAGAGGGGTGAGAAGGGGTGTTAGAGGGGTCAGGGGGAGTTTAGAGGGGTCAGGGGGAGTGTTAGATGGGTGAGGGGGAGAGTTAGAAAGGTGAGGGGTAGTGTAAGAGGGGTGGGGGTAATATGAGAGGGGTGAGAGGGGGTGTTAGAGGGGTGAGGGGGAGTTTAGAGGGGTGAGGGGGAGTGTTAGAGGGGTGAGGGAGTGTTAGAGGGGTGAAGGGGTGTTAGAGGGTCAGGGGAGTTTTAGAGGGGTCAGGTGTTAGAAGGGTGAGGAGGAGAGTTAGAAGGGTGAGGGGTAGTGTAAGAGGGGTGGGGGTAATATGAGAGGGGTGAGAAGGGGTGTTAGAGGGGTGATGGGGTAGTGTAAGAGGGGTGAGGGGTAGTGTAAGACGGGTGAGGGGTAAGAGGGGTGAGGAGTGTAAGAGGGGTAGTGTAAAGGGGTGAGGGATAGTGTAAGAGGGGTGTAAAAGGGTGAGGGGTAGTGTAAGAGGGTGAGGGGTAGTAAGAGGGTGAGGGGTGTTAGAGGGGTGATGGGGTAGTGTAAGAGGGTGAGGGGTAGTGTAAGAGGGGTGAGGGTAGTGTAGGAGGGGTGAGGGGTAGTGTAAGAGGGGTGAGAAGGGGTGTTAGAGGGGTGATGGGGTAGTGTAAGAGGGGTGAGGGGTAGTGTAAGAGGGGTGAGGGATAGTGTAAGAGGGGTGAGGGGTAGTGTAAGAGGGGTGAGGGGTAGTGTAAGAGGGGTGAGGGGTAGTGTAAGAGGGGTGAGGGGAAGTGTTAGAGGGGTGGGGGTGTTAGAGGGGTGATGGGGTAGTGTAAGAGAGGTGTTAGAGGCATGAGGGGGGGGGGTTCAGAGGCGGGGGTGTGTTAGAGAGGTGAGGGGGTGGTTTACAAGGTTTTACAAGGTTTACAAGGTTTTACAAGGTTTAATATAAAATATCAACCAACTAACGTTGGTTGTTATATTGTACAATAACAATAACAACAAACATCATCCTTTATTTCATGTAAAAGTCTTTCCTATCTCATATATTTTCATATTTGATAATATACTGATATCAAAAATTAAAATCTCACAATATTTTCATTGTTCATATCGGTTATGATAAACAAAGTCACACAAATTGTCAATAGGTGTTGGAAATCCATTTCATCATTTCACAGTTATCTCTTCCTAGCCATTTGAACCATAACCGCATTGTCTGAGAATATTTAGAATATTCGTCAACCCTTTCGTTAACCTATTATTTGAAAGTCGATTCGGTTGGGTGAAACGCACACAAAGTTAACTGTATCATCACACTTTTCATATGAGCAGTTTAATCCCGTTAGTTGAATAAAATAGTGATTTCTAACGTTAGGTGATTTCTCACGTTTCTTTCGACGTTAGATAATGGGTGTGACTTCTCGGCACAATACTATAATCATCTGTTTTAGCATTAATCCTCGCACACAGGGTTGTAGGCGGATAATCTATCGTAGGGCACTACTAAAGTTGAGGTGTGACTGAGTCTTAGGGGCATAGGCTGTGAATAGGTGAGGCCCAGTATGCAGGATATTTCCAACCCTGTAGATTTGGCAGTGAAATCAAACCGATGTGAATGTGTAAGAGTAAGGTATGAGAATTAATCATGCATAAGTGACGGAATGTGGCACACCATTTTACCTTCATTTTAGTTTTTGTGATATGCCATTCGCTATATAAATAGTGAGTGTGTTTGCTCGGTTCTCTTTTTTCTTTTAACTCGTTGATATATTTGCGTCTGGTTTCTATGATATGGCATAAAAACGTGCACATACAGTTGATTATGTATTCGCGTCTCTGATTTTGTAAGATATCCCGGTTTGAGTGACTGTGTGATGTTCGTTAAATGTGCTGTGGTTGTCCGGGTTTGTCAAGACATGATATGGTGATAAAAGAGTGTGAAAGTGAGTTTTAAGTTAAATCCGATTAATGGGCACGTGAAATTGAGATCCCGGGGCTTTATTCAGTCTCGTGATAAGCTTATTGCGCAGGCTACCATAAAGGTCACAGTCATTGATTGCGTGAGCCTCATCTTCTACCACGTTTACACCCATTGATGTGTTACACCATGAACAAATACGCGCTTCTCTCGGTACGTTATTGTATCTTCCACGTTCTATTTCCAGATCATGAGAACTAATTCTGAATTTGGTTGTGTTATATCTTCGTGAAAAACCCCTTTGATATATCTAAATATGGTTCTCTCGCGAATTTTTTCTTGCATGCATGATAGAATGATAATTTGGACGATTCTGATTTTTCATATTCCCAGCAATTAGTGAAGTGTTCAGTAAGTGACTTTACTATAGTCTGTACGCGGAATTTGCGACTTGGTATGGTTGAATTTCTTGATTGGCCATTTGGCGCAATTTTTGGTTTGAAATTTGGATTTTTTAACACACGTGACGCTGTTACGTGATCTTGGTGATAAATTTCATCAATTTTTAAAAGGGGTTCAATGTTTTTGTACCAAGGGAGATTTAATGCTTTTTGTTCACACAGTGCAGCTTTGATAAATGTGCTTTCAGGTAGTTTGGATATTCGTTTGAAATAATTAAGTGTAAGACGAATTGCTTGATAAATCAGAGGGTATCTCCCACTCTCACCCCAGACACCCACATTAGAAGCTTTATGGTGCACAATCTAGTGCCCACTTGAGGAATGAAAGATGAACTTTTCGGACGGCACACGGTTGATTTTGGAAATGAAATTCCTTACATTGAATGGGCTGTGTTCGACATGCTTGATCATACCTTTGTTAATGGTGCTGGCGTCCAGATTGGAGCACCGTAGAGTGCTATAGGTTTTATGGGAGTGAGTCAAATAGGGTACGTTGAGTGCTCTGAATGATAATTTTGAGCGGATCATTAACCCCTGTACACAGACCAAAGAATGCTCTCATGGCTTTGGTTTTAAGAATTGATTGAGCTGTTGATAGTTCACCTGACTAACCCCTGTAATTCCTGAGGTAGCAGTAATTGTCGACAATTTCCAAGATAGTGCCGCCAAGTTTAACCCTAGATTTTGATCTGATATACCACCCTTCAAAAAAATCATGACTTTTGTTTTAGTAACCATTCACTTCAATACCCCATCTGCAGTATTTCATGAGAATGTTGATACCTTGGCATGTTTTGGGATCCCTGAGTAACATGATAACCCTGGAGAGGTCCTGTGTTAGAGAGGTGAGGGGTGTTAACGGAGGGAGTGTTGTACCCTGACTAACCCCTGAGAGGGGGTGTTAGAAGGGATGAGAGAAATATGATTCCTACCTTGTCGGCTGTATGTTTACAAGACAGAACAGCATGTACCCTGCTTCATACCCCTTTACTCTGACTAATTCCTGTGATCAATGTACTGGTGAGGCAGCGCAGACTCTTCTAACTTACTGCACACCTGATCAGAATAACATATTGTTGTAAACCTGCCAAACAGGCGCCAAAGTGGTGAACCTGCCAAACAGGCGCCAAAGTGGTGAACCTGCCAAACAGGCGCCGAAGTGGTGAACGGTAAATTGTGCAATCTAACGCCCCTAGTGGTACTGCTGCACTAATTGCACTCGGCTTCCCTGACTAACTAATGAAACCCTGACTAACCGAGTGAAATGCAGTAATATTCACTCAGGTTCGCCTCGTGCTATAACAGGAACAGTACCACTATGCGCCGTTACATTAGCGAATAGGATCGTTTGTGATTTCTACACAACTAACGAAGGAAGGCGCGTGAACGCGTTAACATGATGAAAGAAACTGTTCCGCGTGTTCCAAATACTATTTCCCTGACTGGGGGCTAAAGTTGACTAGCCCCTGACCATTAGCAAGGCTGGTACGATCAGTGATTATTCACATAATCCTAATATTCCAATGATTCATTGAGTTTTAGCTGGTTTTCCGTTTTAGCCGAGGTTAAATTGAATGGGGAAGAAGATTGTGATTTAACACTTAAAGTACTGAAACAGAAAATACACACTGATCCTTGTAGGAGATATTTCTTAGTCTGCAGCATGGAGTCAAGGAGCCATGCGGGCATGGGCGGCTCAGCCGGGGTGCCCCGCCTCTGTAACTCGTATATGTCTCCCATGTGCCGCTTTTTGGTGGCGTGCTGGTGTAGCCACTTCTTACGAGGCGTTACTACTGCCGACTTCAGCAAGTACCGACTGTGGGAATAGGGATGTGAGCCAACCTACCAACCTCAATCACTGTAAATATAATCTGTACCTTGCTGACTTTACCTCTAAAATTCTGACCAACCCCACCTCCTGACTAACCCCTGTACCCTGACTCTGCACCCTGACTAACCCCTGTACCCTGATTCAACCCCTGCACCCTGACTCAACCCCAAAATTCCCTGACTTCAACTTCCCCTGTACCCTGACTAACCCCTGTACCCCTGATTCAACCCCACCCCTGACTTGTCCTTGCACCTGACTCAACCCTGTACCCTGACCAACCCCTGCACCTGACTCAACCCTGTACCCCTGACTCAACCCTGTACCCCTGACTAACCCTGCACCCCTGACTAACCCCTGCACCCTGACTAACCCTGTACCCCTGACTAACCCTGCACCCCTGACTAACCCTGTACCCTGACTAACCCCTGCACCCCTGACTCAACCCCTGTACCCTGACTAACCCCTGCACCTGACCAACCCTGTACCCTGACTAACCCTGTACCCCCTGACCAACCCCTGTGCACCTGACCAACCCTGTACCCTGACCAACCCCTGACTAACCCCTGTGTACCCTGACTAACTCCTGTACCCCTGATCTCAACCCCTGCACCCTGACCAACCCCTCAACCCTTGATTCAACCCCCTGTGCCCCTGGACTAACCCCCTGTACCCTGACTCAACCCCACCCCTGACTCAACCCTGTACCCTGACCAACCCCTGTACCCTGACTACAACCCTGTACCCCTGACTTCAACCCCTGTACCCTGACTCAACCCCTGTACCCTGACTCAACCCCTGTACCTGTACAATGTACAGTGTACGCACCAGAAAGGACTAGGATCGCTCCAGGCTCCCTGGTCAGGCAGCATATCACTCCCGTCGCCGTGATTCCAGGGGTCGTTGCTAGGATCCACAGCTGGGAACAGGTCCGCTACCCTAGCTTCTCTTAGCAAGGTTTCAACTTCTTCAACACTCACTTCAGACTGCGATATTAAGGGGGTTCAAAACGCGAGATAAGGGGTTCACGATTCGTTATGAGGGGTTCACAATAACAGAAAAAGGGCCCGTGATGCGATAAAAGGGGTTCAGGATGTGAGATAAAGGGCCATAGCCCACAGAGCTACAGTTTAAAACAACCATGTATGGGATCTATAATCACTGTTGCTTTGGTTACGAGATTACATGTATAGTTGTAAGGTAAGAGGGTTAACAAGTATGTAAGGCAGAGAACGTATAGGTATTATACACTGCACAATATAATATGGGTATAGTACCTATTATAACTGAACTAGACACAACATCGGAGTGACACACTGAGTTGAATGTTGCTAGAAATCACCTGAGTGAAATGTTGCTATATAACACACCGAGTGAAATGCAGCTAGAAATCACCTGAGCACCTCCCATGACCTCGAGGAGACTTTGCCTCAGAATCCCGATCACCACACTGGCACTGAAGTTACCCAAGGCCACCTCCTTGGCAGGCGAGACACTGCAGTCTGTCTGTGCGGTTATCACAGTGTCTGTAACAGTGTCAGTCGGTGTGTCTGTCTGTTTGTCAGGGCTGGCGGAACTTTCCTTTTCTTGAGATGTTTTCTCCCGCTCAAGCTTCTCCTCGCGGTTTAGTTTGTCCTCCTCTGCTCTACTCATGCGAAAGATTCACGACACTTTAGAAACTTAGAACAAAAGACAATACCATATAAGTCATACATTATGCAATTCAATATGTACCCTCAATCCAGGAAACCAGATTAGAAGTTAAGTGATGATTTCACTTTTTACTACGATGATAAACTAGGGAGCAGAACAACGGCTGACTAAGTGACTATTGACTAACATGAGCATGTCGTAGCTCATCTCGTATTTGGGTAGCAGGGGAGGCTTCGAGTTCTGACAGAAATACACCGCCATGAGTGGGAAAATGTGGCTTTCGAAAGTTCCGTCCATTAGGTGGTACTTGGGTTAAATTACAATTTACAAGACCTTGGAGAAGACAATCGATGTGCAGATTTTTGCTATATTCTTTTCATATACTCATACACAATTATTGATAAAATCGTGGATTAAAGTGGTTCACTTTTCGACATTTACAATCAAAAGTATTAAAATACCAAATTTAGTAAGTTGAAATATAGTATGTCTTATTGATAGCTGCCGTCTTGAAAATCCTTTGGTTTTCAACTTTTGCCCCATTTGGGAGGGCAAATAGCGTTGAATATTGAATTTTAAACGCATTTGATTTGAGAAAAATATATGAATTTTTTTTTTTTTTTTTTTTTTTTTTTTTTTTTTTTTTTGACGTCGCCTAAGAATTGAATCCGAGATAGTGCTTATTAGGTAAATTTTCTCATTTGTAGGTAAATTTTCAGGATTTTAGGTAAATTTTTAGATTTTTCGGTGTATTATACATAAATTTTAAGGATGTTAAGTACCAAATTGATTCGAGATAGTGCTTGATGGGTAAATTTTCAAAATTGATCCGAGATAGTGCTTGGTAGGTAAATTACAAAAAATGGCGACCTTTTTAGGGAACGACTAAAATGATCCGAGATAGTGAATATCAGGCAAATATTCAGAATTGTCAAAATTATCAGAATTATAGTGTAATTGTTGATTTGCCCTCCAAAAAGGTGGGCAAGGTCCGAAAGGAGGGCAAATGGAGGGCATGGGAGGGCGCCCTCCCAAAAGGAGGGCAGTTCGGCAGCTATGATTGATGGGTTTTGAAGATTTTTAGCACTATTTATACACTATAATACACAATGTACATAACGACAACATAAACACAGTACAGTGAGTACACACAAACAAATTGATATTACATTCGCTCTACAGTTATACACATATTATTGTGATCAACATAAGTGCCACATTGTACAACGTATACTTAGACGCATCCTACTTCACATGGTTCCATCCATTAGGTTCATTTCTGAGGCGTGGATCTTCAGCAATTGACTGAGTTGCAGGGCCCGTTTGTCACAAGAGAAGAAGCAATTCATCAATTCTGTGAAGTTAGCGCTGAAAACAAAATTACTGCGTTACTGCTTAGAAAATTTTGAACCAGCGTTCAAATTGAAAAAGATCCATTCAAAACGTATGAATATGCACAAAATTAAGTCTGATAGTTGACTGTTCTAGGTAGAGGCCTTTATCCCCTCTGTTGATACGAATAATGTATTGGCCCTATATTTAAAATCTGGAGTTTGGAACATCATGTGATAATCATTGTCAGCTGACTAGAGATTATACCTCGAAGGAATAAATGATAATCTAACTCGTCTACTCATTTTGAATATGGTTTGAAACGATAGTTATAAAAATCAAGAAAGTCACTTCTATCCTGTAAGAAATTCGGTTCTATGCAGTAACAAAGTCGGTTATATCCTGTAAAAAAGTAAGTTCTATCCTGTAAAAAGTAAGTTCTATCCTGTAAGAAAGTTAGTTCTATCCTGTAAGAAAGTAAGTTCTATCCTGTAAGAAAGTAAGTTTTATCCTGCAACTCTATCCTACCTTTTGAGGGAGTGTATGCTGAGCACCACTGTAAGTCCGGATTCCTTGTGCTTGAACTTGATGCGAGGGAACCTGTGTCCGGTGGTCACTACAGGATCCTCATACGTGTCACTGTACTGCTTGATGATGTCCACCACCTGCAAGCATTATATGAATAGAAAATTATACGCGATGATACAACACTTTACATTATTTATCATTGTTTTTAATGCTTTTCTTTCGCCCATAAAAGAGACAAGTGACTATGTGAGGGTTTCAATCAAAATCTTGCATGAATGATTCATTCAGAAAAAAATGAACTGAAAAACACAGACATATTTATTATCCAAGATGCCATATCAAGGATCATATGGGGATTCGGTAACTCACGTGTTTGACACAGAGCACGTGTTTGACTCACGTGTTTGACACAGAGCACGTGTTTGACTCACGTGTTTGAAACAGAGCACGTGTTTGACTCACGTGTTTGAAACAGAGCACGTGTTTGACTCACGTGTTTGAAACAGAGCACGTGTTTGACTCACGTGTTTGACACAGAGCACGTGTTTGACTCACGTGTTTGGCACAGAGCACGTGTTTGACTCACGTGTTTGACACAAAGCACGTGTTTGACTCACGTGTTTGACACAGAGCACGTGTTTGACTCACGTGTTTGACACAGAGCAAGTACTCCTTGACGTTGATGAAGCAGTTGATGTCGCCGTGTTTCAGGGCACAGAAGAAGGAACTGCTCCCGTACATCTCCAGGGTAACATCCTCCAACTCAGAGAACTTTGTGAGGGGTGATTGAATAATAAAACAATTTTTTTCAAATAAAACAAAAGTTTATATTTTGTTGCACATTACACATTATACCAAATTTATAACACAATTCTTTTTGTCTTAATTTAACAACCATGATTTAAATCAGGTGCTTGTTAAGGTTAACCCAGAAAAGGGAACTCAGAGAAGTAATAATTCTGTGTGGGGTGATTGGATAGAGAGGAGAATGTCATTTTCTTAATAAAGAAATAAGCTCCACTCTCCCTCAAAAGTAGAGACTTGGGATAAAGGAGAGACTGTTCAAGAGAAGGAGGATATGCAGAGGAAACAGACGACAGAAGGTCGTCTACTTAGATGAACTAACTTGTGCTCATCTGTTGTAGGATGGACTCCAACTCTTGTACGATAATGAGCCTTTTGTCGTGTTCATCTTCGTTACACCTGTAACATATCATAGGTAACATTATAAAGAAGTAACACAAGGGTAACATTCTGAAGGATTAAGTCTGAAGGAGTAACACACGGAAGAAATTATAAAGGAGTAACACTGTAAGGGTAACATTCTGAAGGAGTAACACAGGGGTGACATTATAAAGGAGTAAAACCGGGGTAACATTATACAGGGGTAGCAGTATAAAAGTATTAAGGGGTAACAACTGACAGTATATGCTTTATAGATTCGTCCGGGTTATTGCGTGAGGATTTAGCCAGCGGGAGGGGATGAAAAATAGAGCGATAGACACGCTGGCATAATCCCTCTATCAAATAAATTCACTGTCTCTATCACATAGTTTCAGTGTATTGTACTCCTTTCAAACAACACGCACTCTTACTCGCAACATGTATACCAATTACCAAATGTTTCGTTCCCACGAGAATCTCTCTAAACATGTAATTACCGTCCCACGTGACTCGCACACGTGCCACTGTTACTGTACCAAATCAAGGTCACGTGTTGCGCGCGCCCACGTGCCACTGGTTTCGGAGCAATATCCTTCAGCAAACGGTTTCTCATTCTCTCATACACAGTTTTTGCACTTAATTTCTGTTTCGTTTCGCCGTTCTGGCTCTGCTTTACTTGTTAACACGGCGAGAAGAGGTCAATTTACCTCTTTTGCATGCTCCTGCAGATTATCGTAATGCCCTAATATTCGTCGATATTGTGTTTGTTGTTTTGATTCTTTGATTGATATTGTTTTTGTTGTTGCATTTGTTATCGTACAATAGTCCTCTTTGAAACATACTCCTGTTTAATTCATAGACTTATTTCTGTTCATGAACCATCCTTCTCCTGCCATCCTCAAGTCAATTCTGCAAAGTTTCAAATCAACCAATCAAAGCACTGGATCTCTTGAAAAGCCGAAATGCTTGTTCTGCCAATTGTGTTACCAGTTATTTCCATTAGTTGTGTTTTTAGACTCTCATGCAATAATCCGGACTCATCTATAATACATAGACACGGTGCTCTCAGAGTCTATTTAAGTGTAACCCCTCGACTCCGTCTCGGGATTACACAAAGAATGAGAACTCGTGCGCTGCGCGCACTCGTATCATTCTATCAGATAGAACCCGCTACGCGGGTTCTATCTGAAATAGATCCCTTCGCGCACCGTGTCTATGTATTTTATAAACCTTGCAATGTAAGAACTATCATCATACGTTACAAGTGTCATAAGTCACAGTGAGGTGCAGCCTTAGATAGAGCGTGGAGGTAAAATAAAAGTGAGCATTATTAACATTTGCACGAAGTCAAGAGGGCATAGAATGGTACATTATTTTAATAATAATGGTACATTATTTTAATAAGAAGAGTTCCAATTATCAAGTTGGTGGCCTTCAGAAAGTCAGAATACGCTGTACTCAAACAAAAAGCAGAGGTGTATATATATACGTATATATCAAGGTACTAACATATAAAAAGTCAGGGGTAAAAAGTCGCACACATCAAGGTACTAACATATCTTGGATGAGTTGCTCCAAACTGTGCTGCACACACTGACTGTGGTACTTGTTGTCGGTGTACTTATCCTCCCCATCCGCTCTTCTCTGTTGGAGATAAAGCATTATTACGTAAAGCATTATTACCATACATTGTATAAAGAAAAGCATTATAATTACCACACATAATAAAGCATTATTGGAATTTCTTTAGTTTAGATTTTGATGGTTTTGCTTCATTTCCAACAGCTGTAACAGCCAATGAAAGGAATCGAAAGATTCAAGTGTTATAACGCACGAGACTCTGCTGCAATGGCAAGCTCCTCATTTTATTATCCCGTACAATTTTTTGTACACTCGGCTGAGTGAACCGTGTGGCTGCTTAGGTGAGAGTTCTCACCCTTAGCACGATAGGAACGGCCGGAATCGAACCACCAACTCCTCGATTGGAAGAACGACGCCCTAACCACGGCGCTTCCGGACCAGTAAAAGCATGTATGTATGTATGTAGACAGCGTTTGGACCAAACATAAAGCATTATTACCATACATTAACCATTATCATCATCTCATATATTAGTACATAATATCGTAGCATCAATCTGTCAGATCATGCAATATCGTTAACAATTTGCAAGTGCACATTTTCATTATTCTTACATACATTGGCTCATTTTTTCATAAAAATGTGAGTTTGAAATAAAACACCCTATCTGTCCTTTTTGACAAAAAGTTACAACTAAATTTAATTTAAAAGATTGTGCCAATGTTTTGTTTATCGACAAATCTGCAAAATGCAACATACAAAGACAATAAGTAAACACTGTTCAATAAACATTACTCGCAATCAAATACATGATGTATAACTACATATACTTGTATAGTAGGTATACATCAAAGGTATTAATTTAAACATCTTATTATTATGACAACCTAACACTTGGGCGCAAAGAAAAAACATTGGGAAGAGTAGAAGAGTAGTAGGAAAATAGGAAAAGGTATGATGGGGGTCTCACCCGGAAAATAGTTGTAGGGTGAAAAGAATATTTCAAGATAAATTGCATAACTTTATATAGTTACAGGTCACCATCACACCACTCTAACACATGATAATGACGTCACCACCCACCACCAATTACTCAAGCACGCCCTAGAGGAAATACCTACAAACCAGTGTGTTCGGAGTTGTGATGATAACACAAGCTTTTTAAACATTACCACATTTCATACCCGGTCAATATAACTGGGATGAGATAAAATCTAATTTTAAGACGTGTACAGTGGCAGCTGCTGCTAATAAGCTCCTGATTCCCTCTGTGGAAAGTGGACTATTACGGTGTCATCAGCACACCATTTTAAACAGTCATAGTGACGTCATCAGCAACTGCCAGGTCCTTGGGGGAGATCAGCAATATGTGACACCGCAGCGTTTTAAAAACCGCCAATATTTGTGCTCTTGAACGAGATACCAAAATGCTGCTTTTCACTTGACGAGCTCATGATGTCAAATTATAATGGGTCGTGTTAAAATTTGGTATGTATTTACGCATTATTATGTTATGCGTACAAGTGCGATATGAATCGGTAGGCGATGTTTTATCAACTTAGAATAAATGGTTATAAATCTGATTTGGAATTTCAATACCGATTCAAATACCGTGAAATATATACCAGTCACCCCTCCAGTCAATACATGAATAACGACAGCAAATATA
Source organism: Beroe forskalii (assembly GCA_011033025.1). NCBI lineage: Eukaryota > Metazoa > Ctenophora > Nuda > Beroida > Beroidae > Beroe > Beroe forskalii. The sequence continues at coordinate 186,539 of WFMF01000183.1, read as the reverse complement.
TACTGCATTAAATTACATTCATCAAATTTCCAGATTACCGTTTCACAGGGCCTCCTGTGGACGGGACACATATCTGTGGGGTAAGTGTTCACACAATTGGTGATTCCCATTTAATGTGTGTGTGTTTGGTGAGTAATCAGTAAGTTGAATATCAGTCAACTCCTTAACACGGTTCCACCACCCAGCTCCTGAATGACCTGGGACAGTGGGACCTGGGCGCGGTGTGTATACCCGTGAAGGAGTGGTACCTACCAGGGGGTCCTATCCGAATTATACTTCAGTCAAATTTTAATGCAAATTTGCAATTAACTTCTTACCGAAGTCGGCTTTTTTACTGAGGTTCAGTTTCGGAAAGGACCCCCAGGACTACAAACGCTAATTCTGGTTATGAATTGTGGCGCTGACCACTGACTTTAGGCGCTGACCACTGAGTCTAGGACTGTACTCTGTAGGAGATTCAAAAACTTGCAAACTTGCAGAGGGTGACACAATTACTTTTATCAGTGCTATACATTGCATCATTTTTTCCATTAAATGTGAGAAAAGTGATCCCTTTGAACCATGATCACGAGTCGGATTATAGTCAGATTTCGGAAAAAGAGAGATATATGGCCAGTGATCACTCACAAATGCTCAAAATAGATCAAAGATCAGAAATTTAGGTATATTATCCAAGAAGTGGAGTGTTTCTGCCGTTAATTCAGTGCCCTGGTGACTGTCTGTACTTTCGGTTTTACGAGTTACAAAAAGTACCACCATCTACCCGTTACTGTAATAATTTATTGCTGGTACTTGGTGGTGGGTCGCACAGAATCAAAGGAAACCCTTGGTATATAATATCTTCTCCAAAGTCAGAAGGTAGTGCATGATATAGCAAATATGAATTATACTTACCATATGAAATAGCACTCATCAAGCTCTTTTTTCCTACTTTATGAGAGTACCTATAAGGGATGACTTTAATAAACTTGCCAACCGTGTTTTTGATATTCTCATAGGATCGGAATCAAGGAGATGATCATCACATTGAAGAGTAAATATAAACTCCTCTTCTAAGAACGATATATTTAGATCTACAGGCTAGCTCTCTGTCAAGAGTCTGACAGCTGACAGCCGTATCACAGTTCATACTGTGATATAAACCCTTCGTATCTAAATATTTCTGACATGGTAAGTGTTCCTGCCACGTGCGGGGGTCAAGAGGTGGAGTGGAAATATAATAGGCAGAAGATCGTGACATCACTATCACAGCTGAGACTGGTGTTTCTTGAAGACAACCCCCATTTTCCCGGAGCAGCAGGACATTATATATTAACTTGTCAGAAATAAGCCTCCAGTCGAGAGATTGTGTTTACCAGCTGCATGTGTCAAGATCTTCATAATAATAATCAGGAGATTACAAGGGGAGAAACCTACTCATGGTATACATATTATCTTATGATAATCCCGAGCCACAGAATTAAATCTTGATTTGACGCAGTGTTGATGGACCGGTAAAAATCTAATGATTCGTAAGCTCTTCCTGATTGGCGGAAATGCCATTTGATATACTGTCCTGTTCAAATGGCTATTGACTTCAGGCGAGTGACAAAGATAAAACACAGACTTGGGTGGTAAATATATTGCAATACCAGGATTTGCTATCTAGGAAATTATCATGGCTGGTTAACTCGGTGTGAACAGGAATCTGGTTTGGACATTATAGCATTTTATAGTTTCTACGTAGGCCATGATAGGTGGAAAAGGAAATTATGAAATCTCGGCGAAATAATTCATTTTACGTTATCTCGATGGGGACGTGTTGCAAAACAGGGTTTCACTCTCTCCCTATGTTACGTATATTATTACTAACAGACATAACCTAATCGGTTGATGACTGTCATCAACCCTTGTAACGACTAGGGTAAACATACCCGGCTATTTCTGTTAAAAATACGTGCGAATTAGACATTGTGGAACCTTTGCAATTTACAAAGATTTAATAGAGTAATAGCGGTGTTTCGGACAGAGAGAGGACATGCTCAGAAAACATAATGGTTCGGCGTGTAACAGTAGAGCGTAAATCCGTGTATGATTTGACACTCAGGGCTCGATAAACACTCAAAACCGATAGTTTTAAAATAAATATACAAGTAACCGATTTAAAATGTCATAATTCTGATTGAGAGTTAAGCATTTTATAGCAATTTTTAGAAGCCAGCTGGTGAGCTAGATTAATCTCATTGCGTCGTACGCAACCATATTTTCTAGTCGCTCGACTATTGAAAAAAAAAGTTTGAAAATATTAATATGTAGTAATCTGACTATAATCTAGCACATTCTTAATCAGCTACTTTAGATAACAATTCCAGTTTCCGTGATGATGAACATATCATATTGTTCATAGGATGTTCTAAGACTCAATATAATTGAGTCTTAGAACATATACATCACAACATGTCGGCCGTGTGTATTCCCAATAAACAGATAGCAGAGCACTAGATAACTGTAGTTCTTCCAGGGCTGCTCTCGGCACACACTCAATGTTTGGGTTATGGTAGTGATTATCAAGCGGGTATTTGTGGTTCCCGTTTACTTCATTATAGCAGAGCGAGCACATGACCTACGATATGCCGTGCACGCGCGCCACCAATAAACACGCTGATGTCAGCAATTCACCATTCTAAAGCATGATAATGCCATCACCACCATCCGGCTATTGCCTGCGCGCGGCGATATAACTCCCTACTCCGTCCTACTGGATAGGATAGAGAATATATATACCCTCACCATGTCTATACCTTTCCCTAATGCTCCTGGAGTTGTGCCAAGAGCCGGTCATGGGCCCAGCTCCCACCAATATACAGCAGCCAGTCAGCCACTCTCTCTGTTCGGACTCAAAGCCACTCTCTCCCCGGACTCTGGTTTGTGCGGGTGAAGGGAATAGGGATAAATGGGCAGTATTTTGATTGTCTGTCAGGGCGTGTCTATCTGTGCGTGTCTGTCTGTGTACGATGCGTACATGGTGCGTTAGGGAATCGGGCGATGGAGTTGTATGTCATGTGTGTAATTGATGCGTGTAATGGTGCAATTATTTTGTCTGTTTTTCAAGGATTGTGCGTATGAGCACAGCCTATTCAGCAAGTTGACACAATCTCACAATGAACCACCTAATGACACGCATTGTTCAACTTACGAAATAGGAATGACGCACTGTACAGTGCCGTAACTACGCACCAGTGCACCAGTAGTTGCTTAGTTGGGTTCTGGGGTTGGAGTATGGGTGCGGTGAACCATCCCCAGCCATAGGAGGGGTATGAGGTGTTTAGTCCGGGGCCCGGGACTAAACACCTACCCCTCCCCAAATACCTACTCCAGTCCATTTCTTCCTTCGCATATCCTGCTTCTCCAAATACCTACACTTCCGTCCAGGAAGCTGCACCATTCCATCATATCATTCCATCATACAAACCTCCGTTAATTGGTCCGTCATGGGTAATTATCATATATAGGGCTACAAATATCCAACATACTCATTATTTACCGAACCTTTTAACATACATGTACGATAAATTGACAAGGTTGACCGTTATGTGGAAAGGGCAGAGCTCTAAACTTCTAAAGAGGATCCTCCACTATACATCCTATGTCACCCGCAGCGTACATTATTTTAACAATATCCTATCGGAATCAAGGCATCACGATCTGATATAATTACAGCTTTTGACACATGTCAATTTATTAAGAGAAAGTTGTCTTATGAAAAATTAAGAAACTATACCATGTCAATTTACAATTGACATTTGGTGCAGGACTTTCTCCCGTAGGAAATTCTAGAATCCACGTTGTGAAAGAAGGAGAAGCTACCTCCACGGTCAAATGTTTCATTTTTTTGAAAAAACATCATCTTATTAAGTTCAGCGAACTTTGAAAATCTAAACATAAGTCCTTCTCGCTTTTCATAACATACCAATGGAATGGTTTCGATTAGAGAAAGTATTGTATTTAATATTTTCAAACATCGTAATTGAATCAAATCGGAAGCCATCTTATGTGTTTCAAATTCACTGGTCTTATCGTATTAGCGATAAACCAGCTAATTAGTTGACGAGGAAATCTGTGTGAAGAATGTGAGAGGAATTATTATCAGGTACATTCCACATGACACGTCATGGAGGTGACACATTACACGGTAATTTCCTGGATATACGAATTACTACTGCTGTTCTGTCGACTGTTACAAACACCCACTTGACTCCCCAAGTGTCTCAAAAAGGAGGAAAGAGGAGTGACATTAGTTACATCATGTTAAATGATATATGTCACTATATCATCTTAGTAGTTAGTGACATCACAGTAATGCGTCACAATGTCACATTGATGACGTCATAGTGATATGTGCTAGTGACGGAGAGTGTTAGATACGCAAATTATTAAAGGGCTCGTTATCTTGTAACCAAACTGCACGTGAGATTATTAACCTTTTTAAACATAACAAACCGATAAGGTCAAACAGGTTTCAGGTGATGCTGAATTCTAAGAATAAACATTTTAGGTCCGGATGGCAACTGGAAAGTAAAAAGACCGTGATACCTATAATTGCTTTATTGGTAGAGGAAGGGCAAATTGGGACCTTTTTTAACGATTTTCTGGACATATTATTTTTTAGACTTGATGAAATGACAATTTATCACTAATGAAGAACACAGAAGTTTCTGATGAAAAGTTAGACGTATTTTTAACTTGTCCTAATAATGATGGAATAAGTCTCGAACTTGTGATATTTCAGCTGAAAGGAAGAGACTAAAACCTGTTTAAAGAAGATATATAAATAGAAACATTTTCCAGGGCCGTCGATCTTTTATCAGTCCTATTCTAGGAACAGGACTGATAAAAAGAAATATACTTAATCCCTTCTACCATCTTCTGGATTGGATGTTAATAATGTAAATAATATATTATATTAATCAAGTTATCATTATTATAATTACTCGAGAAACCCTGCAAAAAATCGCCCTCAGCTTCTTGCAAGTCCATCACATCATGTTTTATGAGGGTTATAACATTGTCAGGGGTGTCTTGTTAAACGCTCCAAGTTAATTTATCATCGGCCAGGAACCTAAGTTAGGTTTCTAGGAGAAGGAAAGGAAGACTAATAGGAATCCTTCTCAGACGGCAAAGCTGTAACCAAGTGCTGTAAAGTGTTGGGACCTATTCATCAGCCTCAGATAGGTCATGATTTACATAATTTCGAGGAGGGCTTATCATTTGATAGGTGCAGTAAATTGACTGAAAACACCTAAAAGCAGGCGTTAATTCTTGGAATTAAGTTTGATTTATGTTATACATCACATCACGTGAGAGCTTGTGACTGGTAAAAATGTGCACAAAGCTGACATGTTAAACTATTCGTATATATAGATAAATATATCGTAGAGTTAAACTACGGATTTGTCTCGCAGGTTTAGCGCAGTGTAATAACTTTATTATTATTATTGGGGGTTCACGTTTTCGTTCACTCCAGTCTTCCTCAACAATACACATGATTATCACAAAACTGAGACTACAGAAACACCTCTCAGCCAACAAGCAAGTTGCTAAGTTGGAATTCAGGAATGTTCAACAGTTCTTATTTATGAAACGATAACGCAAGTTTAATCTCAAACCCTCATATCCAATTAATTTACACGGCCTTACATATCTTTAAGCACTACGAATTCTACTACACATAAGCCACTGAAAACCTCTGAGTCACCTAAATCCTCGGCTCATCCATGCTCAGACATCAGGCTCACTTGGGTACATCTGAAAATACCATTTGAACTTGGGTTATACCCAACTACAATATGACCTCTGACCAGACATCAGGCACATATTGATACATCTAGAGCAATACCATTCGGACTTGGGTTGTACCCAACAACCCAAGGAACGCGGGCCACTCAACGTCATGTAAATAAACTTCCTGGGCGAATTTAATAACCATTTCAAGTCATTGGTGGCTACATTTGGATCTCTTCCCATTCCGTGGAAGTGGCTCTTAGTATAAACTCTCCTAGGCTCTCTCAGGAATGTTAGTTAGCAAAACCACCGGAACCAAGGAAGTGTATAAAATCAGGTTTGAGCTCTGATCTAGATTGAGTTTCTCATGACCGGTATGTGTTAAACAGAATGACACTGTCATATTAAGTAGCGATAAGAGATTCAGCTCTAAGGTTTAAAATCATGCACGTAGAATTTAGGGGAGATAAGAAAAAACAGAGTTGAGTATATATTGATATGATAATGAGGATCTACGTCACGGGGGAAGTAAAACTTAGCTCTGATTTCTTACTCGATATAATATAATATTATATATATCTGCAGGCGGAGACTTGACCATCTGGAAGAATTACACAACCACTTTAATACCCACTGACAATCGTAGCAGGCAGGGAATTCGAACGGGTACTGCACGCGCTCCAGATCAACGGATGGGCGGTTCGGCTTCATAGATTGACCATTTTAAGCCAGTGATAATGATTCGACATTCCACCACCTATTGGTACCTGCAGAGCTCTGCTTGCACAGTCTATACAGTGTGTGTGTGTGTGTGTGTGCAGTTGTTTTTACTCTCAACTCAGAGAGGTATGGAATCAGAGATCACGGCGAGGACGGTGAGTTCTAAATAAGTTCCGTTTATGTTTAATACACTCCATTGGGCACTGGGAAGTGGAGGCTAGCACTGGAATAATATACGATGATGATATATAAACACAGCACATATAATATCATAGAGGAGTTCTGTATGTTCACGTACTGATCATCATATATAATACTAAAACACACAACGACAGCTACTGCTCTACAAAGACTCGTGATATATTATGGATCCGGGGGAGGGAGGGATTAGATAGATCCTCAACTCTGAACAAAGTCCGCCGGACAAGAGACTAACAGTGAGTAACTGTTGTATGCTACTGTAGACAGAGGGTGGTTTATAGCCATAATCGAGTGTGTGGTAGGCGGAGACTGGAGCAAGAAGAGATGCATGACCTTTCAAGTTCTGGTCCTCATTTTCCTCTCTGAGCTCCTCTCCTCAAGTCTGATTACCAGAATACCAGGTACTGAGAAAGATGAGGATCTGAGGAGACTGAGGATATGACTCAAATGAGGATCTGTTGTCCAGGAGGGTTCCCCTGACTCCAACATGTCCTATCATGGACCATGTCCTGTGCGGACAATGTCAGCTCTATTGAGCAACTCCCATATCTTAATGAGCAGGCATATGGGCATATGCTTGTATCATATCCTAATATGCTTGTATCATATGCTTGTATCATATTATGTTTGTAGCATGAGCTGCTGCATAACTATTATATACATGTTTCTGCTGGATACTTTAGTGTTTTGTCCTTGCGTGTATGTGCGTGTATGTGTACGTTGCGAAAAGGAAAATGAATTGTTCAGATTCAGCAAAACATCGTAGTAAGGTAGTATACACACGTTTATTGGTTATTTTCTGACTCGAAACATGAGCTCATCTTCCAACAGAACTTGGATGGTGAGACTTTCCCACAATGATATCCTATAATTGGTCGTGTGAAAGTTTATTTTTGGGATTAAACGCAAAGATCTAAATCCAGCCGAATCACCTTAACCCGGAAATTTTGCGGCAAATTATAAAAGCAGTACTACTTGTGCGTCATTGAATCCATCTATGTGTTTAATTAAAAAAATGCCCTTGTCACCAAAAGTTAATAATAATTTGGTCACCTCGCAATTTAACCAGCCACTCCAGCCGGATAATGCTGAATGATGATGACATTGACGTGTTTAAGTAATTTAACGGAAAACAGCCACCTGGGAGATCTGGATAATTTTCCTTTTTTGGTTCGCTGATCAAGCCATTTAAAAACATTTCCACGTGTATGACGTGGAAATGTTGTAGCTGTCACTCTGTTAAAATGTCGCTAATATTAGACTTCACGTTCAATGGAATTTCCTCGTGATGACGTGTATAACTTTATTATAGTTGTTATACTGCGCACACAAAGCAAATGTAGCTTTCCTAGAGATAGGAAGGCGGAATGAAGTTATTTGTTACTTTGTTAGTTTGTTAACAGTAACTTGCCAGAACAATGGTTAAAATGCTCCCAAACACACCTAAAGTGCTGATTCAGTGGGGCTCTAATAAAAGGTGTGCATTTATTAAATGAGTCATTTAACCTGTTAACTCTGTGAATTGTGAACCACACAGATGACAATACTCCAAGCCACCCTTTCTCAGTTTCCCGTGTCATGGGGTGGAAAGGAAAGTGTTCATATTAGATGGTTACCATGACTATGAAGTTTAAATTGACTGAAATGAATTATGATATAAAAATTGACAATCTAATTTAGAGTAAAACGTAGGCCGCCTAATTCGCAGCTGAATTGGCGATATGTAGGGAACTGGCTAGTGTCTACATGGATTAGAAGGGGTCTAGAAGGGGGCCTTGACTAGACAGTAGACAATACTCTTGGTAGGTTAATTTGTTGAGTACCAGGCTTTTGATGGTGGCTAATACTTAGCACTGGACACGGCCCTCCTTACAAGATAACACGTTATCTCCCGTATTAAGAATAATCAATGAACTGGAATGCTACTCAATGCTCTGTATCAAGAGTCAAGACTTGGTTAATCATTAGAAAATTATGTATATGCCATTATGATTCTCCAGCTCATTCGCAAACTGGAAATTGATATTCTCATAACATATTTTTGATCCTCCGCTAAGTGCACTAAACAGCAATATTCCTAAATTAAGATGTTCAATTAGTTCACGGGGCCGTTAATAATGATGGATGGTTTACTAACGACAAGATAGGTAACAAACTTTCCCCTCGTCCTTAGTACTCTCTTGAGACCTTCAACTTTGATATTGAGTGATTGAAAGCCTCACGAGGGCCAAGGGCACCACTATGAACTTCTAAAAATTAATAATGACAGTAATTGGTTACTTACATAACAAACAGGCTGGCTAAATGTTCTACCGCAACACAGCTGTATTAACCCAGTATCCACCCTTTATTCTATTCTAAGCTCAGAATACCACAAGTTGGTGTGGATCAGCCAAATATGTTCAGATAAGGGCGTATGAATTACAGCAGACATCAATGCGACATTTCATGTTGAGTTCAGAGTCTAGAAATTTGTTTTCCGATGAAAGACTCAACTCAATCTACACACCCTTCAACTCAATCTCATTAAAACCACAAATAGGTACTTCCATGATGATTCACTCTCCTAGGAACACAGAAAGTGGGTTGTTTTTCTCACTTTCAAATACCGTAATAAAAGGTGATGATCTCTGGTCGAGTAGTCGTGGTAGTGCTCAACAGGGAGTGTTGGACTTCACACTTCATTGTTCTAAAGTACCAGCTACTTGAAAACTAGAGAAATAGCCGAGTATTTTGTTGGTGTATCAACGATCATCCAGCCAGAATGTACCACTCTATGTTTTGATGTTAATAATGTATCCTCTATGTAGTAGGTACAATGTACATCATATATCTAGTCATGATACACTCCACATGATGATGATGACTGTATGCAGTATATGGTTTACGTAGGTGTCAAACCACGCCACAACGATCATCGGCACCGTGCATTCTAGAGACTCGATTGGTTTTATTATGGGAGAATTGTTCTACATTACAATCGATTATTATTATAGATAATAAATATATTTCATTACGTGATAAATACACCGTTATTTAAAATCATTAAGCTCCAATGTATCAGGTTTTAGGGCTGTTAATTAATTACCGTCATCACACTCTAACTACACCAATAAATATATATGACAGGTCACGTGACAGGTTCTGAGCCCCAGGATTGGTGGATTGGAGTGGTGCCCCTGCTGACAGTTTTCTCCTCATCTCTAACAGCACGAGCCCTAATCTCTCTCTGCAGTGCCACTCTAAACGGCTTAGTCACGTGATGTGTCACGTTGTTGATAGGGTGATGAGATGGGTTTTAAAACTGCAATAATAATCCTGAGCTGAGCCGCTCTTCCTTACAGCGATCTCTCGTATAATGAGAGACCGCTAGGGAGTAGGGGTGTAATGAAACATCTTAATCTTAGAAACATCTTAATCAGAGCTTTGGCTAGACTTACCTACCTTAATCAGAGATATAGCTAATACCTACCTAAGAGAATAAAGGGAAAAGAGGACAGGATTTCAGGATTTTTCAAATGTTTGTAAATTTTACTCCTAAATGGACATTTAGTATTCCCTTTTTAAGAGCTGACATATACACAAAAAGAACTTAGATGATATGAAATTTAGTGGATTTTACTTGTAACGGTCATTCTGTGCTGTCTATTCTTTATTTGAGCAGAGACTTTTTACCTACTTATCCATAAGCATAACAGAAACATTCCGGAATTGATGTACAAAGCTAGCATTTTTAGTAGCAGTATTGCCAAACTGACGGCTCACTCATTCAGAGTTCCGACCACTGTTCCATGCCCTGTAAATGTTTGTAAAACTAGATCCCTGCTTTATCTAAGCTTGATACGGTGATACACTAACTATTGACAATAGTTACCCAGTGCTTACTGCATCGAATGGCAATTAAATATAACATGAGCGTCAGAGGTCGAATGGTTGGTCGCCACTTATCTCATTACCGGGTTACTTCCAGATAGAAACATGTGCACAAGCCATGCAGACAGCTATATATTGGAATCCTCTATACAACTCTCAACAGATATACGATATGACAGCAACGGATGGATATTACTGATAAGGTTGCAACTTCAACTTTAACTTTAATCATTGGATAACAGTCCACTTCTTAGTTGATACATCGAACAGATTGCTTGAAGCTCAGCCCACCCCAACTCGTGAGAATCAAGTAATTGGGCTTATTAAGGTTGAATATTCCAAGTTTATTAAAACTGAGCTGATCTACGTGAGATTGCTTGCCCACAAATCAGTAACTTTACTCACAGCTGAGTGTCAGGGTCTGAGGGGTGGAGAACTGTTCGTATTGTCCGTTCTCCAGCGCTCTGCACGCGAACTGTCTCCCGGCCATGTCAGCGGTACACTCGTCTGGGGGGATCACCAGGGTCTTGTTCCGAGCATCGTAGATACCGTCCCTCTTACGAACAGAGACGGGGTTGAACCTGCGGATAGATAAGATAGAGATACCGTCCCTCTTACGAGGGGATACGGGGTTGAACCTGCGGATAGATAAGTTAGAGATACCGTCCCTCTTACGAGGGGATACGGGGTTGAACCTGCGGATAGATAAGTTAGAGATACCGTCCCTCTTACGAGGGGATACGGGGTTGAACCTGCGGATAGATAAGTTAGAGATACCGTCCCTCTTACGAACAGAACCTGCGGTAGAAACTAGAAATGTTATGTTATATTAGTATTCCCTTCACACTTACGATGCCTTTGGGTGACGGTTTTCAAAGGTTCAAGAGCAAATCAGTGGGCAGTGATTGGGGCCGAACACGGCTCTATAATTGAGAAAATTTAACATTTGTCCAGTCATGAGATTATGAACTTGTTCTGTTTGTAGAGTTCTAGTGTTCTTGATGTCTTCGAATCCATCACGAAAGTGGACACTAAATGCCGGGGTAAGTTGCAGGGGGTCAGGGAACAGGGACATTTACATAACTAGTAGTTACATTCCGCAGCAGTCCCAGTGATACCCGTGACTGAGGAGGAAGGAACCCAACTATCCGGGTCTGGGCGACGGCTCCGACGAGTGACCGACGCAATCATGACCTCCACCTCTTCAATCAGTAAATCGGCATATTCAGTCTTCCAGAATCATAATCATATAGATTACCATAGTACTGCACAGTAAGTTATATAATTACGAAATGAAAACCTATCATACGCGCATATGAGCGTAACTTCTACCTTGATTCCTGTAATATCATAATATTTTGACTGTTATGCGGTGGAACATGCATTCCACGCAATCTCATGAAGTCTTAACGATCTCTGATTGCGTCTAAATGTATCTCTACGTCCGCAAAACGGCGTTTTGTTTTCAAGTTCCAATAGAATGGCAGTGCGTTCAAAATGTAGCAAGTCAGTTTCACTAAAGTCGGGAGGCGAAGGACCTTGTGAGACAGTAAAGGAAGTGCTGCATTTGCAATCCTACAATTTCATTTGCTCACCCATTATTTGCAGTAATAAACTTCTCTTCTAATTACAAGAATATAAAACGTCCACAGAATATTTACCAATAATGAACGTGAAGAATCAAGGGCAATTTTAGGGCATAAATAAGCGAGTTATATAATTCATGATCTACACACATCCCAAGTACTTCTGATAACCCTCGATACATTCATCATTAGTAAAAAGAACCATATCACCATCAATAACATCATCATGACTACTCGAATAGCCCCGGATGAAAGGGACAGTCTATTAGTACAATTACACTACCATGCTTATTAGTAACAAATTAGTACAGATCCCCATTCTCCCGAGATGAGGGGTTATTGAGCGCCAATATACATCTAATTAAGCAATTACACACTTAAACAGATCGTCAGGATTAATTGGTTGGTCCGGGGAGAGGGAAGGAGGGAGGATGGGCAAGAGGGAACCATGCCGGCAGCCACTTTACCCATGGAGCTCGTGGGTAAAAGTGGATTAGAACTTTTACTCAATCTAAGTTCAAATAGAGATCAATGCAATTATCATAGTCTGTGCTAGTAGCGAACTATTTACTTGATAAGACCAGGGATTGAATAACATCCTATGGTATCATGGGGAGAATGGACTTTAATTTATCAACTATTGAGAAAAGTGTATGAGTTTGTCGGGGTAACTTGTCTAAGGAAAACGATTAAGATAAAGAAAATATTCCACAAGATATAGGACAGAGGTATGCATTATATTTTATTTTTATAGTTATGTAATAGATTTAATAAATGTATAATCCCTTGCAGCACAGCGAATGAATTGACTTATACCATTTCTCCATGACTCATAGCCATAAAACCAAATTATTATAATCAATCAATCAATCACGAGTTACCTCGATTTTAAGCCTTCGAAAAGTCATTTGATTCAGACAATGAAATAAGAAAAAATACTTACGAGTCACCAACTTTCTCGAACCAGCTGACTGGTAAAATCTGTTCTTCTTGGGATGCCTGCTTCAATGTCGCATTACAAAACACTCTCATACCTGGTAGAATTTTTGCAACTGAAGTGTTTTACTATGGCATCCCTCTCGGTCAATGCTATAAGCAATCAAGTTAACACACTAAATTATGTTGATAGTTTGTAAGGGAAAATTAAATTATCTATCTATGATCAACTTTCAATTACCCCTTTTTATGCAAGAGAAAATTTACCTCCGTTAAGTTGATAGAATACTACGTCAGACACTGCTTTTGTCTGATCATCATATGCAGTATTAAATCCATAATAGGAATCATAAATTGGCGTTATCTTGAACTGTGCTGTGCTTCCAAAACACACCTTGTCTGAAAACAAGAAATTAGCAAGAATTTTCTTTTTTCATCTTAAACCAAGAGAGCAATATCCAGATCCTTTTTTTGTGGGCATTTTAAGCCTTTACTGGTAACAAAAATACTGATAAAAATACACAATACAGATCATGTCATAAAAAGGAATGATGGGAACCTTATTCAAATTTGGTTTCTTGAACAAAATCCAGCACCAACATAACTTTTATTTTGAAGAAATCAATCATGAATAGATGACTACTTACTGAGAAGTAAAAACAATCCAGTAAATACAACTCGGAATCTCAGCACCTTGACATCACTAACCATTGTTCCTGGTTTGCAAATTTGATACATTAGTGATAGTTTCAAAATTTATATCATTTCAGCAGTAATAGGTATAGTAATAAGCAAATGTTTCCTTCTTGAGCCAAAAACAAATGGGTGTGATTATAATAATATCTCTTTTGATCAACTGAAACCTGAAATAATAAACTTAAGAGCTATAGCAGTACAAAATTATCATATTCGATAGTGTTTTAAACTTTACAACACTACTTTATGCAATCAAATTTGAGTAGGTAGATGTATGTCCAATGACACCCCCTAATGGGAGGAAATGATCTGCAGCAAATTTATCTCTCTGCATTACTGCTTGTCATCTTTGAAGTTGGTTTTATTCTACATGGATAAGCTAAGCATGGGTTCTTTCTTTGAATCAGTTCAATTTGAAATAGCCATATCTTCAAATCAAATTGAAAAAATCACTGGACTGTTCAAAACGAAAATGTGAATGTTGCACAGCTGAAGCAAAATGGCAAATTTCATATTGGAAACCAGGAAAAGGACAGAGTGTTGTGTAGGCTTATTAAAAAAAGCTTGCAGTGAAGTCGAATCAAATCAGAAGGAAAGTGAGGCTGCTGGAAACAGAATCATCCAGTGACAAGAGGAGTTATTGTCCACGAAAACAAATCAGATAAATAAGTTCCAATCTATGGTTGATAATAACCTCAAAAACACAATCAAAACCGAGATGAAGAGCTACAGTGATGCAGTAAAAAAAGATGCTGGGCAGACATTAACCATAAGGAACATTGAGACTGCAGTAAAAGATATTGTGAAGGGGTCTGCCGTCTGAGGATAGGGACAATAACTTGATACTTTTTGGTGTTCCTGAAGAAGAAGGTGAAGTTGTGAAAGATAAAGTCAATAAGATATTCAGTTGTTTAGATGCCAAGCCCAAGTTTGAGGCAGCTTGTTTTGGTAGAGTTGAAGGTAAGAGACCTATATGAGTTACAGTGGACAATACTGATACTGTATTTGAGATGCTGAAAGTGGCTAAGAACCTGAAGCAGGACTGTACACATAGAAGTGTGGTTATAAGTCTGGACAAAAGCCCAAAAGAACATGCTGAGAGGAGAAAGTTGGTGTAGGAGTTGAAGAAAAATATTGCTGGACACCCAAGATAGAAATTCTTTATAAGACGGGGTGAAATTTTTTGTTTAGAAGAAAAAGTAGTTGTTCCTGAGAAGGGGAAAGTAGCAGGCACTGAAGCAGTTGCTGAAGTGAAACCTCAGTGGAGGCTCCCTCATTTCAAGAAACCACCTGCTTGAACGCCTCTTGAATTTAAGTCTTCAGTAGATAGTTCGGACCATTGAAAGTTCAATCAATTGGAATAAATATAAAAACAATATGGTATTACAAAATCAAAAAGTTTTTTTTGACAAGCTTATACCAACATAACCTAGTTGGCAAGAGAAACTTGAGATGGATAAGATAGCCAATAATAAGTTTATCTAAAAAATAGTGATATATAATTCCTATAATTCTTAGTGTGAAATTGTAGTATCTCAAGTCATGATATATGAACTTGAAAGCTGATATATGAGCTTACATAATGAACCCACAGTGCACTACCTTACAGTTCTGGTTTGCAAATCATGGGCTTCCTAATGAATTGATCAAAAGAGTCACTTTTTAAATCATGATATATGAACTTTTTAAATCATAAATTCATTACTAAATGTGAAGGAAAGCCTCCTATCCAGTTTACACTTTACAAAAGTAACTAATTGTGTTTGAATTCAAATCTTTCTTCAAGACATCAATCTGCAAGACTTTTCTTGCAAATTTTGGCATTTATCAGCCACAAGCCAGAGTTACTTGAACTCAAACTTACTTAATTAGTTCCAAAAAGGTTAACAGCAACATCCAAATGTGTCACAACTTAATATGTGAATTGAATTGAATTGAATTTATGAATGTTTTAACCCTGATTTTCAGGAGAAGCATCTCTCAAGATGGAGTATTGGATCAGGATGCATGCA
Organism: Beroe forskalii; assembly: GCA_011033025.1. Lineage (NCBI taxonomy): Eukaryota > Metazoa > Ctenophora > Nuda > Beroida > Beroidae > Beroe > Beroe forskalii. The sequence goes on along the minus strand of WFMF01000183.1, from coordinate 170,755 downwards.
CTTGCATTAATTTTATTAATGTGCAACGTAAAAGGTCACAAATAACCTAGATCCATCCACCAGTCCTCTACTTCTCTTCACTAAGTGTGTTGCTTAATTTATTGGTGCTTGGAGTATAAGCAAAGACCAAAGAGCAAGTTTCAGTTTCATTCAGGCAGGTGGTCACTGCACTTGACGGTGCTATACCCTGGTACCAGGGGGTGACTGCTGGGGGGCCTACCTCATAAAAATCTCTTGCAATTTAAACACCCCGAAAGTTGAGGTAGGTATTGGACTGAAGATGCCTGCACACCACACATCTTGGTGTGACTCACTTCACACTTGAATCCAACTGCTTTCCACATTGTATTACCTAAAGGGATCATGTTGGTGTTCAAGAACGAAGTTGGAGAAAATTCTTGCAGATTGATGTCTTGAAGAAAGATTTCTTTTTAATTCAAATATGAATGTCCATATAATTGAAATCAGCAAACTGCTCAATGATTCCATTGAACTTCTATGCTGTATGTACCAGGCCTGCACTTGATGTTATATAATATATAATAATAATAATAATAATAATTGTAATTTATTTACACCGCTATTAAGAAAAAACTTATACTCAGCAGTGTATAACCATTAGAAGCCAAAATAAATCTACTAAAAGGTATTCTTAACTGAAAAAGTGCTTGCACTCGAAAGTTAAACATTACCAAAAGCAAAAACTAAAATCTGATCACCACTTTTTTGAGAAAACAATAAAATAACACAAAAAATCCAGTGAAGCACCAAACATGAGTTTCAAAAGTTCTGAGTGTCACTTAGTTAGTTTCATAGTCTCAGATATTGTGAGATTGAAAAGAAATGTTTTCAGCAGTTTTTTGAAAGACCCTGTGCTTTCAGCTGTCGTGATATATGAAGGAAGGCTGTTGAGAATCTTGGGACCAATAAATGAGAGGCTCCTTTGTCCATATGTAGTATTCATCACTGGAGTCTGTAATCTTGGTCTGTAACCTTGGTATGAGTAACAAAACATGTCCTGGATATAAAGTGGTGCATGGCCATTGAGTGCTTTATATGACAAGAGTGCGATTTTAAAGATGATCCGTTTCTTAATCTGAAGCCAGTGGAGGTTGTGTAGGTCATTTCCAACATGATCATACTTATACTTGCCTGACACAAGTTTGGCAGCAGAGTTTTGTATCACTTGTAGCTGATTTAGCTGTTTCTCAGCTATCCCATAGTACAACCCATTGCAGTAGTCCAGACAAGATATAACCATACTGTTGACAACCAACTTCATTTGATCTTTTGTTAGAAGAAACTTTACTTTGCTCAGATTTCTGATTGTATGAAAAGAGGTCTTTTTCAGTGAAACTATCTGGTTGGCAAATGATAATCTTTGGTCCATCTGAAAACCTAGGTTTTTGACGACTGACTGAAACCTAATGGTTGTGCCACATAACAAATTCACACCATTAATTACAATGTTCTTCAGAATTTTACTTGACCCAAAGATTATAATTTGAGTCTTTGGCTCATTAAGTTGAAGGTAAAATTTGGACATCCATTTCCTGATAGCATCAAAACAGTCATTTACCTGAGTGGTCAATACATCTAGTTGTTCTGTTGGACGAAATTCCTTGGTTACCTGATGGTCATCTGCATAACCAAAAATGCTAAAGCCCAGTTTCTTGACACACAAGTAGATAGATCTGATATAAATGTTGAAAAGGACAGGACCCAAAACTGACCCCTGAGGAACTCCAAACTTTATAGTGATGGTCTCAGAAGTTACAGAGCCAAGTCTGATTCTTTGAGCACGACCTTTGAGGAAGCTAGTGAACCATGACAAAGCAGTGCCTCTGAGACCAATTTCATATTTCAAGATTTTCAGAAGCAGATCATGATCAACTGTGTCAAAAGCCGCACTCAGATCTAATAACATAACAACTGTGGCTGATTGCTCATCTGCAGCAACTAACAGATCATTTACAATTTTGAAAAGGATTGTTTCTGTACTGTGGTTTTTCTTGTAGGCAAACTGGTCTGGGCAGAGGAGGTTATTTTGTTCCATATGGGTATTCAGTCTTCTGAGGACTACTCGTTCAACCAACTTTCCAATGAATGTAAGGTTAGAAACAGGGCGGTAACTGTTCAGATTATTTGCATCTAGTTTCTTGTCTTTGAGCAGAGGTGCAACATCAGCCAGTTTAACCCCATCCATAGAGCCAGATTTCAAGGATGTGTTTACTAGATCAACAATAGTTGGAAGTAACATGCCAATGTTTTCTTCAAGTAAATCTTGAGGCAAAATGTCAGCAGGGGAGCACTTGATTCCACTTTCTTTGATGACATCCTTTATCTCATCTATTGATGTAGGGACAAAGTCAAACAGTTCAGAAGTTGGTTGACAGTATTCCTGGACAGAATTATCATACTGGAATTTCTCATGAATCTTGTCGATCTTATCAATATAAAATTTGTTGAATTCACTAGCAAGCCTCTCTATATCATCACTTTCAGGAAGGGTGTGACATTTCTGTTTGTCAAGCACTTTATTTACAACACTGTATAGTGTGCGAGTTTTTGTTTCAGATTTAGCAATCACATTCCCTAAATATGCCTTTTTCTTGGTTTTTGCAAGTTCAGATGCCTTGAAACAAAGCTCCTTGTAAAACAAAAAAGACTCATCTGACAAGTGTTTGGTACGCTCAGCCTGCCGTCTAAGCTTCCTGAATTCTCTATACTCTTTATCAAACCATGGAGCCTTATCAACAACTGATATTGACTTGGAGATAACTGGAGCATGTTTGTCAAGTAAAGCTTGACAAGCAGATGATAAGATATCAACTGCAGAGCCAAACCCATTTGATGTAGTTATTGTCTCTATTATGTCTTTTATATCTGATGAAAATAATTCCCTATCTATAGTTGAAGTGTTTCTCACATGAATATTTTTGAAATATTTTTCACTCAATTGTGCCTGTAAGCTGCAGAAAATTGGAAAATGGTCAGAGCCTAGGGAGTTTAGAGGTTCGACCTCACAGGCAGAGTAATTAAAGGTTTTATTTATGGAGAACAAGACCCCCCATTTACATGAGTAGATTCATTAACCAGCTTTTCCATGCCATAGGATTTGAAAACATCAAGGCATTGTTTGCTAATACGTGATTTAGTCTCGAAATGAATATTCAAATCCCCAGAAATAATGAAGTGGTCTGCTTTAGCTGATATAACTGAGAGAAGAATGTCAAGTTCCTTTGGAAATGCTGAAGTCAATGTACCAGTTCTGTACAGAGTAACCAATATAATTTTTATAGTTTCAGCTTTTAACCATACAGCAACATACTCAAATGTTTGAAAACTTTTAGATATTTTGCATATATTGACTGATAATCCTGTTTTAAATACAACAGCAGTACCACCTCCCCGTTTCTCTTCTCTAAACTCATGAATAATTGAATAGCCATAAGATTTAATGATACTTGTTGTAGCATTGGTATCATCATCAAGCCATGACTCACAGATGGAAGCAATAGCAATATCTTTATCATGAAATAGACCCATTACATCATTTATTTTGTTGTTTGTTTGACCTTGGGTTAAAAAAGAGCATGAAATTGAATGGGCAAACAACTTCTTTGTCAAAAAAAAGTGTTTGTGTCAGATTAGGTCTTTTGGTAAAAACTTGACTCTTCAAACTTGAATAAATGAATGTTCTTCTTAATAACACACTGTACACTCAAAATTAGCTGGAGAAAAAAAAATGCTGTTGGCTTCATGGTGATGTATCTTAGCTCCCCCTCCTTCCTTCTGCCTTTTCAAGTTTTACACAGCAATGTCCTGTCTGGCTGAAAACCAGAAGTTAACTTCCTGGCTTCAGAACAGTAGTGCTGGCGCACGAAAAAGACCTAGTCTCATGGTCTTCCCCACGACACACATCAGTTGCAGGTTTCATCCCAAGCTTCATGAAACTTCTGTACCTTGTCTGATTCCTTACTCCTGGTGCCCAAAGTTCTTGTTTCGGTCTTCTTGGCTGACTTGACAGCGCTTTTCAACTTCTCTGTGCTGAACTGGGCACAAAACCTCACAGCATCAAACTTTACTTTTAACTGTTTCTGAAACGGACTCTGAACCCACTAGAAGTTTGTCCTTGTGCATGATCAGGTCGTTTTTAGCAATGATGACTGGTCTGATTTGACATTCCTAGTAGTCACAGGATAGTTGAACAAAACCCTAACGCCGACAGAAAAATATTCAAACTCCGGCATTTGTTCTTGTTGAGGTGCAACATCCAAATGACATCATCATCTTTTCATCTTGGGGTTGTGTGACCATCATGGTATAGGGTAATACACGTACAATCAAGATGCAGTACAATTATCAAGCAACTGATAAGAGGTTATTTCAGGACACTTTGGGTTCTGAAATTGAATGAGGCTTCTTTGTCAAAAGTGTTTTTCAATTAGGTCTTTTGGTAAAAAGGAATTTGAACTTTTTTCAAGTTGCTCCAAATAGCTGGACAGGAAATGCTGTTGGCTTCATGGTGTGTATCAGCTTGATCTGCCTTTTGCAATTTTGGCTCCAGAGTTGATCTTCACAGTACCCAGTCTCATGGTCCCCAGCACAATAACCACATTTATGAGAATTCTTACATTCCTTACTATTGCCCAAGTTTGTCATAAACTTTACATGTTTGTAGAACCCACAAAAAGACGATCATTATGTTTACTGATGACTGATCTGATGACATTACTAACACGGATAGTTGCACGGAAAATATTGCTGTTGTTCTTGAGAGGTGCAACATAAATGACATCCAATATTTTATCATCAGTAGAAGAGGAACTTTCAATAACTGAGGTTATTCCAGGATTTTGGTTCTTCACCATTGTGGTTATTTCATCCTTTGAATACTCCCTATTCAGACCAACTACATTAATTGTGGGCATTTTTGTAGGAACTTTTTCAATTGTATGCTCAGGGCAATCACTAGCGATTTTCTCCTTGAGTTTCTCAGCATCTGATTTATTATTTAGAACAATGCCAGTGTCTGATGATTTTTTCATAGTAAAGGTTTTGTGCACAGAAATCCCATTATCAATACAAATCTTTTCCAATTTCACAGCATTGACTGGTTGACCATTAACATCTTTTTTAATGGCCATTGTGTGTTTCAGATTTTCAGTGCGTTTTGTATCTTCCCAAACATTATTAGAAACAGATTTAGTTGAACTAGATGTTTTTACAGCCTGATTATCTGGATTACAAATTGCTGCTTTCAACTCACTCATTTCTGTTTTAAAAGCATTTTTCATTGAATCAATTTTTCTTTCAAGGGCATCAACTCGATCAACAGATGCATGAGCTCTCTTTTCCTCCTCACGTGTCATACAATAGTCACAAACAAAAAGAAAACGTCCAAACCTCTTCTCATATGCTCCTGTGTTATTTACAGCTGGTTGAATCTGATTTGTAAACACTGTTGTTGCACTGACACAGTACTTCTCATTGGAACAGTTGATAGCATGAAACAAGTCTTTGCAAAACCAACATCTGATACAGTGAGCATCAACATTAACCTTGGTATTGCATGCATTACATGTACCATCAGTAATAAGGTTTGGGAGCCGTGTTAGAATGAACATCATCCTCTTCAGTGTCAACAGCTTTCAGCTGATCAATAGGACAGCTAACATGGCCTTGTCTTTGATTCAAAGCCGGCAACATTCTCAAATTTGATTGTAATTAGTAGTGTTGTTAAGTTTAAAACCTATATATCCTATGTGGCTGGGTTATTTTGATTTTGAATAGTTGTCAAGTTTAAAATCACAATAACAAATGAAGAAACTTGTATACTGGTCTGAAAGAAGAATGGTATAAAGATCAGAATCAATATATCAAATGTAATGTATCAATCCAAAATAACTTATCCAAATGATCTTAGTGTGATATGTAATAAAACTGCTGTCTTTCATTGAAAGTAACAATTATTATTCAAGCCAAATAACTACTCCACAATATCAACTGACAGTTTCGAATCATAACTTTAAGATTGACACAGTGATGTAGGAAGTGGGTGGGCCAGTAGGGCCATGGCCCTACTGCGTCTCAGGCTTGTAGGGCCAAAGAATACTTTGGCCCTACTGCTTTTTTCAAGGCCAGAAAACATAGGCCAGAAACAATAATCTTCGTTCTTTTTCCATGTTTCACACAGAATCAACAGGGCAGTTCCCCTACTTTTATTTCACCTAATTTGATATCACTAGAATGTAACTGTAAACTTGGTAAGCAATGCAGCAATCAAAGCCTATAGCTCTATAGTGTTTATTTAACTCATGACCTTGGGCTATCACAAGGCAATATCATGTAATGTCTGATGAGTTATGGTCGGAAGGAGTCTCGAATTTCTTGTTAAGATGATCGTGTGCAACATTGATTTTTAGTGCCTCGCCAAAATTTCTAAAGATAATCACTTGACGTCAAGTCACATGACATAAGGTCACGTGACATGACGTCACGTGACCACTTTTGCATCAAAATTGGCCCTACTGCCTCAATACATCTTCCTACATCGCTGGATTGACATTATGAAAAGCTATGAATCATCTTCAGGATCTCCGAGGAGCAGCCTCAACACATCCTGAGACAAGTAAAGTAAAGCTACTTATAGCAAAAATATATGATATCATTAAGATTGGAATCTGATAATAAATTATTATGAAAAGTTGAAGATAACAAGATAAGTGAATGGCCCCTAACTTTTATATAAAATGAAATTTCTCCATTAGCAAATCTAATTAGCAATGTATTAAAGTAAAGTAAAGTAAGCATAATGGTATTGAACCATCTCTAATCTCACACTCAATTGATCAATATCACATGTTAACATAGCATATATACAAACAAAATTAAAAACTCAAATTTAATGATGATGTGAAATTGATGATGTGAAATTGTGAACTCTGTGAACTCTTGACTTAGCTTGACTCAATGAGTCAATGTAATCAATGCAGTTGTAATCAATATAACTGAAATAACCATACTTGAAATCAATATACTTGTTGTGAAAATCAAAGTTCACAAATCATATCAAACCCAAACTCGGTATAAATGACTCAGTATAGATGTCGTCGATGTAGGATGTAGATATGAAATATGTTGTAACGTACGATAACAGGTTGTGTCAATCACAAACAGATCTTATCTTATAAAGCGTGCCAAATGCAGGACCAAAAACAGGATCGAAAACAGTCTGTAAAATATCATGTTCGCGATCGCGCGCGCATTTATTGCTCCTGCGTCCAGTGTCGCTGTTACTCCATGTTACGGCATAGAGCCAAGAATTATTTTGCGCGCGAGAGCGCGCCTTCCTAAGCCCTAGCTAGAGCTAGCCCCCGCCCCCCATAGATGTGTGAACGCGCTGCGCGCTTCCCTGAGGAAACGGGGATATACAAAAGCGCGTTTAGCAAAAGCGCGAGCGCGCCCAGGCCTCTTCATTCCTAAGCCCGCATACGTGTGTGTGTGTGTGTGTGTGTGTGTGTACGCACCGCGCGCTTCCCTTGTTCCCTGTTGCCTAATGCCTGTGCTGCGGAAGCGCGCCGTGCGCGAGCCTCACAGGGCCGGGATATATACAAATCCAGGATCTTGTGTTTATGTTCCTGTGTTTATGTTCTTGTGTTTATGTTCTTGCATGTTTATGTTCCTGTGTTTATGTTCCTGTGTTTATGTTCTTGTGTTTATGTTCTTGTGTTTATGTTCTTGTGTTTACTCCATGTTACCGGAGCCTTATTTTGCGCAAGCCTCACAGGGCCGGGATATATACAAATCCAGGATCTTGTGTTTATGTTCCTGTGTTTATGTTCTTGTGTTTATGCATTATGTTCTTGTGTTTATGTTCTTGCATGTTTATGTTCCTGTGTTTATGTTCTTGTGTTTATGTTCTTGTGTTTATGTTCTTGTGTTTACTCCATGTTACGGAGCCTTATTTTGCGCGCGCAAGCGCGCCTCTTCAGAGAAAAGGCAAAATAAGGCTCCACCATAATGGTAATAGTCGATGCGCGTCGTAACTAATTATCGCGCGCGCCGCGTGGTACCGTTGTTAACGTGGTACCGTTGTTAACGTGGTACCGCGCCGTTGTTAACATGGTACCGTTGTTAACATGGTACCGTTGTTAACATGGTACCGTTGTTAACATGGTACCGTTGTTAACGTGGTACCGTTGTTAACGTGGTACCGTTGTTAACCTTGTACCGTTGTTAACGTGGTACCGTTGTTAACGTGGTACCGTTGTTAACGTGGTACCGTTGTTAACATGGTACCGTTGTTAACATGGTACCGTTGTTAACAATAACATGGTACCGTTGTTAACATGGTACCGTTGTTAACATGGTACCGTTGTTAACATGGTACCGTTGTTAACGTGGTACCGTTGTTAACGTGGGACCCAGTTGTTAGTAGGATTTTACCCTACCCTCCGCCGCGTTGTCTGACGTCGTCAGACCCATTATTTGAAATTTATTTAATGCGAGTCGTGGCGCGCGCGCTTCGCGCGCGCGAGGGGGTCAGGCAACGCCTGACAACCGCCGCGCGCCATTTTTTTCCGAGTGTTGCGCGCTAGGGATGGGTGAAATCCATCTACCCAGTTGTCGGCCATTGACAGATCCTCGTGAGAATTCAGCGCCGCGGCTGGCGTCAACGGGTCACTGTCACTACTGTCAGACAACGTCCGATACGGATAACTTAGCCAATGCCCTATTAGCTACCCGTTGCTTGATCCTCGTTCTGACGTTCTATCGATGATAGAGCCATAACACTAACAGTCCGTATACGTGTTAAGCAAAATGTCAATCATCATGAATGACCCTCTAAAGTAAAGTAAATTCAATGAAAACTACATTATTGAAGTGCGAAGACTGAAGTGCAAGCGGTATATGGTACAAGAGCTGTTTATCTTATAATGAGGGACCGTTCACATATTACGTAATCAATCAGAGTGGTTTTTAAATTTAAAGTGTGACTGGTATCCCATATCACTCGAGAGCCGTCATTATATTTGACAATGACGCCACTCGGAAAACTTCACAACTTAAACTAGTAGTACTAGTTGAAGTTCGGCGAACAACTGAAATTTCAACATGACTGTCATTTGTGCGAAGCTTCAAAATCAAATTGATATCACTGATTTTTTGACAATATATCCCTGCCCCGGCCTCAAAATGGCTCCACATGACTCAGAATGATTCTAAATTCTCGAAATCACGGGTATGTGTCCCATATAACTCTGGCTGAGTGACGTCACAGACCTAAAGGTCAATTTTTCTGTATTCTAAACCTAACCATGACCCTAACCAAAACCCTAACCTTAATCCTAACCCTAACAAATCCTGACCCTAATCGTGACCCTAACCCGAGTCCTTAAAGCGCTAGGTGCGCTTAACTATATTTTTCTGACTGACGTCATTATCATAGATAATGAAGAGCCAGGAGTTATATGGGACACTAGCCAAATCACGACACCTGTGCTACTAACTCTAAGTGATGGTGAAATAGAGAGGGGTACAAAATGATCAAAAATTGATTACGTAATATGTGAATTACGATCGCTAAGTTTTACTCAAAATTCATCGTTCATCTTTCCGTTGAGAACTGTGAAAATAATAATTAATATCTTTCCACGTTGGGAGATAAGTATGATTTTTATTTTCAAATACAACACCCGAAAATATTATTATGAATGAATTAACACAAATTACACACCTTTTAATTAAAATTTTGCCAGTTCAAATGTCGTCGAGATCCATTCAAATAAAAACGTCAGCATTGGAAGTGCATTTGCAAGAAGGACCTTTCACTGAATTACATATCGCTGCGTTTTCAATTGCTTGCCGATAACACCACTATGTTGATGTTAATTGTGCGACATTTAACTGTCAGCTGATAACGTAATGAGTGAACGATCCCTTTCTATGAAGTTCAAATTTTAATACTCGTTAATACCTCTTGTGCACGACGATATCTATTGCCTTCCATGTTGATATTGACGATTATTTTACAACCTATTAGTATTAAACCCTTAACCCTATTTAACCTAAACCCTAACTCTCACCATACCATAACCTTGAACCTAAGGCTAACTTTGACCTCGGTGTTCTGACCAACTTAGAACTATGCTGCGTAACGCCCGGGCGTTAGCTCAGGGATCCACTTTTATCCTGAACCCAAACAAATCAAATCCTGATTCCTGACTGTAACCGAACAACGGATTATGGATGCGCAGAAGCATAGTTCATTATCAAATTCACTGAGATAGACAATGAAGGCTTGCGGGAAACTTATATTGATAACCGGTAACCGAAGTTTTAGATTTTGTCGTAGACTTTCCGAAAGTCTGCGTGTTGTACTTGTGCACAAGGGTAGGGTTACATCATATCCATATCTTAGTCTTACAGACTAAATCTTACAGACTATGTATGTACTGGATATATCACTTGAAGATATTGATAAGCTTAAATTTTAAGGGGGGTCACAACACGCGCGTGATAGCTCTTTGCGCACAAAGTACTAGCACGAAATTACGACAAAAAGTGTAACACAACTTTTCGCACTAAAAGTGACATAACTCAAAAAGTATGAACGGGTTTAGTCTGAAATTCGGATATATGCCGTAGAACACATAGAAGCACTATCCGGATTAATTTTTTCCAAAAATTTTGATCCAAACGGAAGTTATGGACAAAACCGAAACACAAATGCTCATATCTCGTCTCATGGACCGATTTTCGTGGTTATTTTAATCCGGATGTCTGCATATTATGTTTTTTACATATTCTGAAAGTTTCAGCCAGATCCGATAAGTGGTTTTCGAGATAAAATTTTGACAAAAACTTCTTTTGCATCGTACGGGAATGTCAGCACAAAGATCACAGTACGCGCATTAGATTTGGCGCCAAATTTAATGCGCGCTAACGTTTACTGCAAAGTGCAATCCGATCGAGAAATTGAGATAGTACAATGCAAAAGTATTGGTGATACTAAATTCTACAAGATTGCTGTTGAGAACTCTTGTGATAAAGAATTTTACATTTATGAAACTATTTTATCTGCACATACATATTATTCAGCGCCTTACATACAGAACTGTAACATAAAGTATTTCGACACAAAATCCTAGGAGGGCCAAGCGGCCTGCATTTCAAATGGAATTGGAGCATCGCTAGATTTTGAACGGTGTCAGCTGCAGAATGGTGGAGGAGAAAGGGGTAGGTCAGGAATGACGTCATCCTGCTGTGGGATACGGGAAGGTAGAGGGGAGTAGCACCATCTTCAAGCCGCCTCCCTTCATTGTGTGGATGTGGTCGAGGAAAGGGCAGGAGAGGAGCGAGGGAGTGCATCTCGCAGCAGATGGAGCAGAGCTCTGCTCTCAGTGAGGGAACGTCCTGTCTGGACAATGTGACGGCATCAATTCGGCGAGTACACTGGTGTCAGGGACTCCACTCGGTCATCAAAGTAGAAGTCGTGGGTACACCATGATAATCAGTCAACTGCGGTACCAGTTGAGCTCAATCAGTACTCAACAGGGGAAGGTGAGGTTCACCCACAGCAGAAGTGTCAGGTACATCAGCCACTGTGGAGATACCGGTAACTGTAGGTACATCAGCAGCTAACATTCGGTTGAGTAGCAGAGTGGTGTCAAGTATTTCAGACGACACTGAAAAATGAATAATGGCCATGAGCACAAAGAATTTAAGGGTTTATCTTGTACAGAAGTACATGTTGATCCTCTATTTGTAGCATATTGACATTTTAAAATATGGATTTGATCCGAATTTTTGCCCCGGCTTCCTATAGTACAACCAAAATAAAGTTTATAACCTGTTTTGAAGAGTTACGTGTCGGTGAAGTATCCATCATGATTGTCACTTGAACATAGCTCCTGTGTGAATATTTCATGTCAGCAAGGGACCATGGTGTCACTCAGAGGTGAATAAGGAGTCAGCAAGGGACCATGGTATCACTCAGAGGTTAGTAAGGAGTCAGCAAGGGACCATGGTATCACTCAGAGGAGAGTAAGGAGTCAGCAAGGGACCATGAAGTCACTCAGAGGTGAATAAGGAGTCAGCAAGGGACCATGGTATCACTTAGAGGTGAAAGAGGAGTCAGAAAGGGGCCATGGTATCACTCAAAGGTGCGTAAGGAGTCAGCAAGGGACCATGGTATCACTCAGAGGTGAAAGAGGAGTCAGAAAGGGGCCATGGTATCACTCAGGAGGAGTAAGGAGTCAGCAAGGGACCATGGTATCACTCAGAGGTGAATAAGGAGTCAGCAAGGGACCATGGTATCACTCAGAGGTGAATAAGGAGTCAGCAAGGGACCAAGGTATCACTCAGGAGGAGTAAGGAGTCAGCAAGGGACCAAGGTATCACTCAGGAGGAGTAAGGAGTCAGCAAGGGACCATGGTATCACTCAGAGGTGAATAAGGAGTCAGCAAGGGACCATGATATCACTCAAAGGTTAGTAAGAAGTCAGCAAGGGACCATGGTATCACTCAGAGGTGAATTAGGAGTCAGCAAGGGACCATGGTATCACTCAGAGGAGAGTAAGGAGTCAGCAAGGTACCATGGTATCACTCAGAGGAGAGTAAGGAGTCAGCAAGGGACCATGGTATCACTCAGAGGTGCGTAAGGAGTCAGCAAGGGACCATGGTATCACTCAGAGGTGCGTAAGGAGTCAGCAAGGGACCATGGTATCACTCAGAGGTGAATAAGGAGTCAGCAAGGGACCATGGTATCACTCAGAGGTGAATAAGGAGTCAGCAAGGGACCATGGTATCACTCAGAGGTGAGTAAGGAGTCAGCAAGGGACCAAGGTATCACTCAGGGGGAGTAAGGAGTCAGCAAGGGACCATGGTATCACTCAGAGGTGAGTAAGGAGTCAGCAAGGGACCATGGTATCACTCAGAGGTGAATAAGGAGTCAGCAAGGGACCATGGTATTACTCAGAGGTGAATAAGGAGTCAGCAAGGGACCATGGTATCACTCAGAGGAGAGTAAGGAGTCAGCAAGGGACCATGGTATCACTCAGAGGTGCGTAAGGAGTCAGCAAGGGACCATGAAGTCACTCAGAGGTGAATAAGGAGTCAGCAAGGGACCATGGTATCACTCAGAGGTGAGTAAGGAGTCAGCAAGGGACCATGGTATCACTCAGAGGTGCGTAAGGAGTCAGCAAGGGACCATGGTATCACTCAGAGGAGAGTAAGGAGTCAGCAAGGGACCATGGTATTACTCAGAGGTGAATAAGGAGTCAGCAAGGTACCATGATATCACTCAGAGGTGAGTAAGGAGTAAGCAAGGGACCATGGTGTCACTCAGAGGTGAATAAGGAGTCAGCAAGGGACCATGGTATCACTCAGAGGTGCGTAAGGAGTCAGCAAGGGACCATGGTATCACTCAGAGGTGCGTAAGGAGTCAGCAAGGGACCATGGTATCACTCAGAGGAGAGTAAGGAGTCAGCAAGGGACCATGGTATTACTCAGAGGTGAATAAGGAGTCAGCAAGGGACCATGATATCACTCAGAGGAGAGTAAGGAGTCAGCAAGGGACCATGGTATCACTCAGAGGTGAATAAGGAGTCAGCAAGGTACCATGGTATCACTCAGAGGAGAGTGAATAAGGAGTCAAGGGACCATGGTATTACTCAGAGGTGAATAAGGAGTCAGCAAGGTACCATGGTATCACTCAGAGGTGAATAAGGAGTCAGCAAGGGACCATGGTATTACTCAGAGGTGAATAAGGAGTCAGCAAGGTACCATGGTATCACTCAGAGGAGAGTAAGGAGTCAGCAAGGGACCATGGTATCACTCAGAGGTGAATAAGGAGTCAGCAAGGTACCATGGTATCACTCAGAGGAGAGTAAGGAGTCAGCAAGGGACCATGGTATCACTCAGAGGTGCGTAAGGAGTCAGCAAGGGACTAGCAAGAGTGGTAAATGGACATTTTACTGGGTTCAGAGTCGTGAGCAGACTACAGGGATCACTATCAGAGTGGAAAATGGCGGGAGCCCGACTTTTCACCTCACGGCACCCAGGTCTGACCCTAACCATAATCCTGACCTTACCCTACGGCCAACGCCAGACGCTGAACCAGACCCTAACCCCAACCTAGGATCTAACTTAGGTGAAATACTACGAGGTGAAGTGTCCTGAAGTCCTGAGATGAAAAGTCGGTTCCTGATCGGATGCATGAAGTATAAGAGCGCGAGGCATATCGACTACAATTCGAGTGACAAACCAGCACGGGTGACGAACCGGGTCTAACACTGTGGTATCGAAAAATTCTCAAGTTATTAACAAAAAACTGGGTACACGGCCATATCCAGTTTCTGACAGTCAAGAAAGGTTAAAGGTTACGCTACTCTAGGGTCATTTTGACCACGTGTTACCCATAATATCCTTAATAATTCACTTTCATTTAACTTAGAGCATTAAGAATTCTCAAAAACAGCGGGGATATACGCGTTTTTGTAACGCAAAAAGTGACAAAACGGGAGGTTGTATAATGTATAGCCTAAACTCACACTCTGACAGTATTCACACGCGATACAGATATAAACAAAAAGTTCAACAGCACCATGCATATTGCTATTTATGGAAATATGTGGTGTTATGCACGTTGGTGTGTAATCCTAGGGTGAATTGGTATATTATGAGACAACCTTGTCACGTTTTAGGGCACTCAGGGCACAGGGCACTACGTCAGGGCACTTAGGGCACTACGTCAGGGCACTCAAGGGCACTAAGCGTACGTCAGGGCACTCAAGGGCACTACGTCAGGGTACTGGGGCACTACTTCAGGGCACTGGGGCACTACGTCAGGGCACTGGGGCACTACGTCAGGTCACTGGGGCACTACGTCAGGGCACTGGGGCACTCCGTTGGGGCACCGGGGAACTCCGTTAGGGCACCGGGGAAATCTGTTAGGTCACCTGTTTACAATGTCCTTAAGTTTAATATTAATCAACCCTGCTTATTTACCTCATTAATTTGACCCGGTTTACTTGCTCCATTTACTGTATTCAGTGAATGTACACGGGTACAATAACGAACACCTTGAAATCACATCAGCACAATATTGTAAATGTAATTTCTGTACATTTGAAAACCGTTATATCATAGACAATGTATGTCACGGTATTGACATTTTGTATGGTATTGGTCGGTCGTTCCGGTTCAGTGTTCACAGAGTGCGTTCTGCTATATACCTACACTAGTGTCACTAGTGATTCTGACTCTCAATTTCTGGTCGCGTGATTATGTAGTCTATACCTTTTGATCAAGTGATTACCTTTTGATCAAGTGATTACCTTTTGATCAAGTGATTACCTTTTGATCAAGTGATTAACTTGTGATCAAGTGATTTAGATCATGTTTCCCCTTGTATAAACTTGATCACATTATTCATGTGATCAAGTCTATACAATTACAAGGAATCGAAACAGGGGCTCCGTACAGGACATTGCTATTGCAACGAATGTGATTATACAGCCAAGATTTAGATTGATTCCGTTGTCTGGTTAGCTGTGCTTGATGGTTGGTTCTTCCGGTTCGTCTCTCACATAAAGACTAGCTTATATAACATCAAATCGGAAATGTAATAGTACTGTGTGAGCATCAATTGTCAAACGCAAGGAAACATTTTCATTAGACACAGGGTATAAAGCCAACTTTTGTCTTGGTGTTGATGTGTGTCTAAGTGCCTAACCATGGTGAACTCATTGTAGTTCCGTGCTATACGACTTGTTACTTCTAGGTCCAATATTTAGTGCCCCGGAGTGCCCTAAAATAGTGCCCTCGAGTGCCCTGACGTAGTTGGAATTTATGGAAGGCGCGACATGTCGTATATGTACGACGTACGCGAATGAAAGATGTGAAAAAACTGGGAGTAGGGTGTGGAATGCGGTGTGACTGGTGCTACGAGTCCTGCTAACGCCAGCCGCGAAGCATCAGGAATATCAAAGGCTACACACAGTTGACAGTGCTCCATTGGCTCAGTGGTGCCTTTTTAAAGGCACCACTGAGCCAATGGAGCACTGGTGTTTTCAGGCAATGGAAAATCGAAGAAATTTTGCAGTGGTGGTAGGTTATAGTTACGGATTTGTGGGATCTCTATGAGAGGGTGAGGATTGTTATGTGCCCGTGAAGCCGTAAGTATGCTGGCTGGCGTACTACATACGATACAAAGAAAACCTCTGTTTCTGCTGCCTCATCATAAACTTTAAACATCGGGAAAAGACACGATGAATCATGAAGTTTAAGTCCTCGTTCCATCATTGCTTACACATCGGCATGACACACGGTCACACAGACAGACACCACCAATGACTACCCAGATACCCGGCCCTGACTGTCTTTAAATCAATTTAAATCTGTAGGGTGAATAAACACCGTAAATAAACATATTTATGAATAAACATGTCAACTAACCGAGTGCCATTACGAAGTGCCCTAACTTTGTGCCCCAACTTTGTGCCCTGAGTGCCCTAACTTTGTGCCCCAGTGCCCTAACGTAGTGCCCTGAGTGCCCTAACGTAGTGCCCTGAGTGCCCTAACGTAGTGCCCTTCAGTGCCCTGACGCTACAAGGTTCTTTGTATATTATATTAACAAAATAAAATACTGAAAAATAAACTATGCAACCGCTCGTCACATACAATTAAAACGTATATCTCCGCCGTTTTTGAGCAATCAGGATATTACGGGCAACATAAAGTAGATAGGTATGAGCTAAAGTAGCTAGTCAATGCACTAAACTCGATGGGACGAGGAAAAATTACATTCGGAAATTTCAATTAGCTGACAGCTTTCAGCTAGCTCAAGCTCAGCAGCTCGACGCTCGCAGTCGCGGTGTCATTTCCCCGCGCATTTCCTCAAACGTCTGCGGAGGAAATCAGAGTGGATGAAACGTTGCGCGGCGTCCATAAATCGTTGCGTTGCGTGTTTTGCGCGCGGCTCAACTGTTAGGACGGTCATAACATTTTTTACCAAAAAATTTTTTCAAATTTTTCTCAATGTAAATTTGTCCTACTCATTGAGACAAGCATTTTGGTACCAAATTTATGGGTATTTATGAAATTTTAATTTTTTGGTACTTTATATGGATTCAATTTCGTTTTAAGTTAAAACGAAATTGAATCCATATAAAGTAGTTGCCCCCTTTAAAACTGGAAGATATATAAGATTTGGCATTCTCCTACGGATACGTTCACATGAGCCAATTGTACTGGAAGGATCAACCACCATGGCTCATGTTCTCTTCTCCTCGGAGAAACCCCTCACCCTTAACCGTTAACTCACCCTTCGGCGGCTTGGGTGAGGGGCATTTCTTGCCCACACATAAGGTTCAGGTTGAATAAGGGCGGCACGCTATTATGAAGAATAAGACGGTCGAAAATTTACGGGGAGCAATGGAACCTGCTCAGAGTTTGATTAGACACAGGTAGGTGCTGTAGAATAGTCCTTTTAATAAGTCAATTTTAACACAGCGGACTGGGAATATGACTGTTCTGCGTATAGCAATTTGCTATTCAATATTCAGGATCAGTATTACCAGTAGCTGTAGATAAGACCAAACAAGGTCTTCCGACAGTGATTTTTGGGGGTATCGAGCCACCAAACATTTTAAGAACAAACTGCAAATGAGGAGGGGCTAGTTCCACGCTTTCCTGTTTGCCCGACCCCTTGCGGGGTTACGCTGCAGAGCCTCGAAATTTGGGGGTTGGTTAGGTCCGTGTCGGGGGCTATGATAGGCAGGGTGCGGGGGGGTAACCAGGTCCTCCTATGAAGCTGTTAGGAGCGGATTGTTTTGAAGGGGACCCTCTCTTATTGTGGTGCAATCTGAGCGCTTTGTTGTGCGCCTCTGGGGGCTGGTACCCCATCTCCTGCTGATGATGGGGGTTGTTTTTACCCCTTCCCCGGGCCTCCTCCCTGTAGTAGATATCGCTGGAGCCTGCCCCATTCTGCAGCTCACTGGGGTAATCTCTCCGTGGGGGTCCTTGCAGGTAGGGGTCGATGGAGTCGTGTGACCTGTTCTTGTTGCGACCGTTGTTCCGTGGGCTGCCGTGGAGTTGTTCCAGGAGTTCCTGGGAGGCTTTGTTCTTGGGGGGCGAGTGGTACTGGGGCTGGGCTCGCTGGTCCTGGTAGTACTGGGGACCTGCTGATCTGTCTCCGTAGTTATAGGATACAGGGGGTTTCTGGGCGCGTTTCTCAGGACTTCCGCTCAAGTAGCTGAAATAAAAACTGTTTAGATCGTGTTATTCAGTCGACTGTAGATATTAGGAAGAAAACTTGAGAATATGCCTAACTACAATCACAGTTATCTGTAGGTTGTAGGACGAACAAAAGAACATATTAACTGATCTATCATCTATTATTAGTAATTTTGCTCTACTCACTTGATCCACTGGTTGCCAACATTCGGTGGGGACTTGTGCTCTTGATACCCCTGGTAACCCCTGTCCGGATGGTTCATATCCTGGTATCCCCTTTCCTGGTATCCCCTTTCCTGGTATCCCCTTTCTTGGTGCCCTCTGTCCTGGTAACCCATTTCCTGCTGCAGGGTTGCTCCCATAATGGGATCCGCTCCTAATGAGGGGGTCAAATCTCCCCATTCATCCAAATTGTGGGGATCCGGGGGACAGAACAGAAATAATGTGAGAATTTAAGGTTAACTGTTAAGCCCTCCGGCCTTAGCCTTTTCTGTTTTATTTAAAAATTAAGTAGTAATTATTTCTAAGTATACTTTAATTATATTCTCAGATTCGTGACTTCGTAATCCACGATTTATAGAGCACTTAAATTCAATCCGTATATTTCTTTATCTTAATTAGTGCTGCTCAAGCTGTTATTTTGATGAGGTATTATCGTCTATTTTTGAACATATAGTTATGCGTACTCCATTTATCTGCCACGGTTAAGAGAAAGTTAATTTAGAGCTTTGATTGACTCACTCTGTGTTTTCTATAATAGTTTAATTAATGTTTTAATTTGGGCTTTTGCCCGTCTCCCCTAAAAGACCTCATAGCCAATCAGAAAAAAGGAAGATCCTGAAACTCATCAACGATAACGGAATCCTGTGATTATACTGATAACGAGATTGCGACGGAGCAAGCGGAGTGACAGCGAAGCAAGCGGAGTGACAGCTCAGTACTGAGCCGAGGCAGTACCGTTGAGGAGCCCCCTCCTGGGGCTGGCGTGACTACACATATACTCATTTCTCACGCCCGCAGTGCTGCCCTTATTTGAAATGTAAGTTAACATAACTTTGGCCTGTTTTCCTCTGTAACCTTGAACTAAATCTACTTTAGATCTGCTTGGAATTGGAATCATGTTGGTTATCGCACTGTCATTGAACGTGCTATTTAGCCTCGTTTTCTTACTTTCTTAGTACTTTCCTAACCAGTCTTTTTCAGCCTATAGTACTATCTGATCTATATATTTAGGTTACGGCTAGCAGTGTGATGAATTGTAAGCATAGGTTTAAAGGCGTGCAGTGTATTTTAGTTCTGTCTTTTCAACGATCTATCATTTTTACAAGTCTTAGATTTAGAGTACTAACCACGCCTGCCGTTAACTTTTGAACTAATAGAACATTTTCCAGGTTATTGTTGTCACTCGACTGTCCTCGTGTCTACTGTACAGTATCGCAACGTTCTCCACCAGCTGACTTCACATTCACTACCTCACTATGGACTAGTATAACTCATCAGCGATAAGCGTTTTTTATTCAAGACTATCGCCTCCTATTATATATGTAACGATTATTAATGCTGATCTTTACTTGACTCAAAACTCTATTTAACATTGTACGAAAGCGGCGAGTTTTTCCAGTATTATTATTATGTTGAGAATATATTCAAAACATGATATACTGTTATATTTAAGTGTGATTCAAATTTATTCCCTTTTCTTATATGGTCGTTCTAACTTCTTTTCAATCTCATTGATGATAATCTTGGTAGCTATATTATCCTTCCGGAGCTCTGTGGCTCGGACCACACGCCCTGAGAACTCATGGTTAGGGGACAAGAATTAACACATCAAGGAGCCCGTCTTGGGACCCTTGGCCGTTTCCTAATTGGTTAGGGGAGTCCATCTTCCCAAGTAACAATAAATAATAGATGTGTTGATTCCGTAGGCCCCAATAACTTATTGGATTAGTATGATGAGTCATGGTATAAGGCAGATATTAGATGAATATAGTCAGCGTCACCGACGAATGTTTAGACCCTCTTGAAGTATAAGTAAATTCCGTTATCTGAGCACCGGGTGGGGGTTTAACACATGGAGCCCGATGCGGGGCTCTGGAAATATAGTTGCCATGATATCTTTATTTGTAGTTTGTTATTTTAGCTTAGTTTTAATTAGAAAAATTTGTTGAATTCATAATGCCGAAAAATTTTTTTATTCTTATATTGTTGCAAAATAATTTCGAAAATCATCGCATTATGCGTACTTTGAAATTCGTCGCATATATTCCGCATATTTGATGTCGTCGCATATTCTGAATTTTTGAAATCTCCGCACATTTTTAATCATCACCGCATATTAATAAATATAATATTAAGTTTTGACTCATTATTCACAAATTTTGCAATAGCACGGGACGCCTCAGTCTCAATTCCTAACCTCCTATAAATTTTTTAGCTTTAATTGTTAATGGTCGAGTTTAAAACTGCAGCATTTTCTAATTAGTTGATCATAGGATGGTCAATAATAGTTCACACTCCAGCATGATTATTAGCCTATTTAGCTATTTCTTATTGCATGAAAGTGCGGCAATTCCGTATTACAATTCCGCATTTTTTGTCGAACTCTCCGTAATTTATACTTTTATTGCTCAATCTGTTCCGACAACATATTTATCATTTAAGCAACAATTTAATTTCGTGCCAAAGTTAGGCAGTTTTCCACTCGGCACTCAAAACCGTAATTTGAATTTTCTCAATAAATCATAATTTCTTTTGAAGTTTTGACAAGTTTTTATCATTATATAACAGTGCAAAAGTTCATAGGCAATGAACTTTATATTTGTTTCTATCGATTTAGTCTACTCACTCCTCTCGTAAATTTAATTCAATTTTCGTCTCAGGCTTCCTAATTATTTTCATATCACATAAGTGCTTATTGTGATATTATCTATTATTTTGCTTGTCACAGCTAAGCAAATGCAGTAGTTGTGAATTGATTTTATAATATACGTAGTCGTACAATAATAATTACTATTTCTCGCTCTTATTAGGAAAACACAGTACAATACTTTATTTCACATCTTATATTTATATATCATATTTTTAATATTTAATTCTATATTTACGACAGATAATGACATATTTTGTACACTGCCAACAGTACCAACCCTGTGCCATGTTGACCACATTTTTCCATTTAACGGATTCAAGTAGTTAGAACAGGCTATCAAAACATTTCGCTAAGCACCAATTGAAGTAAGGCTTGATTAAGTTGATAAGAAATAAGTTAATAAATTTTGAACGATTGAATTTGCAATCCTATTTTTTTCGTTGATTATAAGCAGTGTTTCGTTATAATTTGAAATTTTTAACGTTCGTAAATTTTAGAAATGGCAAATTTTACGATAACTCAATTTTACAACGTAATTTTGATCTTTATTGGAAAAATTTTGACTCAGTTTTTGGTACAAGTTGATACAATTATAGCAGTTAAATTACAAAATTGAAAATTATCAGGAACTACGATTCTAACTCTAAGCCAGTTTTTAGCTAAAATTCACTGATAAATTGATAAATGAAAATCAGCTAGGCTGTCATTGATTTTTAAAATTGTTATTTCATGCACTGTTTATAATTTTGAAAAAAAATTTTGAGAAAAATTTTAAATTGATTAAAAATGGATCATATACTGCGCGCGCAGTAGCTAAAATTTGGGAGTGTTCTATACATTCATTTTGAGATGAATGGAAAAGTAGTAAATTATGTCTGACACATTCGCGAGTGTCAGATTGTACGAAATTTCACTTCATGAAATTTGAATTTTTGGCACTCGGAACTTTAGGTAGTTAAATTCCGAGATAAAAGAGGATAATTATTTCGCATATAATTTACGCGAAATAAAATTATACAAATTTTAAGAAATATTTGGAAATAAGCGAAAATTATAATGCGTGATAATATAATATAGCTATATGATTATAGTGTGATAAATTTTGCGTGATAATATTATGAGTGAAATTAAGTGTGATATTAATTTGTTTGATGAAAAATGAGCGTGATATAATAGTTTTTAGTGAAAATTCCGTGTGATAAAAAAGATTTTGATTGAAAATTTGCAGTGAGATTATTCTAAAATGTGATAATATCATAATGAATTGTGAATTGAAAAGTCGTGAAATAAACTTGTGTGAAATAAATTTTGCGTGATAATAATTATGAGTAAAATTTTGTGTGATATTAATTTGTCTGATGACAAATGAGCGTGATATAATAGTTTTTAGTGAAAATTCAGTGTGATTTTGATTGAAAATTTGCAATGAAATTATCATGAAGTGTGAGAATATTAATTTGCGAAGTGAAAATTGTGTGAAATAAATATGTGCGTATTAATGCAAGAATTGCGAAATTTATGTGAAATATTTACGAAATTCATGTGAGTTTATAAGTTTAGCAGATTTTTGACAAAATTTTTGTTAAATCAGAAACGAGGAAGAGAAAATTGTGTGAAAAGAGAAGAACGGTGAATAAATAGCGAAATTTTCTAAATTGTACTGTGTTTTTCTAACATTTTAATGTTCTTCTTGCCGAATTTATCAGATACAATCTTATCTAAGCCTATATATTCTTTACAGCTTTAATAATTTGCAGCTTAGAGTTTAATTTTGAAGCTATAAGTGTAATGCTCACGCATTCCTAATTCTGCCCTTGCAGTCAACGTTATGTCATAACGTAGTATTTTTGGCATCCATAATTTGCTAAATTTGAGTAATCTTGCATAGGCTCCCGAAAATAAGAAAATCTTAGCTTGAAACATTAAATTTTAGTTTTTATAGCTCACTAAAACATGGGAGATAACGAATTACAAGATCCTGCTAACGCTGAAGTGGCACATGATCAAGATAATATAGAGCATAATGTACCACCCAGAGTACTCAGACCACCTGGAGATTACAGACCACAACGCCCAGGCTTGACATTTATTAGAACGCCACCTATTCTCAAACTCAGCGTAGACTTGGACACATATCTCCGTCGTTTTCAGGCTTATGCAAACTCCATCGGAGCTCAATGGGACGAGCTACCACACATTCTAATCAATTTACTCGACGATGACGTCATGTCATTTATAGAGAGGCACTTGGTAGCCGGAAAATATTACATACGATGAACTTGTTGAAATCTTACGCCGAGAAATGGGCATAGCACGCCATAATCGTGAGGACTATAAGGCCAAGTTGCGTAAAACCGTTCGTGGAAAAAATGAAGATGTTCGTGGGTTCTATTCAAAACTTTGGACACTGGCAAAAAGAGCTTTTCCAAATAATGAGCAGGTTAGAAACATAATTCTGAGAGACGCTTTCATAGGAAACTTTCAGGACCCACAAATTTCTGCCCGTCTTAGAGAACACAACGAGCTAAATAACGAGGAAATCCTTGATTTAGCTGTAAACCTGTTCAATTGTAAAAACGCAAGTAATAACAAGCTGCAATCTGATGCAAACGCAGCTTATTCTGCGAATTTTGATGGCCACAATGCTCAAGACATGCCAGCGAACAGTTTTTACTATGGACCATCAACTGCACAAACGAATGCTACAATGACGCCTTCTACTTCTTCTTCTTCAGGCCCAGTGCCAGAATCCATTTCTAGTAAACTTGATAAAATTATTGAAATGCTTGCCAATATGAACAGAAAGGCTTAATTCACATAGCAAGATACAAATTTTTGCTTAAAAGCATATCTTTTCTAAAAACTCGGCATACAATTTTTGATTTTTTCAATTTTCGTATGGCCATTATATTTAGTCTTACCTACACATACATTTTCTATATCATTATCACAATTTCGAACTAATTTAGTTTTTTTCAACAAATCGAAGTTTTTTAAAACAACTGTTTACTTATTATCATATGAGTGCAAGCCAAAAAAATTTTAACACAATGAGCCATCCGCTATGACTTGATTTGACGGGTGCAGATGTGACTTTTTGTTGTCTGAGCACGAGTACCTACTGAGCAGTTTCTGCGACACGAACGGTGGAAAAACGTAAGATTATAACAGCTGGATATTTACGCTAAAGCTGAAATTTCTATTGAGCTGAACGATTGAATAGCTCAAAATATACTTATATATACTTATACTAAATGCAATATTATACTGAAAAAGCCATACAACACCTGTGGGAATTTGCGTCATCGAAAATAATTAACAAAAATTATGTGACGTATTTTAAAAATGTGTTGGATGGTTTATTTTGTTTATTACTAATTTCGTTATCACTATGCTTCAACTAACTGTAATTAATGACCCCGTAATGATGTATTCTACTTATGATATGACTGTCATTAAATAATATTCTATTTAGAAATACATCACATTATTGATTCAATTTGAAAAAAAAATATGTGAAGTATTTATGAAAAGCTTAAAATATTCTATAATTTTTTTAATGACGACATTACCAATTTATAAAGTTAATGATGTCATCATATTATACGAATGATGCCATCATTTTTAATGGGTCACATAGTATTTCCAATTCGTCAACTATGTCAACTTTCTCATATGTGACTTATTAAATATTAAGAAGCTGTAATTTAAAATTATAATGAATATTGAATTAAAGCTGCTTTTTGATTCAGTTAATATGATTTTTATTTAACTTTCAATCCTAGTTATCACAAATCTATGATTGTCATGTGCTGAGGTTTTATAAATAGTTACAACTTATCAAACTTAAAGCACTGTGTGATAATGAAATTGACAGACTCAGTGGCGCAGCCAATACTGAATTTGTTATTTCAGGAGACATAATGCTAAAAAGTAAATAGGTTTCAAAATATTTTTCGAATCTTAACAAAATATTTCTCTCAATTTTGAAACCTATTAAATCTATTTTATATCATGTACGTACATGTATGCGTATAATTTGACAGTGAATAGTAGGCATTAGAATTTTATTTTAAAAAATGTGTACGTCACTCTTTTAATCAACTTTTAAAAAAAACACCACAAGGGAGTAACGCCGGGTCGGCTTTTTAATTGACCGGGAGATGTTAAGCCCTCCGGCCTTAGCCTTTTCTGTTTTATTTAATAATTAAAGTAGTAATTATTTCTAAGTATATTTTGATTTTATTCCTAGATTCGTGACTTCTTAGTTCCACGATTTATAGAGCACTTAAATTTAATCCCTATATTACTTAATCTTAATTAGTGCTGCATATAGAATTTTATTCAATTAATATCTTTAAGAGGCAATTATAACGCTGTATACTTGCCCTGTAACTTGACGGCCAGCAAGAATGACGTTATTCATAGTTTTTAAGCTGTTATTTTGATGAGGTATTATCGTCTATTTTTGAACATATAGTTATGCGTACTCCATTTATCTGCCACGGTTAAGAGAAAGTTAATTTAGAGCTTTGATTGACTCACTCTGTGTTTTCTATAATAGTTTAATTAATGTTTTAATTTGGGCTTTTGCCCGTCTCCCCTAAAGACCTCATAGCCAATCAGATTGCTAAAGACAAACTTGTTAATCACAAATGGTTCTGTAATGAATGTGTTGACTTGACACCTGAATCCCTACTGCAAAAATTGAACAAAGTTATTGCCAGCAAAGGTATTAGTAGTCTTCCAACAGATCCTCTTGTCATAGCAAGTTATGAGCATCCGGACGTGTCAAACTCAGACCATGACTTACCAGCTAGTATGAAGGGTACCCCTACAAAAAGTAGTTCTTCCTCAGATCTGAAGAAAACCTATGCAGAAGAAGTGATTCTCAAAGACAACAGAATCACAAAGTTACTCTCAGAAATGAACTGTAACATTAAAGAATCAGCACAGAAAGTAGCAGAATTGTATCAGCAAAACAATCAATTGAGATCAGATATCCAAGGTACTGTCATACAACTCAATGATCAAATCCGGAAAAACAATGAAAATGTACCATCAAACATTGAAACCACATCAGGAAACAGTGTTATGAGAGGCACAAATGAATATAATTCTTTGGCAGACATAATTAGAAGAGCAGAGGAGACCAACAAAACTGTCAAAGATAACAATTTATTGCTTCTAAGCATAGAATCAGCAACCACAGGTATGAGTACTGACATAGAAAGCCTCAAGAATCAGTGCCCTAACCCAAATGGGGGATCAAGCAGCAGGTTGTACAGTGATAGAACACGTTTATCTAACTATGAAGGGCCTTCTTTGAGATATCAACCATCTAGGTCAAACATGGACCCCAAGAAAACAGTTATCATAACTAAAGATATTAACAGAGACATGGTTGCCAACAGTACAAGCATTCGCTCTAACTTCAACAAATACTTTACTGATGTAGCAATCAATACAACATTTGTCTCAAAGGGGGGCTCACTCTTCATAGAGCTGACATCAGAAGATGCTGCTCTGCAAATTGTGAACAAGTGGAATCGGGAATACTTCACCAGCAGAGAAACTCCAGGTAATGAAACGAGATGCACACTCCTGAAGGAACTGAACAAGTCTATCATTGTTAAGGATGTTCCAACGAATATTGAAACAGATGCAATCATCAATGCATTGCCAGGAACAATAGAGAAATCTAATGTCAAAGCAACAAGATTTGTCAAGAGTGATGGAACAGAACTTAGGACGGTCAAGATTGACTTTGGTACAGAAAATGATGCAGATCTGTGTATTGCCCAAGGAATAAAGATTAATAACTTAAATATTACAAAAATAGAAAAGTATAAGCCAAGACAAAGAGTTATTCAATGTTATAACTGTTTCAAGTTTGGCCATGTTGCTAAGCTTTGTCGTCAGACTCACCAAACATGTCAGTTCTGTGCGGAGAATCATAGTGCTGATGAGTGCCATATGCAACAAACTAAATGCTGTAACTGCAATTCAAATCAGCATTATGCAACCAGCAAAATATGCACCGCCTTTAGGAAAGTTAAAGAAGCTATAGAAGCAAGCAGGTACTAATTTAACCCACTTCAACAAACCTTAAAGCTTTCTTTATGTATATAGCTCAAATAAACATATCAAAAGTATCAGCACACTCAGAAATAGCTCTTGATAGATTCATGAAAGATAACAAACTGTCAGGAATAGCCATCCAGGAAACAGGATCATGGACCCCATTGCCTGGTCTCTTCTGTACCTCAAAAATATTTCAGAATGATATGTCATCCAGCATTTCCCCACTGAAAGGAGTAGCTTTAATACTGGAAAATAATCTGCAACCTGAAAAACTAGACATGTTACAAAGGGAAAACATTGATTCAGTTTGGTGTCAGATAAAATTGAATGGAAAAAGAATAATCATAGGCTCAGTCTACACCTCTCCAACATCAAGTAGAACTGATGGTCTGAAAGGTCTTCTTGATCACATTAATGAAGTAAGGGAATACAAAAAGAAGCACCATTTCAACTCTATAGTGGTTTATGGGGATTTTAATGCTCGTAATCAGGATTGGGGTGACCATAACCTCAATGAAAGAGGAAAAGAACTTGCAAAATTCATAGAAAAAGAACAAATGGCCATTTGCTCTCCATTTGACATGACATTTGTATGTGAAAATGGTGGAAGTGTGATAGATTTAGTCTTGGCAGAAGGACCTATAACATCAAAGTTTGGTATGCAGTGGCTTGATAAAGAAACAGAGTTATTCTCAGGGGCCCCAATCCGAGGACATCTACCTGTGATACAATCCATAAATGTCAACATGCCTGAAGGACAAGCTACAGCAAAGAAATTCAGTTGGGATCAAGCAAATTGGAAAGAATGGTCATTATACATAGAGTCACACCTGCAAGATGGCCAATCAACACTCATCAATGAAGGGTATGCAAGATGGAATGCTCTACTTAAGACTATTCAGGATGCCAATAGGAAATACATTCCCCTCAAGACAGTGTCAATACATTCAAAGCCATACTGGACTAGTAATCTAACACAGCTTGCTAAAGACTTGCAGAAGGCCAGATCAGTGTTCACCAATAGGTCAACTCCAAACAACAAAGCGATATTTGACAAAAATAAGCAGGAGCTAAAGGAAGAACTGACAAAAGAAAAGAACTCCTGGATAAGGAGGAGAACAGAATCAATGAATATCAAAAAATACCACATCATTCTGGAGAAAATATAAAAAATATTTGGTGCCAACCAATGCAATTTCATAGGAAATCTCATGGATGGTGATATACTGAAAACTACAGACAAAGAAAAAGAGAAACTATTGCACAAGTCGTTCTTCACGGGCTTCCACTTGAAAGACCAGGAGCCAGATCAAAACCATGATGCAAGCATTGAAAAGGAATATCAACAAATCACCAGCACATTTGATCACTGCAACTCATTAGTTTCTGACCTACCACTCAACCATGAAATCTCATATGAAGACATATATGGAGCAATAAGAAAGCAACAGACCACAGATAAAACAGTAGATCTAGATGGTTTACACCCATGTATACTGAGACATTTAGGAAAATCAGCCATCCAAGCTTTGCATGCCTTATTCAATTGGTCATTTGAAACTGGTAACTGGATCTGGAACAAAGCCAATGTCAGATTTATAAGGAAAGAAGGCAAACCAAACTATATTAAACCTAGTTCATATAGACCAATCAGTATCTGCTCGTATATTGGGAAGATATTCGAGAGAATATTGGATAGCCGCCTGAGGAACTTTTTATCATTTTCTGACAAGAACATAGATGATGATCAAGAGGGCTTCACAAACGGACGATCCACCACTAGATATCTCTTTAGGCTCCTTGCTAATCTAAAAGAAATAAAGAGACAGAAACTTGTAGCCATTGTATTGTTCATTGACTTTGAAAAAGCGTTTGACTCTGTCCACATTCCATCATTAATTGTCAAGCTAAGCAAATTTGGAATTTGTGGGAAAATGCTGAGACTTTTGAATAATTTCCTAACAAACAGAAAGATATATCTCACTGTCAATAACTACACAGGGATAGATCATATATGCTCAATCTTTGGCCTACCTCAGGGATCAGTTCTTTCCCCATTTCTGTTCCTGCTCTATGTCACTGACATGACCATAGATCTCCCATCTACTATCAAGGAGTGGATAAGCTGTTTTAAATTTGCTGATGATGGCACTATTCTCATATCCCATGACACACTAGAAAAATGCCACAGCATGGCCCAAAAAGTCTGTGACCATCTCACTAAATGGTGCAAGAAGAACAAACTTGTAATTAACTGTGATATAAATAAAACAGAAGCTATGGTACTGAAAAATACACTTCCACATGGTCAGAATCACATGCCAAGACTCACAGTTGATACCAATGAAATACGATATGTGAAAGCTACAAGAGTTCTTGGGATAATCATAGATGAAGATCTCAGCTTTAAGCAGCATGCTGAACAAAAGCTAAAAGAATGCAACAGAAAGTGGGGACTTATCACTAAATCAACAAACAGAAATCATGGATTAAATGTGAAAAGCCTGTGTCTACTGCTTAAGACAGTTATCCTGACAAAGTTACATTATGCCTCCCCCCTATGGCTTGGGGCCAATCTGGACTTATACAAAACATTCTGGAACAAAGTTATAATGAAAGTCTCAGGAGCCACCTTAAATCCTTACAGAGATCTAGTTGAAATGTCTGTTGAACTACCTCCACTGTATTTACAGCTAGAAATACTCACTGTAAAATTCTTCTGCAAAGCACTTTCTGACAAAGACTTCATCACATCTACTCTTGCACAGGTTGAAGGAACACTTTACAAAGAATTCTTCCCCCAACTTCTTGCTATCAAAAGTTTCTCATTCAGAAGCAAAACAGTCAAATTGTTACCAAGTTCAGATCATTGAATCTTTTTGATATGATGTCTCAAAATAATATCAGTACAACATACACTCTGACAGAAATAAAAGCCTATCAACAGAAAATGTGGCTGCAAGACATTGTGAGGAAATCCACAAACAATGGATCATATTCAGAATCTTCCTATATTTGCAGTGAAATAGCATCATACATTCTTCAAGAGAATATGGCTATGAATAGACACCACTTGTTTGATTACAGCACAACTAAAGAAGAAGACAGCTTTTTTATTAGACTACATACATAACAACTCCCTCATTTTTTGGACATTCCAAGGCAGCAATAACAAATGACCCTGAACTGAACACATGCCCATTTTGTAAGTTGAGTCAAGACAATGCATATCATCAGTTAGTAGCTTGTGAAGAGTTGAAGGATGAAACCTTTGAATCCTTCATAATAGCACTAAATAGCAGTGGCACTAAAGACATCACACCATTCAGTCTCATTAGGGACATAGTTGCTCCTCAAAATCCAGACATACATCTGCAGTTCATCAAAAGAGTCAAATTCTTAATGTCACAACATCAATTCTTGGAATCGCAGCAACCATCTCAGCAATACTGCCATGCAGCAACTCCTTAATAAGTTGAAAATATCAGACCAATGATCAGATAATTTTGGCAAATTATGACTGATCTGACCCCTTAATGTTGCAAAGACTTAAAGAATGCTCCAACTTCAAGGAAAGACCTCACATCATCAAGACCTCTGGCAGGATAAATTGGAAAATGAAGAGCCATAAAAAAGTCATGTGTTTATGCATTCCTATATTTGTGGACGAATTGGAAATATGCAGCTTTCTCATTATCCAGGTCAGCATGTTTTGTGGACTAATCAGAAATCAAAAGCATCTTCTCCAAGTTTTGAATGATTCCATGGACTCAAATGTTTTTACTGTAGTCAGATTATATTCTGGACTTTATGTATATTTGAATTTTTGTATATTCTGAATTTTATGTATATTTGACTCTCCTGTAGGACCTGCAGGTTTTATAATGCTTGAAAATGTGGCTGAGTCGGGCACCTCCAAAACAAATGCGTCCTGAAAACTAAGTAATTTTAGTACTATGGGACATGTGGAAAACAGGATCTGTTAGTTTTCTATGAATCCTTGTAGTTGGGCCACTCCATAATTGCTTGGCATGCTGAAATTTATGTTTAAGTGAATTGAATTTAATTGAATTGAACTTAATTGAATAGAATTGAACTAATTTGAACTAAATTGAAATGAACTGAATTGAATTGAATTGGATAGTTAATTACTTAATTACAGTCAAAGGTTTTCGATGACACCAGCAGTACTTAACTTTAATTTATTTATTTATTTAACTTAATTTATTTATTATAATTTATGCACTTACGTGTGGTTGACTAGGAATGTCCCATTCTATTGTATTGGTTATTGTTTTAAAGTTTTAAGAGGTTCCTACAGTTTATTTTTCATAATTGATTTCCAAGATAACTAATTTAGCATTAGAAGATTAGATAAATCTCAATAGATATTACAATCTTATCAAGTGAATGTAAAGCCTACATGTAGAGGTTCGATAGTACTTGTACTAATCTGATTTAATAATAATAATACAAAATCTTATGATCATAGAGTCTTCCCCAGCATCAGGGACACTCTCTCAGGATCAAGGAGACTCTTCTTGGATGAATAATTCACTAATTCCACCCCAGGAACAAAAAATCAGACCTAGGATCAAGTAATGCATCTTGTCAGAATGTTCCAACTGACCAAACTTAGGCACCTGCATCGTTCCGCGTCGATCAAATGAATTGATCAAATGAAAAACGCACACATGTGTTATTTTGCGCAGATGTCATCATAAAAGTGTATTGCGCACGTTTTTCATTTGATCAATCCATTTGATCGACGCGTAACGATGAAACCACCTTATATAATCAACAAATAAAATTTAAAACGAGATTTCATTGTCTGTATGCACCAATTTGCAATATTGATATTTGCAGACAGATAACAGGCTTTAAAATTTGAATAATATTGCCAAAAAATATAATAACATAACAGATTTCAAATCTTCTATACATGTTAAAATATTTTAATATTTATAAAATTCTATAAATTATTTCATAACAGGGGCGTGTCGAACTCATATGTGCGCGGCTTTTCCATGCGCGGCGTAATCGTGCGCAGCTCGCTGCCTGTTAATTACAGGCAGCAAGCCGCGCATTAAAAAGCCGCGCATATATGAGTTCGACACGCCACCGTAATCCATCTAGTTAGCTGTCCTCTACTACTTGGAGTATTGATTATGCAAACATATTAGCCGATTCGTGACCGTAACCCCTCAGTTTATTTGTGAGGGGTCTTGTTGCATGGCACCAGCACCCTGGCAACAGGAGTGCACTATACATACATACATAGTGCTGGGATGTAGACAGAGTCAAAGGCCTTCTCGAAATCGATGAATAATATGATGGCATTAAGCTTTTGACGCTTGATTTCTGACAAATTTGCGAGGAGTCTTGGGACCCTTTCTAATCTTGATAATTCTTTATAGGTACTGATGATGTCAGTGTTACGAAAGTACTCTACCTCAATATAAAGATTTAGCTTGTTGTTCCTAACAAATTCAACGTTTATGTCTGATCTCTTGGGAAATATTTTTCATTAGAGTCTGAATAGATATCTAGTGGTGGATCTGCCACTGGTGAAACCCTCTTGATCTCCATCAGCAGCTTCTTTCATACTTGATAGATGCTTTCTTAAACGTGCATCAAGGATGCGTTCAAGTATTTAGCCAATGTATGATGTCATACTCAGGGGCCTATATGATCCTGGCTTGATATAGGTTGCTTTACCCTGCTTCCTGATAAAGCACACATTGGATTTATTCCAGACCCATATCCCTGTGTCAAATGACCAATTAAACAGATTGCTTAACGTTTTCAGTGCATATGGCCCCAGGTTTTTTAGAATACAGGGGTGCAGACCATCAGGATCTACAGATTTATCAGTTGTCTCTTGTCGGCAGATGGCTGATTTGATTTCTTCATATGATATGTGTTCATTTACATTTTCTTCAGAAACCAAGAGATTATCCCTCAAGAAGTCATCTTTGATGTTTCTATAATATTTCTCTATCTCCATGTCATGGCTTTGGTCACTTTTTTGGCTATTTAAATGTGATCCTGTGAAGAATGACTTGTGAAGGAGCTGTTCCTTTTCACTATCAGAAGTCAGCAATTTTTTCCCATCTAGCAGATTTCCAATGTAACTATCACTATTTACACCAAATACTTTCTTATACTTCCTCCAGAAAAGTGTGGTATCTTTGACATTCAAGGATTCAGTTCTTCTTTTAATCCAACTATTTTTTCTTTTGTCAGTTCCTCCTTAAGTATTGTTTTGGAATTATCGAAGAGCACTTTGTTATTTGGAGTGGATCTTTTTACATATGCTTTTTTGTTTGAAAAAAATCTTAAATCTATAAGGTTCTTAGCAAGTAAAGTTAAGGTTGGGGTCCAGAGGGAAACAAAATTTTTAGGGAAACAAAATTTATTTTTTATCAACATTTTCAATACATAATAAAAATCAAATCAAATCAATTCCTTTCCTTATCCCAATAAATCACCCATTTTTAAACATGGCCCAGGTGTGTCGACCTCCCAGGTGCAGCGCACCACGCCGCGCGCCCGGATGATGATGCCCTCCCGCGGTGCAGTGCGCGGCATCCTGCAGGCACTTTTGACGCAGCAATGCAACGCACCCCGAAAAGAGCACCAACCCAGGCGCGCAGCGGCGCGGAAGACACCGCGCCCCGAAAGGCCGAGACAACAGGGTAACACTACTCAAAAATTTTATAACTTTACATTTTGAGCTTTGATTTAAGTTCAAAATAAGATTAAATCAAAATAGCCAAAACATCGAACTTGTATTTTTAAAATTAATTAAATTTAAATTGAATAGTTATCAAACTAAAAGAAGGACTGGATCAGGCTGATCAGAATTTTTCCGTATAATGCACCTTTTTTGCATATAGACAAGCGCGCACGCACAATGTTAATTTTTGTTTTGGCAGCTGTACGGGCACCCGTGCACAGCAGCGACCCGTTCCGCCGCGCCGTAAATGCGGTCGCATGCACGGCCCAGGCTGAACGGATCCCCGCTAACCACGTATATCCCGAGACTGATCGAAATCCGTGCACCTTATGTCACTAATACGTTTGAAAAATGCAAATAACACCATTAAAAAATAAATTTGAAACTCAATCTTTGAAAAATGCTAATGCAGTCTTGTATTTAGATGCGCCCTTATTTTTATTTTAGGGCGTTTTATAATCTAGGGGGGTCACAACACGCGCGTGATAGCTCTTTGCGCACAAAGTACTAGCACGAAATTACGACAAAAAGTGTAACACAACTTTTCGCACTAAAAGTGACATAACTCAAAAAGTATGAACGGGTTTAGTCTGAAATTCGGATATATGCCGTAGAACACATAGAAGCACTATCCGGATTAATTTTTTCCAAAAATTTTGATCCAAACGGAAGTTATGGACAAAACCGAAACACAAATGCTCATATCTCGTCTCATGGACCGATTTTCGTGGTTATTTTAATCCGGATGTCTGCATATTATGTTTTTTACATATTCTGAAAGTTTCAGCCAGATCCGATAAGTGGTTGTCGAGATAAAATTTGGACAAAAACTTCTTTTCCATTGTACGGGAATGTCAGCACAAGATCACAGTACCTTTATTAGATTTCGCGCCAAATTTAATGCGCGCTAACTTTTACTGCAAAGTGCAATCCGATCGAGAAATTGAGATAGTACAATGCAAAAGTATTGGTGATACTAAATTCTACAAGATTGCTGTTGAGAACTCTTGTGATAAAGAATTTTACATTTATGAAACTATTTTATCTGCACATACATATTATTCAGCGCCTTACATACAGAACTGTAACATAAAGTATTTCGACACAAAATCCTAGGAGGGCCAAGCGGCCTGCATTTCAAATGGAATTGGAGCATCGCTAGATTTTGAACGGTGTCAGCTGCAGAATGGTGGAGGAGAAAGGGGTAGGTCAGGAATGACGTCATCCTGCTGTGGGATACGGGAAGGTAGAGGGGAATAGCACCATCTTCATGCCACCTCCCCTCGTTGTGTGGATGTGGTCGAGGAGAGGAGCGAGGGAGTGCATCTCGCAGCAGATGGAGCAGAGCTCTGCTCTCAGTGAGGGAACGTCCTGTCTGGACAATGTGACGGCATCAATTCGGCGAGTACACTGGTGTCAGGGACTCCACTCGGTCATCAATCGGGTGGTGTATAGTTATACACTGGTGTCAGGGACTCCACATAGGCATCAATCGGGCGTGTACACTGGTGTCAGGGACTCAACACAGTCATCAATTGAGCAATTGGGCGTGTACACTGGTGTCAGGGACTCCACATAGGCATCAATCGGGCGTGTACACTGGTGTCAGGGACTCCACTCGGTCATCAATTGGGCGTGTACACTGGTGTCAGGGACTCCACATAGGCATAAATTGGGCGTGTACACTGGTGTCAGGGACTCCACACAGTCATCAATTGGGCGTGTACACTGGTGTCACTGTCAGGGACTCCACATAGGCATAAATTGGGCGTGTACACTGGTGTCAGGGACTCAACACAGTCATCAATTGAGCAATTGGGCGTGTACACTGGTGTCAGGGACTCCACATAGGCATCAATCGGGCGTGTACACTGGTGTCAGGGACTCCACATAGGCATCAATCGGGCGTGTACACTGGTGTCAGGGACTCAACACAGTCATCAATTGAGCAATTGGGCGTGTACACTGGTGTCAGGGACTCCACATAGGCATCAATCGGGCGTGTACACTGGTGTCAGGGACTCCACATAGGCATCAATCGGGCGTGTACACTGGTGTCAGGGACTCCACACAGGCATCAATCGGGCGTGTACACTGGTGTCAGGGACTCCACATAGGCATCAATCGGGCGTGTACACTGGTGTCAGGACCCACAGGCATCAATCGGGCGTACACTGGGTGTCAGGGACCCACATAGGCATAAATTGGGCGTGTACACTGGTGTCAGGGACTCCACACAGTCATCAATTGGGCGTGTACACTGGTGTCAGGGACTCCACATAGGCATAAATTGGGCGTGTACACTGGTGTCAGGG
Organism: Beroe forskalii; assembly: GCA_011033025.1. Lineage (NCBI taxonomy): Eukaryota > Metazoa > Ctenophora > Nuda > Beroida > Beroidae > Beroe > Beroe forskalii. The sequence goes on along the minus strand of WFMF01000183.1, from coordinate 134,503 downwards.
ACTCCACACAGTCATCAATTGGGCGTGTACACGGGTGTCAGGGAGTACACGGCACTCAGACCTGAAACATACAGCACGGTCATCACTTGAATTAAGATTTGGGATGTTTCAGTATACCTAATGCCTCAGGAATTCAGAAATAATGTAACGTCCATATCAAGTTTTATCATTGTTCCAAATCGTGGTACTGACTTCAAAAAGTGTAGTGTATGTCAATGGATGGCGATGCAATGAACATGATGTGCATTTACAGTGAACAATATTCACGCTGTACAAACCAAACATTATATTGCATTTGATCTCACATTGATTTCAACACTTTTGTTCATTTTCATTTTATAAATTTTCTTTAAGAGTTAAAGAATTCGTCGTTAATCCGTTGATTTGCACCTTTCAGAAATAGTAATTATTTATTTGATTAATAAACGGACAGCATTAGTTTGTTTATCGCCATTTTCGCTTTTAATTCGTAGAACTTCCAGCCATTCTTTGTAAAATGTTAATGGTTGTATCAAGTCCATGCCAATTAATAAGTCATTTTGATATATATATCGTTATCAAATGCATTTCATGAATTAGTGTTGATTCCGGGCATGTGATAGGTGTAATAATCTGCCGTTAAATTTCGCACGTCAGTCACATTTATATTTTATATACTATCTAACTACAATCTACAGGACAGATAAGTGCTTTTTAAGTTAATAATACCGAGTTGACAGGGTGAAAGGGTAACATTTAAAAGCACGATGAACCCAGGAGAATTTAACTCAATTTGAATATCTGTGTTAAAATCTATGAGTGCAACTTATCAAAAATGTGCCGAATTTCATTGATAAAATTGGTAGCATTTTGGTTAGAAATGGCACAAATGGGGGTCGGTAGGGGTTCACCGTGGGGTCAGTGGGGGTTCACCAGGGGTCAGTAGGGGGTCGATATTGGTTCATTTCAAGATAGATTTTGAAGTTGAAATCGACAAAAATTGGGTTCAGGAGGTTTGTACGATCAAATTGTGATGTTATCCATGTATACAATCACGAGGAAAATAACATATTATTGTGATTTGTGTGCAGCGTGAATGTTGTATTGAAGTACCGAAACAGATATTTCAAAATTTTTAGTTCTTTCTGAGTAGACTCAATTAGAAGCAGTTTTCAAATTACTCAAGCTTCATTAAACTGCTTATAATTGAGTCAATTCAGAAAGAATTAAAAATTTTGAAATATAAGTTATCATGAGACTCAGAAACAGCGCACTGCTACTAAAGTACTAAACTACTACGCGCACCGAAACATGTACTGTAAAATGTCCTGTACAAATTCCATTCTTTCATTACATCACCATCCATTACATCACCATCCATTACATCACCATCCATTTTTGCCTCTAATGTATCACCTGATAATATCATGCGACCGGCAATGTGTAGCGTGTATATTATTGTAAATGCAGACATTCTGCCATCTCCTACCAGTTTACCCATATGAAATTGGTCTATGTATTTACATAGTATATAATTTACATAGTATATAATGTGATCTATATTTTATACCTACGATATGCGGGACAAAACCCTGTGATCAGCATGCTTGTATATAGATATTAGATATACATTTGCTCACCTTAATATAGAGTGTATTGTATAGCCTGCTCTGTACGTAATCTTATTCATGTGAAATGCCTTGAATGTACCTTCATCACCGCGTTGCTGGTGAAGTCCCATTGGCTCATCGGTACCGAAATTCAGCGTTGAATGGTCATGATTACCTACTGAAACTTTTCACAAAGTCGAAATATCTATCCTGTATGATGAGTAATCAAAACAGAAAATGTGGCCTAGATCTAAATGTAAAAAATACCAAAAATCTTCAATTTTTAGGTCGGTTGCTATGGGAACTCGTGTGGTTGCTATGGATGTATATACCTATGATATGCGGGACAAAACCATGTGATCAGCATGCTTGTATATAGATATACATTTGCTCACCTTATATAGAGTGTATTGTACCTATAGCCTGCTCTGTACGTAATCTTATTCATGTGAAATGCCTTGAATGTACCTTCATCACCGCGTTGCTGTTGAAGTCCCATTGGCTCATCGGCACCCCTGCCTGAAAATGTTACTTTTTAATAATTACATCGCATAATTAGTTGTGTACAATCACGAGATTAACACCCTGCTATTGAGTTTTGTGAAAAACATGAATGTTGTACTGAAGTACCGCCACACTGTTTAATGTACTAAAGGGTGTACATTACATTCTAAATCTAAGTAGGTACACTGCATCACCATCCAGTGATGACGTGTGCTGTATATGTGCATATTATATGATAACTTGTTAGTAGTTATTGATAACATAATTAATTAATTAATTTATCTTATACGCTCCTACTTGCGAGCCCAAAGCACAAATTACATAAAAACATGTCAATGAAAAATCCCTAAATAAAAAATCTAAAAGCTCAATGTCTACAGTACCAAATCGGTAAGGAATATTTACTGAAAACTAGTTAATGAAAAATCCTTCAAGAAAAATTTATAAGTTAAAAATTCAACTGTACCTTATTGATGGCTATATACTGGGTGAACTGCAGTTCATATGAAGTCGCCGCGCACTTCATATGAATTCATATGAATTCATATGAGTTCATATGAATGCGTTTACCAGTTCAATAAATTTTTATATGAATGAACTTCATATGAACTTCACATGAATTCATATGAACTTCATATGAACTCCACCAAGTTCATATGAACTTCATATGAATTCATATGAATTCATTAAACACGGATGAACTAGTTCACCAAAATTTAGTGAACTGAGATGCATATGAACTCATATGAATAAACTAGTTCATTTAAGTGAACTACGGGATGAACTTTGAGATGAACTCCGTTGAACTGCGTTGAACTGCGTTGAACTGCGTTGAACTACGTTGAACTGCGTTGAACTGCGTTGAACTGGAGTTCACCTGAGTTCATTTGAGTTCACCTGAGTTCATGTCACTCAATGCGAACAACATATGTTATTTTGGAAAACTTAGCTTTGCAACAGAATAGACCTAAACGACTGTATGTTGCTGTAAAAAAGTACAGTAACATACAGTCGTTTAGGTCTTACTGTTAGTGTTACCCTACCCTCCACTGCGAGCACTTATTTTACGCAACACGTCCTTCTAAATTTCCAATTCCATTAGCTCATTAGGAATGAGAATATAATAATTTGTAAATAGAAATGTTATCTGACAGCTGAGGTGCCAGGTGGTCAATGACTTGACTCAACAACTGGACTTTATGACTTGACTCGACTCGACTCGACTCGACTCGACTCGACGACTCGACGACTCGACGACTCGACGACTCGACTCGACTCGACTCGACTCGATGACTCGACGAATAAAATCGAAGACTCAAAGAATAAACTCGACGATTCGAGTCGTCGAGTCGAGTCGAGTACGAGTCGTCGAGTCGAGTCGAGTCGTCGAGTCGAGTCGAGTCGTCGAGTCAAGTCGTCAAGTCAAGTCGTCGATTCGAGTCGTCGATTCAAGTCGTCGATTCGAGTCGTCGAGTCGTCGAGTCGTCGAGTCGTCGAGTCGTCGAGTCGAGTCGAGTCGTGGAGTCGAGTCGAGTCGTCGAGTCGTCGAGTCGTCGAGTCGTCGAGTCGTCGAGTCGTCGAGTCGAGTCGAGTCGAGTCGTCGAGTCATCGAGTCGAGTCGAGTCGTCGAGTCGTCGAGTCGTCGAGTCGTCGAGTCGACTCGTGGAGTCGTCGAGTCGTCAAGTCGAGTCGAGTCTTCGAGTCGAGTCGAGTCGTCGAGTCCAGTCGTCGAGTCGAGTCGTCTAGTCGAGTCAAGTCGAGTCGAGTCGAGTCGAGTCAAGTCGTCGAGTCAAGTCGTCGAGTCGTCGAGTCGAGTCGAGTCGTCGAGTCGAGTCGTCGAGTCGAGTCGTCGAGTCGAGTCGTCGAGTCGAGTCGTCGAGTCGAGTCGTCGAGTCGAGTCGTCGAGTCGAGTCGTCGAGTCGAGTCGTCGAGTCGAGTCGTCGAGTCGAGTCGTCGAGTCGAGTCGTCGAGTCGAGTCGTCGAGTCGAGTCGTCGAGTCGAGTCGTCGAGTCGAGTCGTCGAGTCGAGTCGTCGAGTCGAGTCGTCGAGTCGAGTCGTCGAGTCGAGTCGTCGAGTCGAGTCGTCGAGACAAGTCATCGAGTCGATTTCAGTCGTCAAGAAACTGGTCGTATAGAGTGACTCGAGTTAATTCATGACGTAAAAAGTGAAATTTTTTAGTTGTCACGTGACTGTACACTTAACAAGAATACGAAAAACCGTTTATGGAAGAGCTCAAGACTTGAGTCTGATTTAACTATTTAAAGAGGGGTTTAAATTTAATGGCCAATATTTGATTTTGGAAGCCCTTTTAGTGAAATGGATCAAGATGCAGCTAATTTGGTGAAGTTTAACGGCCTCTTTAAAATTGAAAAAAGCCTTTAAATAGGTGACGTCACTCAGCAGTCAACCGGAATGAGGGACTTATCGGGCATAGATCAGAGCAGCAACGCCACGAGGGCCCCATGGTATTGGTAGCGCCACGTTGACGCCAGGGCAGTGCTATGGTGTAAGCCACGAGGACGCCACTGCGGCGCCACGACGAAGCCATGAAGACGCCATGGCTTCACAGTGGCACTGCTGACTGCCATGATGTCACCGTGGCGCCCTCGTGGCTTCATCGTTGCCCAGTAGTGGCGTCCTCGTGGCTTCACCATGGCACTGCCCTGGCGTCACCGTGGCACTGCGGTGCCGCCCTCGTGGCGTCGCTGTTCCATGTTTTGATCCATGCCCGAAATATCTGTTAAGTTATCATTTTGACCTTCTAGATGAACTTCGAGATGAATTCGTTGAACTCCGTTGAACTGCGTTGAACTGCGTTGAACTCCGTTGAACTGCGTTGAACTCCGTTGAACTGGAGTCCATGAGATGAACTTCCTAGTTCATATGAATTCAAGGCGAACTGGAATGCATATGAGTTCATATGAATTCTATGCATCTCAGTTCACTAAATTTTGGTGAACTAGTTCATCCGTGTTTAATGAATTCATATGAATTCATATGAAGTTCATATTAACTTGGTGGAGTTCATATGAAGTTCATATGAATTCATGTGAAGTTCATATGAAGTTCATTCATATAAAAATTTATTGAACTGGTAAACGCATTCATATGAACTCATATGAATTCATATGCATTCATATGAAGTGCGCGGCGACTTCATATGAACTGCAGTTCACCCAGTATATAGCCTTATTGATGTACCTTATCAATGGCATACGGCAAATAAAATTTAAAAGTCTAATAAGGTCACAAGAAAAAAAACTTGTTTATTGTTAGTGAAACCTAATCAGAACGTCATCAAATCAATATTCAGTCAAGTTAATTGGTCATTAAATCTAAAACTTATCTGATTCAACACAACTTTCATCTAAGCATAAAAAATTGTCATCAAAAACTGATTGAGAGCAAATTTGCTGTACAAGTAAATTAAAAATGTTCTTATTATCGCTATCATCATTAAATATCAGTCCTATATGAAAATTGACACCCCAAGTCTTCAGTTCATTCAACTGTGATCTCAGTTCCAGTACATAACTATCAAATGCCACACATTCAAATACTTTATGGTAAGGTGAATCTGGTAAAGATCCACATTCTAGACAGATTGGTACATGGTATGATTTGTCGTATTTTAACACTGAAAAGGCGAAGTCCTGGAATCGTAAACAATGCCCATGAATGAAGTCCAAAACATTTGTGGTAGAATATCTTGACCAGTTTCTGGAGACAAGGGGGTTATTAATGCATTTGAAAGTTGAGATGGTTTCAGTGACTCTGTCAATAAATTTTTCATCACAAGGCTCTAAAGCATAGGGATCTTTCTTAACTATGGAGGGAACATAACTTAAAAATGAAATTGATAACATAACTTAAAAATGAAATTGACAAAAAGCATCTACTTCGATTTTATACTCATTGTCAATGTCACCAATGTACTACTATTGAAACGAGAATAAGTTTGTCGCTCCTTATCGAATCACTGCCGGTTACCACAGTTGCAGGAAATCTGAAATGGTATCACTGTTAACGACGGTGGGGTGGACAAGGGTCTCTCGCTATTTTGGCAAACAAGAGTCTGGCGTTTTAAATTGCGCGCGCGCGTTGTCCACCCCACGCTTGTCCACCCCACGAAATAGCACAACTGTGTGCTTTTTTCCAACAATTGACTGGCAATCCCTAAGGCTCCTACATTTTTTGGAGCTATCGACATGGGGTTTTTGTAATGCCTAGATAAATCTATTCTACACTGAAAGTCCATCTTCTTTTTTTGAATTAGGCCTCACAAGCTCGTCAATCAATCAATGTTCACGCGTAATTGGAAAACGACGTTTTTCAACATTTGTACATCATGGGACATTGCGAAGGTTGTGATTGGAGTTCCCAGATGATCCTTATATCTCTGGATAGCTGAGACTTTCCTCTATTGATTCCATGCAAGTTTTAGGAGAAATTTTGACTCTTTTGTCGTTTTTCGAACAGGAACGTTGTTCTAATTGGCGACTCGTCGCTACCTGCGCACAAAGTACTAGCAAAGGTGTCCATCCCACGTGCGCAGGGTGTTAATATAGTGATATATAATATGGTGAAATTTGTTTGAATATTTGATCAAATATTCAAACAAATTTCAAAACATCAACTCAAATTTGAGTTGATGTTTTGTCAAAAATATTATCTTATCTTATTTTATGTTATCTTTTGCGGCGCCGCGCGCCGTTGTTTCACTCCTTAAAAGAGGTAAAAGGAGTAATTATTTGCAACGCAACACGACCTTCAGAATTCCCGAGTAGTGCGCGCAATTGACATGATGGGAGGAATCAATCGATATAGTTAAAGTTGCCCTAACCAGGGCCCTGGTTACGCGCATGGAATGCGCGGCGCGGCAAGCCCTGGTTAGGGGAATCGATATAGATATTTTGTATTCTACATAGATACATTTTTCCCATCCCTAGCGCAACACTCGTAGGATGTTACCCTAGTCCCTACCCTCGCGCGCGGTGCAACGTTCCACATTTGGACGTGCGTCATGTCACTTTGTGCAACCTCGCCCTCCAGTCGGAAGAAATAGACGGGGCAACGCCCGTCGAGCGCAACACTCGTGACAAGGAAATTTGGAAGGCCAGAGTTGTGTTGCATCGGAAAGATGATGTCAGGCGTTGCCAGGCGACGTCAGACAAGTAAGATGAACGCCGCGCGCAGCTGACCTAGGAGCCGCGCACATTTAATTTTTGATGCCACCGCTCTATCAAGTAGCCACGTTTTAGGTTATCGCGTTGGATAATCGTATTACACCATTGCACACAATTTGGTCTGTGGAAATTACGCCGATTCGGGAAAAACCCATGCAATATGAAATATCTGTTGCGTTGTCAATCATATTCAAAGATCAATGAATTATTGATCTTTAAATATGATTGACAACAGATATTGCATGGGTTTGTGCCGATTTGAATAAGAAACCGTTTAACTCGTTATGCAAGAATCGGGATGTTTGTGCCATTGTGCAAGGCAAATCCCAATTCCCTACCGTTCAATATGATGAAGTAAACTAATTACCTACTTGTTGCAAATTGATCCTTCGCATGTTGTTAATACTTAAATAACAGAAAAGAAATTGAAACCTAGAACTATTTGCTTATTTGCAAAGATTGATACGAATGAATTTTATTATTGAATAAATATAATCAATATCATCAATATACTCTTAACTGTTTCAATATCAAACTGTTTCAATATGCCAATTGGATAACAAATGATAACTAAAAGTAAACAGGGCTCAATTTAGGATAACAAAATTCGAATAAGAAAATTCTTTAAATCGTCATGATAAATAGAAAGCAGAAATGGAAGGGTTCAGAGGTTCAGTCCGAGTTAGATACAGTTATCATGAACAGTTAAATTTCATTAGGTTAATCAAATAAACAGTTTTTCTGCGTCTGTAAATTCAATGAAATTTAAAAACCCGTCGTTATTTTTATCATCACTCCGTAGTATGTCATCAACAATCTGAAAATGTGAACGGTAAAACTTCAATCACTCAAAGCTTGAATGAGAAAAAAGAATTTCGATCTTTCATTCAAGTCACATTCAAACCGGTTGAATGTTTTTTAGTTTCATTTTGCTCGCTCAAAGGCTCAAGCTTTTGCTCTAACATAATGAACAAAATTTTCATATTGTCTGTCCAAAAAGGGGAGGCAGCTGCCTGTGTCGCCTTACCCCTGGCTACGCCTCTGCTATCAAGAAAACTGCAATTGGGCATAAAAAGTCAACTTCTAAAAAATTGATAGAAAAGGTTCGTTTTAATGGGAAATATATCATCAATTTACCTTAACTATCTCTTCCTCATCCACTCTTCCATCACCATCAAAATGTGATATAGCATGAACTAACTCTGAAATAAGGGTAAATTTGAATCACCTTGAATTCAGAATTCAAGGCCGTTAAAATATCAATCTAAAACATTAAATCAAACTGCATACTCTAAATATCAAATGGCAATTCAACAACATTTCACTTTAACTTGACTAATTTATTTATCTTTCAAATGATACCAGAATAAATTTTCCTAATTCTATTAGACATAAATTTACCTAATCCATCGAGCTGTTGGTTATTATCGAAGTCGTGTTGTCTGAACCAATGGAAATGGTACTCAGCTTCGTCATCGTCAAACTGAAGACAGAATAGGAATCAAAGAGAAACAATTAGGGGCCATCCAGAAATGAGCTCATCACTTGGGTATGTATGTATGTTTTAGAAATGATGAGGTATAGTAGTGATGAGGTAGTATGTATGTAGATTTGTAAAATGATGAGCTCATCACTTAGATGCGAAATTTTGAAATCAATCACTTGTTGGAAAATTAGACCAATGTTGAACCTAAATTACAATTTATGACGATCTAACTTAAATTGCAATTTAGTGACGTCACTTCAGCCTTTCATATTGAATGCGTGACGTAACATAAATCTTGAAATGATGAGATGAGGTTGGGGTATGTAAGTATCTTTCCCAAATGATGAGGTTGTGATGAGGTAGTATGTATGCATGTTCAAAAAAGGCCGATTTTTGATGAGCTTATTTCTGGATGGCCCCTTAGTTTCAAGTTAATAAAATAATAGTTTCAAGTTAATAAAATTATGAATTGATTTCAAACCACACTATTAAAAATATGCCTCAATTATTCAACTTATGTATGTATCAACTTATCCGAATGTAAGTAAAAATAAACTAAAATCGTACTCATCGTCTCCGATTGATTCTTTTATATGCGATTTGATGTGTTCTTTCCTGGATCAAACATTGGATTAACTATTTCTAATTATGACAAGAGCACGAAAAACTGAACACTTTGGTAACAAACAATATAAAAGAAGCAAGTTGAAATTAAACATGGCTAGGTAATTATCAACAGAAATATAGAAACACTTCGAATCTAAAAAGTTAAGAGTACAGGAACGATATTCTTTCCTGTTTGTTTCTTTGTCGTCGTGGCCGTGGTCGCCATGACAACAGCCCAAGTGGAGGATTAAAACTGAGGAAAGTATCCCAAGAAGAATACGGCTGCTGATGGACATGATTCTGAAAGCTTATCTGGAAGATTAGGTTTATTAAACATTATCGACCCACAGTTCCATTCGAAGTTTTGAAATTGACCAACCAGCACACAAATTCCTACACAATTTCACAGTAAACTACCGTGCTGATTGTTCGATGTCAAGGTGATTTCAGTATCCTATCATTACACGAACAGATAGAGTGTTAATCAGAGTTAGAGTGATTATGAATGCCCACTGGCTATTGGCTACAGTTACAGTGATGAACTGGACACAAACACCCCGTACCAAAATTATCTAATCAACTTTCAAAAACACTCCAGAGGTCCTTAATAAACCCAAAAGACAAAACAGTGCATAACCATTAACTAATCGAGTGCAATCAATCCAGGAAAATTGATAATGATATCTTTAATCTAAACTTACAAACTAAAAAATGTCTACAACGTAGGAAAATACAAAATATACACACATAAGAACGCACAGATAGCAGCTGTTGGACTGTGCATTGAACACACGTCATTGGATGTGATAACAACACGTAGTCTTAGACCGTGTATAGTTGTAAGCACTGTATATGCCGTAACCTACCTAGGTATCTACATATTGCAGACATTGTGAAATATTAACACATTGTCGCTCCCTCTAAATGAAGTCATAATACCTACAGAGAAAAATTTAAATTTTACTCAAGTTTCATAACCTGCGGCTGAATAAATAATCTGCTCCAAAGCTCCAATAAGTACAACTCTAATGATTTAACAGCTATCGAAGTACAAAACTAGGCACTTGTCTCAATAGATCTATAGCTAAAGACCCACCTACGTCCTACATATTAACAAATGAAAGTATAGGTATATTCAAAGTAATGATGTTATGTAATGGACATCAGACAAGTGCGTATGAATGGAATGGAATGTACATGTACAATGTACAATGTACAATGTACATTCATTGGGTCATTGTACACAACGCATGGAACAAGGTCGAGGCTACGAGTGTCGGACAATATGCAGAAAATATATAAAATAGTGCCTACATTCAAAGTAATGAGGTATTGAGGTAATAAAAAAGACAAGTGTGTATGAATGGAAGTGGAATGTACGTTGTACATTCATTGTGTAGACTGTAGAGCGCATAGAACAATGTCGAGAGATCGTGTCAAACAATATGCACTGCCACCTGCCTCTGATATAACCCTGCACAAAGTGTCAAAATATGCTGTCCAGTGTCATTAATCTACCAAGTTAACACATGAAAATGATGTCACAATCCCTCTCTTTCTGTTTTATCTTCGTGTACGTGCTTTCAAATTTCTAGGACTTATGTAATGTGTTAGGGATTGTTAGTTGCCATGCACATTGCATAATTATGCGAAATATTAGTCATATTTCATATGGGTTCATAACGCAGGTTCTAAATATGAATGGATTCTCGGTTACCAACATAATAATCAATTACGGTATTACAAAATTGACAAGTTGCAATTTGTGAGTCACTCATAATTTTCGGAAGTTTTCTTCAATTTCCTACGTGAAAGATCTAGAGATAACTTGATTCACAACTAAACACTAAGACAGTTCTAAACACGAAACAACAACGAGTGACACACAAATGTTTTAATGCTTGATGAGAGACGAAGATGGTTGCCAAGGAAATGGAAATTCCTGGGATTGCGTGATGGTCACAACTTATGAGTCATGAAGGTAAAAATAATATGCAATTCCTGGGATTGCGTGAGGGTCACGACTCATGTAGGTAAAAATAATATGCAATTGGAACTTGCAACATTCCACATGAACGTTCCTCATGAACAAATTTCATCAATTATCAGAGTATTTCATGGGGACAAATCGATAAAGGCAGAAATTGTATAAAAGTGAATTTAACTAAAATTTACATGGCAAACAACAAACAGAATATGGGCACTTATTGATTTAAACAAATCTTAATGTACACAAATATCATTATTAGCCAATCCCATGCAATATGCATAAATTACACATACAAACATACAATTATTTATTAAGATATTTTTTGTACAACCTACTTTATTTACAAAAATTAGTTTGATAAATTAATAAATTAGGCAGCATTTTCATTCCCCCAAAATTAAAATCATCGGTATTTTGGAAAAAGATGCTACTACGTTCTGTAACATGCTTAGCTGAGCAAAATTTTTAAACTGAAATGGACAACTTTCCGGATTCTGACTGTAAAAAGTTTTTAAGATCGCTTTTGAAGAAGAAAGACGTCCAAGGGCATTTTTTGTATTCAAATTCAAGTGTTTGTGAAAGTTCCATACCATCTGGGGACTCACAATACTTTCTGAACCTGAAACAAAAACTGTACCAACTTCAGTCTGTTTGCCATACGAGATCAAATAAAATTAGAATTAAAAACCCCTCACAGTGTGTAAGATTACTATAAGGAGTGCCATTATTATTGAGCGTTTCATAACAATTTTTGAGCGTTTTAAAAAGTGATGATGAAAAATCAATCCTATTATTGAAAAAATTACAAATATTAAATCTTGAATTATTAAAATAAAATTTTTCTTAAGATTCCCTACCTCTATGATCTGATTCTGAACACTGTATCTCAGTGAGTTGATATCTCAACTGGAGTAATGGGGGAAGCAAGAGAACTCATATCACTCAGAGAGCTCATTACTTGTCTACTGTTCCCTGACTCACCTGAAATAATGATGAATCGTTGGTTTAAATTAGGTACTATTCCCACACAGACACACTGACAACTTCCCTCTAAGTTCCCACTCCCGGCTTCCCACTCACTAATTCACCACTCCCACTGACTGATTTCCTACTCCCGCTCACTGATTTGCCACTCCACTCAGTAATGACCCCTTAGTTCCCAATTCCCATCCCCACTCACTCATTTCCCGCTGCCTGCGTCGTTTTGCCAGGTGTTTCTTGTACAGGATCGTCTCCTCACTCTCGTAACTCACTGCTTCGTTATACTGGTATTCGTACAGGAAGTGCTGTCCCATCCCACCTGTTACTAGCGTCTTCCTGGGGAATGGTTAAATTTATAAGAATTCTGAAGTATGAAGTGCAATATTGTGCAGCGCCAAGACATTGAAACCTACAGTCGGGTGTCCAGGAGAGCTTCAAAATAAAGAGAAGAAGTTATCGAACTTTCTAACTATCCTTACCTTCTGTAAGAGGGGATGTTGGGAGACCCAAATTTCCAGATTCTCAGGGATGTGTCCGCACTGACACTGATAATCCGGTCTGATGTACGGACAATGTCTGATACCGTGTCTTTGTGACCCTCCAGCTTATGTAGCTTACCGCTGTGGAGAGGGGTGGTGTGGGTTATTGACAACCAATGGAAATGAAAAATCGTCGGGATTATTTTATGGAGAAGTTGATCGATATAATTCCTTAATATAATTTCTTAAACAGTAAGCGAAGGTCGATCAAAGCAACATCTTATCATGAATTAGACGCTGAAACGCATCCTTTTGAAACACTTTTCTTACTTCTCTAACTCCCAGTAATGAATGGCTTTGTCCTTGGAACCAGTAACAACAATTCCAGAATTCTCGGTTCCGCTTTCCAACTTCATTTTAACACACTCCACTCTGCGAAAGAAATTTTATGTTATCTGGTTTGGAGCAACTTAAATTGGTAACAAAAATGGCAGAAAATCCCGAAAAACCTAATTTCTAGAATTTTGCGTAAAAAGGAATCTGTCCCGGGGGTGGCTTTCAAAACCGACTTTTGACTTGAAATGATTTGTGGTATAGTTATTGATGAACTGAAGCAAATCATAACCGCTATTTTCTGTCCATGTGGAGTAAGCAATATATTTTCGAACCACCCCATACTTACGTTCCTTTGTGAGACTGGAGGGTTTTCACCGTAACTCCAGTGTTGATGTGAAACACTGAGACTTTGTCGTTATGCGCACACGCTACACGGCCCTGAAAAGCGAAATTTTATTTATTGAATGCTGCTTATGAGCCTCATGATAACTGATAGGTCAAAATGTTTAATTCTTTGTGTGTTGTGCAACCGCATCGACTTCGTCGCGGAGGCATCTGCGCAGCTCTCAAAGTGAGGACTGTGAGACCGACAAAGGTTGCAGTAAAATTTTGATAACCCAGTGATAATCCCGGAGAAAACCCGGTAAAAGTTCACGATTTTGACCGGGATTAGGCCGGGATCACAGTCAATCATTGTTCTATTTTACCTGTGAGACGGACATGCTCATGATCCAGCCTGGCGAGGTGTGTGTCACCCAGATACTGCGTACACAATCCCCTGAGATCCGGTCCCACACTCGAACTGTCTTGTCAGCTGAGAGAATAACCTTTTCACAACTTTTTGAACAAATTATCAGCGATGATTCAAAGTAATAACTCGAATATTGCAGCATTCTACCATCATATAATTACGTATGTAGGCCGTTTTTTGTGCCACTTCATGATTTTAGCACCACCTTCAACTGCTTCTCATTCAGCTATTGCTGTGTAGGTCAGCTGAGCCTGAAAGCACGAGGTCAGGTCCGGATATGTCCACACAAAACACGGAACCGTTGTGTCCGGCGTAGGTCTGTACCTGCTCACACCGCTTAATCTCCCAGCATTTCACCTGAGATTTAGGCACAAAAGTCACAATCTAAACAAAATGCTACCTACCTACCAAGAGGTAGGTAGGTAGCGTAGGGGCCAATATAATTTCGTATTTCTATGAACAAAGTGGTGCATCACTATATCTACAACTGTCTGTAACGGAATCTGAGAATCTGGTATGAAGTTCCAGCATCAAGCCAACAATATTAAAAACTACTTACAAGTTTGTCGTCGCTGCCACTGAATATGACGTCACCGTCGCATTTGATCGTCCAAACTTTACCTTCGTGAGCCTCAATGCTCTTTTGACACATTCCTGCGGTCAAAGAGGGTGGGTCATGGACCCATAACTTTGTCTATAAAAGCATAAAGGTTGTGACTGTATGGATGCTGTATACTAACACAAGCACCCTATGCCGGTCTTATTTAAAATTTCAAACCTTCAGAGCAAATTGCAATCATAAAATGAGAAATCGCTTTCAATATATTCAGAAAAGGTGCCAATTGTCACTTGCGAACCTTTTTTGATGTTCCAGATTTTGATGGTACCGTCAGAGCTACAGGAAATAAGGCAGTTTGCTTTGTACCACTCCACCCTCCAGACTGATTTCTGAGGGAAGCAGGAGTTTATGAAGTGAATCATCGTGACGTCACAAGAACCATAAAACACCTTATTAAGTTCGCAATGAATATCGATCAAACTAGCTTAGTCTTCATTGTTCATTGTTAGGAACAACATTATTTTTGTCGAGGAAGGGCTGTAAGCATAAAAAAGTATAATGCAATGAAGATAATTTCATCTGATAAAGCATTATATCTTCAGGCAGCTCAAACTCACAGCATGAGAGAATAGTGTGGAAGTAAGAGCTGCTCCAGACTTGGAAAGAGTCCAAATCCTAATCTCTCCGGTAGACAACCCTGTTGCTATTTTACCAGTTCTTGCGTCGTAAGCAACACATCGGATCTGCGTGCAGAGGCTTGTATGAATAAACAAAGTTTTGAAATATATTGGTGAGCACCAAAATGTGCCAAAGCTGCTGGCGGGTTGAATTTAGAAAATCTGAAATTTCCATAAAAAAGCATGACGGCCGTCGTCACTTTAATTCTCCTATTATCTATCATTCCGAACGTTTAACATACCTTTTCTGTTTTGTCAGTCAAGCTGTGAGGTGAGCCAGCAATACAGTGCACCCTGCAGATCCCTTCTTTCCAGTTGCTTAGCAACAGCACGTTGTTCTTAAACAGATCCAACTGACTCAAAGATTCTGCGAGAAAAAAACGGTGGATAGAAGAATAAATCAGGTGTTCGCAAAGTCGCCACTGACTGATTCGAGCATTCTGCGATTCTGTTCATTTAGAAAGTGTTTATAATTAAGGGTATCTCAATTTAACTACTTTTTGATGATGAAATCAATCTGTTTTGATGATAACATCTCAATATCATGGCGTCAAAAAAGTATGGAGACCTAGGAGAATAGGAGATGAAATCCCAACAAACCTGGGTTATTTGGTGGTACACCAAGCTGTGAACACTTCACAGACCAGGTCGTATCTGAAGTACAGACTTCGAACCAACTCTTACACGTCTGAAACAAGCAGGAATCAAATATTCAAGATAATCCCTCAAAGTCACAAATTTTCCGCAATTCGGTCCTCAAAAATACCACGTGGGAATGGACTTCGGCGCGGACGCGGTACTTTTTCTGTGGAAAGCGCAACCTACTAGCGCGCGGCGTGCCCTGAATTGAAAACGATCGAAATTATAAATGAGGGCGTGGCTTTCTTCGAGTGTTAGGGCGGATTGAGGATCTAGAAGAAAGAGGAGGGTGCCTAGCCCTAGGAATGGGTATAAACATGAAAATCAGGACAAAAATATTTTCCAAACTCCAAAATCAAGCAAGCAAGAGCCCAACGTATCGTACTCTTCACATTCGAAGAGAATAATCATTAATTTCATCTTTGGGAGACCAGGGCCGTAAATTAAATTTCAGTGTTGAGGGGGTCTGGGGAAAAAGTCCAATTTTTGACCAAATTTTAATACCTAATAAGAATTTATAATTGCTTGCAAGTTTATAAGTAATAAGTTGGCAGGCTGAAAAGATGAAAATGGATACAGTACACACAGATAATCGCAAGTTAATGTCTAAAGAGATATTTCGGTCTGTCTGGCAGTCAAATCAGTGATAGTCAAATGGTTATATAATAAGCCTCAATGTACACCATATAATTGCGTAATGCGTTATAGCCCCTTGGGGGGCTGAGTCAGAAGTGGAGAAAATTGTTACTTACCAGTCTACACACTCACATCACAGGTATATCGTATAGTACATCAAAGACTATTTTGAGAAGTGAATGCAAAATTGATGGTTATAACAATAATTGGGAATTTTGTTGAAAATTATTGAGGGGGTCCAGACCCCCCTGACCCCCACGGGATTTACGGCCCTGTGGGAGACCTTATGAAGTCTCAAATGAACCATAATGACTTAATGAACATAGAAAGGTGACTTAAGCCTTCTCCTTTCAGACCCGAAAAAAGTTATTCATGTAATATTTCTATCTACAGACCACAGTAAAGAAGTGCTGTTATTTTACTCACCCGTATCCCTGAGTTACAGTTGCATGTACCAGTTACAGTCACGTGACGCGCGCATTGTCATGTGACAGTGTCACGTGACAATGCGCGCGTCACGTGACAAATCTCTGGACCAATCAGAGAAGAGAAAGAGTGTCAGGGACAAGATAAGGGAGCGCGCGCACGTGCACGCTCTGCTTTACCTGCTTCATTTCTTTTCGACCGTTTAATGTTGCGTTGTGTTTTTCGTCTCGCCGTTAGGATTTTATCGTTTTTCACTTTTCTTAATTTCTTATTAATTCCAGTTATTGTTCTTACTTCTTACCGAGTTACCGTTTTTCCTGAAATAAAGGAGACCTTACTCCCATACTTTTCGTGAAGTCAGAAGTCCTCTGTTCCACTTTCCGACTTCCTCCTTGACTAACTAAGGTATGTGCCACCTCTTAATTTCTCTTTTGCTTCTTTAGTTCTTTGTTTTCTTTTTAAATATAAATTAATAACCTTAAGTCAGGCTCGTAGCCAAGGGTCCATGGGGGCTACGCCCCCAGTTTAATGGAAACTTCCCAAAAATGAGGATTGTTTTATTCCGACCGATAGCTCGATAGTACTCCGATTGATATTATTATGTAAACAGTCTAGAACTCTAGAATACCTACATACAATTTTCCAACTTTATTTAATTACGGAGGGCTTCGCTCCTGGACCCCTGCCCTATCTTGCTCTTCACGCAGGGCCCTATGCGTTTCCAGGGATCTCACCCTGGATCCCGCTGGGGGCTACGCCCCCAGAACTCCGCCGAAATTTACTCGTTAAGTTTGTTAGTGTTGAGATTTGCAGATTTGCGTGAGTGCTTCATATACCTATCTCAATCCAATTTCCTGCTTTCCTTGTACCTACCTCTTGTACCTCTTGTAGGTTCTTGCTGGAAATCCGAGCTAGACCATCTGTTGTAGACCACCTGTGCTCCAGTCCAGTAACGAGTTTGAGTTGGGAGAGGTATACCCGGGTACTGGTGGTTGATCTGGATACGTGCTCATGATATGGGATGTTAGTCTCGATTTGAAAGACTCTATGGACGGAGCACAGGTGACGCTGCAGGGAGAATGTTCCAAAGCTTTGGGCCAGTCACTGCGAATGATTTATCAAACAGTGACTTGGCGTAGGATGGGGCTTTTGGGTAGAGGTGGAACAGAGCATCGAGTTCCTAGCCGGATGTGTTCGTAGGACTTCAGTTGGAGGTCATTGGGAGCGATACCTTTGAGAATCTTCCAAACCTGGATGATGATGTATCTTTCTCGGCGTCTCTGGATTGACATGAGATCTAACTTTTTTAGCCGTTCCCAATAACTGAGACCTTTGCAGCCGGATATTTGACGGGTGAAGGCTCTTTGTGGTGATTCTAGCCTTTGGATATCACTCGTTAGTGTGGGGTTCCATACTGGACAAGAGTATTCCAGTCTGCTTCGGACAATGGACTTGAAGAGGGTGAGCATGGTATTTCGGGATCTGTCTGAGAAGACACTAAGCACCCAGTTTGCCATTTTGTTGGCACTTTCGACCGCAGTCTTTACCTGAGTCGACCATTTCAAGTCAGGGGTGAGCATTATGCCAAGGTCTTTAACACTTGGTGCCGGGAGTATTTCTTGACCAGATGTAGTGATGTACTTGGTCCACTGGGATGTGAATGGGAGTTGCTGGAGAAGGTGGCTTTTAGGTGTTCTGTAGGTGAGGAGCTCGAACTTGTTTCCTGTTCATTTCTTACAAAAAACCGGCAAGTTAGTCATTGTCAAACTTTTTCCCAAGGGGCTCCGCCCTTTAAGCCCTACGAAAGTTACGATTATTTTGTTACTATTTGTTACGAGTTCACATCTGGTCGGGGCCTTCAGGCTATCAATTTGAAACATTAGGGTCGCTGTATGTCTAGCAGTGACGGGTCTGTCAGAAGGCTTAGCCAAAACCTCTGTCTCATGAGTTAGGGATACAGTAACAGCGTTGGCTGCTGTAAAATGATTCACTTTGATAGTCTGAAGGCCTCAGCCATGAAATCAGAAATATTTTTCATTATAAACCTCGTTAATTGTTCATTCCTTCATTGTGTTTTTCGTCGAGTTTGCCGTTACAACTGAGTTTTCTTAAACCATCATTTTTTTCTCAATATCTGAATTCACTTTAACCATTCACATAACCTGTTTCATATACCGATACGATGATGGTCAGTGGAAGGTGGAGAATGGATCTGCAGAGAAACAATTTGGGGGGAGTTCGAAAGCCCAAACTCCCTTACTCTCGATGGAGTCACAAGTTCCACTTTCTTCGTCTAAAAAGGTATTTGCCAATTTTTTGAATTTTATCGTTTTCTTATTTTCTAGTTCCAAAGTTATTTTCTGAAATTTGTCCTACCTTATCTTCTGAAGTTTTCGTGCAACGGAATTTTGTTACTATTTTGTTACGAGTTCACATCTGGTCGGGGCCTTCAGACTATCAATTTGAAACATTAGGGTCGCTGTATGTCTAGCAGTGACGGGTCTGTCAGAAGGCTTAGCCAAAACCTCTGTCTCATGAGTTAGGGGTACAGTAACAGCGTTGGCTGCTGTAAAATGATTCACTTTGATAGTCTGAAGGCCTCAGCCATGAAATCAGAAATATTTTTAATTAACACTTGTTCGTTCATTCATTGTGTTTTTCGTCGCGCTGGCCGTTACAATTGAGTTTTCTTAAAGTATCGTTTTTCTCAATATCTGAATTCACTTTAACCATTAACATAACCTGTTTCATATACCGATACGATGATGGTCAGTGGAAGATCTGCAGAGAAACGATTTGAAAGTTCGGAATGCCAAACTCCCTTACTCTCGATGAAGTCACAAGTTCCACTTTCTGCGTCTAAAAAGGTATGTGCCAATTTTTGGAGTTTGATCTTTTTCTTATTTTCTAGTTACCACGTTATTTTCTGAAATTTGTTCTACCTTATCTTCTGAAATTTTCGTGCAGCAGAATTTTGTTCCTATTTTGTTACGAGTTCGCATCTGGTCGGGGTCTTCAGACTATCAATTTGAAACATTAGGGTCGCTGTATGTCTAGCAGTGACGGGTCTGTCAGAAGGCTTAGCCAAAACCTCTGTCTCATGAGTTAGGGGTACAGTAACAGCGTTGGCTGCTGTAAAATGATTCACTTTGATAGTCTGAAGGTCTCAGCCATGAAATCATAAATATTTTTCATTAACCTCGTTCGTTCATTCATTGTGTTTTTCGTCGCGCTGGCCGTTACAATTGAGTTTTCTTAAAGTATCGTTTTTCTCAATATCTGAATTCACTTTAACCATTAACATAACCTGTTTCATATACCGATACGATGATGGTCAGTGGAAGATGGAGAATGGATCTGCAGGGAAACAATTTGGGAGTTCGGAAGCACCAACTCCCTTACTCTCGATGAAGTCACAAGTTCCACTTTCTGCGTCTAAAAAGGTATGTGCCAATTTTTGGAATTTGATCTTTTTCTTATTTTCTTGTTCCCACGTTATTTTCTGAAATTTGTCCTACCTTATCTTCTGAAATTTTCGTGCAACGGAATTTTGTTACTATTTTGTTACGAGTTCGCATCTGGTCGGGGTCTTCAGACTATCAATTTGAAACATTAGGGTCGCTGTATGTCTAGCAGTGACGGGTCTGTCAGAAGGCTTAGCCAAAACCTCTGTCTCATGAGTTAGGGGTACAGTAACAGCGTTGGCTGCTGTAAAATGATTCACTTTGATAGTCTGAAGGTCTCAGCCATGAAATCAGAAATATTTTTAATTAACACTTGTTCGTTCATTCATTGTGTTTTTCGTCGCGTGGCCGTTATAACTGAGTTTTCTTAAACCATCGTTTTTTCTCAATATCTGAATTCACTTTAACCATTCACATAACCTGTTTCATATACCGATACGATGATGGTCAGTGGAAGATGGAGAATGGATCTGCAGAGAAACAATTTGGGAGTTCAGAAGCCCAAACACCCTTACTCTTGGTGAAGTCACAAGTTCCACTTTCTGCGACTAACAAGGTATGTGCCAATTTTTGGAATTTGATCTTTTTCTTATTTTCTAGTTCTCACGTTATTTTCTGAAATTTGTCTTACCTCGCTGGCGTTGAGGATATCTTTGGGAGTGAGATAGGAGAGTATCTTGAGTGCAAGGTTGTGTGGCAGCTTCGATATGAAATCTCTGTATCTTCGCAGATTAAATGGGGTTGGGTAAGGCATAATTCAGAGACTTATCTAACAGTTCATGATTTCAGAGTGAAGGCTCCCTCATCTCTTCCTGACTGGCAGCCTAATCCCCGTGCCGAAGTGGACCCTGGAAGTTGGGTTGGAGTGTGACGTAACAGATGACAAGCTCTACTCCTCAACACGGTGCTCAGCTACCCTTCACGACCGCATCACCTGATTTCAATCCCGCCACAGAGGCTGATAAGGTGCAAACATTAACTCAGAGACTTAGACATTGCAAAAGAACTTCTACAAAATCAAATTAAAAGTACTTTATTTGAAAGAGTTTATTTGAAAGACGATGATTCTGTAAAGACGATGATTCTGTAAAGGTACCTATAACTGAATGCTGTTTTTAGTTGGAAAAACTGAAAAAGGCATGAAAAACTTGTCGAAATGTCCCGAAGATGACGGCGTTTTATCCATTTGATCTTATTTTGTTTTGAAGTGCATTCTAACTTTCTGAAATCCAGATTTTCATTCAGATCCGAACCACATTTTGAAAAAAGGATTTTATTTGTTACTTTGTTAATAAAGACCCTATTTATTTCACTCAATTATAACCTCGTTTCCCGACTAAACTCTGATGCTGAAGTACCCAAGGTTACAAAGTCTTAAATTATCAAATGCTGGGGCGTAGCCAGGTTTTAGGGGACCGGCGATCGGCCGATCGCTACATCCAGAAATTGGTGAATGTTCTATTTTGCCTGACTCTACAAAATTTTTACAGGCGGCTGCCTGTGTCGCCTTCCTCATGGCCACTGATTAAATACGGGATTTCTAAACTACAAAATGTACTTACATTAAGAATGAGAGTGGTATTGTAGAGCTCATGGACTGATAGTTTACAAAGTACTTCGTAAAGGACGTCCATCTTCTGTGAATCTGAAATGATTGTTATATTCCCAAACTTTCATCTTCAAACCTTCAGAAATTGCCTCAATTACCTTTAGAATTTGCCCCAGGAAACGCTTAGATTATAAAATGCCGTGATTTGCAGTTGGGTATTTTAAACAAAGAATTAGGAAGTAGATTCAGTCTTATTTTAGACTTGAATTAGCAATCTGTATCCCAGCAACAGATTACAACATGCCAATGAAATAATGCGCGGTGAAAAAGTTGGCGCGCGCAGCAAATATACAAAGGCGATATCACGCTTTTTGTACATTATTATCGTTCGGTTTCAGCGCCATACCTACTTCTAGAATTTACGCGGGTTTATGATAAAAATGGCAACTTCGAAACGAATGAGAACCTAGTACGTAACTAGAATATATATATCACGGATCACTAACCTGTCCATTCACCTTCATACCATTCCAGAATCTGTTGGATCTCTTTCTGGCACTTCCTGAGATATTGAAGAAATGATTGGCTGCACAAGAATTGAAGAGGTCAAGTTTAAAGTTTGGAGAATATTTCTTCACTTTTTTTAATCATAAATGGTCGCATTGCAGTTTATCTGTTTATAAATTACGGCATATCAGTTCAACCTTTCACTAAAAGACTAAACTAGCACATTGAATAACTTGAATAACATGTTGAAATCCAATCTTAATTGAAAATCATTGAAATTTTATTCATTTGCGCCACCTTACTCTTTGGTGCCACCATTTATATGGGGCTGGTGTTCGCTTATTGAATTTAGACAAATTTAAATCACTATTAGGTGCATGTATAATCGATCTTAATCAGATTTGGGTGCAGGTATAAACAAACTTGGTTCCAAAAATAAGTCCACTGTATGCATTGTGAACTGAGGCTCATTATTCTAAAAGATTATTCGGCCATGATCCGAATTTGAAATATAACCGAAACACAGAAGAAAGGTAAAATGAGAGACTCACTTTGACACATTAGTTTTTCTGCTTTTGCTGGATTTGAACAGGCCCCCTGAACTGAAATGATGAATTGATTTACATACATTTTGATACATTTAAATAAAAATCACCTTTGATACATCAAAGTGAATCAAAAGTTTATTAGTTGTGATGGACATTGAAATCACGGGGAGTTAAAAAGTTGTTATGAAACATGAAGAGATGAAGAAAGATCATAGCTGCTCTTATCAGAGGGGAAGGCATTCATGTTTTTAGGTTAAAATCAGCAAGTCAGAACATAATGAAAATAATGATGATGTTTTACAACATTTATTTATTACATCAAGTGCAGTTCATGCTGATGTGAATTGCTCTCTAACACAACAGTAGAATTGGCAGAGATTTGACAAGCACTTTGTTAGCTGTTTACATAATTCTAGAGTTGATCAATCAAGATTCAAGAGAATATGCTTCATTGCAATGCTTTCAAGATAATTATAAGACGGTCAAATAGCAAGATGGCATATTGCTTATATGAATTGAAGAATTAACAAGCTCACATCCACTTATGGGCGTTTCAGCAGATGGAAGTTTGTGATGAGGAGAACAAAAAACAACAAGAATAAACGTGAAACGATACAAAATGACTTGTCAGCTTTTCATGAGCCAATGGAACAATGATAAATGAACATAAATTACTATTAACCAACGGAGAAAACGTACAAAACAAACATCTAACGAGAAAGTACGTTTCAAGAACGCAACATAAAAACATACATTTAACACGGTCGTTACTCAAAAAACTGAATAAATTGACGAATTTTCATTGATGATTTCATCAATGTCATCCTGTAAATATGAATATGATACGAATCTTAATAATGGTACAAGCAAAGCAAACGTAAAGAGAACTGGTGTCAAAGTACTAAAGTAAAATGGTGTCGGTAAACTGATACCAGGGAATCCGGCGTCAGGAAAAGTGTTGTCAGAGGATACTCAATAAGTCAATACTGCTGTCAAATCATACTGGTGTCAGGGTAGACTGGTGACAGGAAGTGGTGTCAAGAAAGACTGGTGTCAGGGGAGTGTTGTCGATGAAGACTGGTGTCAATGAAGACTGGTGTCAATGAAGACTGGTGTCAATGAAGACTGGTGTCAATGAAGACTGGTGTCAATGAAAACTGGTGTCAAGCTAGAATCGTGTCAGGATACTGGTGTCAAGGTAGACTGGTGTCAGTGCAACTGGTATCGGAGCATATGGTGTCAAAAGACCTGTTGTTAGAGAAACTGGGGCTTTAAATTGGTGTCGGAGTAAGCTGGTGCCAAATACACTTTTTGAAAAGTCCAAATTAGAATGTGAAATAGTTTTATTCATCTTGTAAATGCACTGTTTATTCGAATAATTATTAGAATTTTTGCAATAATTATTGCAAATTCTTGATAATTATTGCAATTGTGTAAAGATAAAACAGCAATTTACTACGTAATTAGACCAGCCGCTTTTCATTATCCAATGCACGTCAAATTTTGAAGCTTCTTTTCATACATGTATTGGGATGCATTTAACTTTGTGCCAGCCACAACTTTAATAAGTTGCAAGTCAACTTATACTGCAACGATATGTAACGGTCAATAAATGTGATTTTTAACAAAATTTCTGTTGAAACTTTTTCTGAAAGCGGATTGTTATCCATGATCTACAATATGCGCTCCTATGACAGAGGATAGGTATTAGAGTATCAATACAGTGAACTATAACTTCAAGAAGTAATGGACTTCTCACTTCAGGACTAAAGGAATTACTGAGTAGAGGAGTAAGTGTACAATACTATGAGCAGCAATGAGAGGGGATAGAGTAGATTTAGGTTCTGGAATATCTTACTTGCAGTGAACTGTAATTCTAAGATGTAAAGATATGATAGGTATTTGCGTGGGGGGTAGAAGTATATTACAGTCATGTATTTACTGAATCTAACACTTCAGCAATACGTGTTGTGTGAGGTAACCAAGGCAACGCAAATGTATCCCAATATATCAGTGCTGAGCGCAAATAAACCATATCAACCGGAATGATGGAAATCATTATTGTTACAAAATAAAAACTTGTGTTTGAATGATTGACATAATATTTTAAATCGTCAAAAAGAATGCCCTAAATTTATTGAAGAGATACATCCAGGATCCTAACTGTATTGAAAAGTAAGAACCTACTCTGCTCAATATCGTTATTATGATGAAACTTCACTGTACATTTTATAGTAGATCTCGATTGGATTGCATGGTAGGCCACACATTACTACATTACTATCCGGGCGCTATCAAATAATAGGCGGTTTATTGTGACGTCATTTTCAGGAGTTAGAGTGGTGAAGTGGTGATTGTTACTCGCCTACTTATTTTCATGTGAAATCAACCATACAGCGCGCAAGTTTAACGAAAACTCGTAAGTTGATTGGTTTATGTCATGACGATTTTTGTGTCCCATGGGTACACTAAAGCACTACACTACAATACTAAAATGTGTGGTATGGACTGTATGTGTTTTG
This sequence comes from Beroe forskalii, assembly GCA_011033025.1. Lineage (NCBI taxonomy): Eukaryota > Metazoa > Ctenophora > Nuda > Beroida > Beroidae > Beroe > Beroe forskalii. The sequence goes on along the minus strand of WFMF01000183.1, from coordinate 109,068 downwards.
ATTACATGCATGTTTGCAGCAGCGTGCAAAGATCATTAAAACTTTGAAAGAGAGCTAAAAAAGCTGCACTTTCTACTTCTCTCTACTTCATTGGAAGATTGGGGAAACGTCGGTTTTGATGAAATGTTGAAAAATGTAGTGACAAATGTTTTAGTGACGTAATCTATCGCGGTGGTTGAAGTATCGCGTTTTATTTGAACGATAAGAGGAATGAAATGGGTAGTATCTGGAGCAGATATTGCGTAAATAAGGTGATCCTTTTCAAGATTTTCGAGCGTAGGTTAAAGTAGAAAGTTAGAAATTTCCAGCAGTCAACCAATGATAAAAAGCATTCAGATTGATGCGATTGTGGAAATTATTACTATCAGAAACTAAAATCTACCATGTAAATGTTTTTAAAAAAAATTCAAATGCAGTTCAGGAGAAAGTCTCGCATATTCAAAGGCGGTTGAAACTGATATTTCAGAAGTGGTATATCATGCATCGTGATTATGATACCGGGCCAAAGTCTCGTGTTCCTTCTCAATCTTCTGCCACATTTTCTCGAACATGTTCCTCCGGGCTACCAGCAACCAACTTCGATTATCCTACGTTACCATGGTTACTACTATCATGTGACCGTGGTTACTTCAATCTTATCATAACCAGGGATACAAAGGTTTCACGCTACCATGGTCAGTGATTACTTAATTCTCAGGCTTTAAACCCTTTAAAAAATATGAAACCAATTGTCATTCTTTCAATTATCGAGACCTTGATAATTATAAGCTTACCTTCGATTTCAGAACCGCACTTTTCGGCCGATAAAACTTGTCAGCAACGTTGGAAAGAGTTTTGTTTAGAATTGGACAGAAATCATCTCCAACAAAAAAGAAAAAAGTCAGTGAGACAGAGATTACTCGCCCATATATATGCGTTTATGATTAGTTATTTCTGTTCTTATGACTGATTCCTGATCACAGATAAGGAATTATATGCTCAGATACTTAAGCTTGAAACAATTGAACGCATCGGTTGACGATTAAACGATCATGCAGAATCATGCATGTATCCACTACTTGACTCTTTTCACGAGAGTCAAGTAGCTCCAAAGATCATCAAGATATCGGAATTTAAACAATTGATATATGTAGACAAAAGGAGATGTATTTCATTTTTCAAAAACTTATAACTTTAGTAAGTAGCATTGTGGATGTATTTTAATTTCTTAAACTATTGCACCGTTGCAGAGAGACGGGCATACAAACATGGCTGATCTAAAGAAAATTCATTGCTGTAATACACACAAATTTGAATTGCAATAATTCAGGAAAAAGTGATGGTAGTCAGTAGACACTTGAAAACAGGCCCGTTTTTAAGGCAAGAATAAAAACACACAATGACACAAAATAAAAGAGACACGACCCCACTTACATTGGATAGAGAGAATAGAAGAGCCTCGTGTCGGCTGGAAGGAGTTGAAATAGGAGGGCAGGAGACGAGGTGGTGTTGAGCTGAGTAGATGAAACCTCTGTGATGCAGAGGCTCTGTTACCTGTTATGAGAAATAGCATTTGAGTGAGAGAGAAATAAATATGAGCAATAGTGATATAAATATATTTTAGCAATAGACAAATTAATATAGTAATATATGAGGCAACAAAGTTGAGAATAAGGTCTAGTGCCGGTAGAAAATGCAACAATCTGTTAGTGTAACGCAAATTTAAATTTTCAATGAGTTTCAGAAAATCTTACACTGAAAAGGAACTCAAGTTGAGCGCCATTGCATTTGGACAGAAGCCTTTCGATGAATACCCTCCTCTGAAATACACGATTATTTTGATTCACAAATATAATGAGATTGTGACAGCGTTATAAACGAACCTAGTAGATTTACATAAATAATGGAGACAGTAAATTTTTGCGAAATTTTATATGAGATGATTCATTTGTCATAACTTGGTTTGCGTACATGATTTTTTTTCTTGCAACATTTGTTGACAAGTCTTTGAGTGTTGCTAACGCCCATTAGTGTATATTTGTCCATTTTCCGCCCATGAAAGAGGCAAGCCCAACGTTTTTTTTCAATCAATCAATCAAAAATGGAAAACAACTTACACATTCATTGTTCCACTGCTCCAGGCATTCTTTTACGACATTGTTCTGGTCCTTGAATTTTACAGCTTTTCTTTGCATGATCCTAGAATCTAAGAAGATTATCAGATTATCCCCGAGAATTTTGGGCCAACTTAGATAGTTAGATCTAATCTCAAAACAAACTTTATAGTTTTTGTACTAAAATTTCAAGTAAAAGCGGATTTAGCATTGGAGAACACTTTCAGAACAAATAATAAACTAACAACAACTTTAAACAATAAGACATCAATATGTATCATGCATAAGTCATCAATATCATATTTCCAGAATTCAGCTTATATAGCCTCTGCTTTTCTTTGCTTATTGTTGTCCGCTGTGATCCTGTCCTGTCTAAGTTTTATCTTTTTTGTTTCTTCCTTTCTTGTCTCTCTTATTCTTTTCCCTCATCTTTTTGTCTCTTTTGTCTTTTCTATTTTTCCACTTTTGTTTTTGTCTCTTTTAACTTTTTCACGCTTATCCTTACCATTTTTATCCTTATCTTTTTTCGTTTCGCTTTTGTCCTTTTTATCTCGTAATCCTTCCAAACTTTGTTTGCTACTAAGGATGATTGCATCACGAGCAATTTTATCCGACCACAATGATTTCAGCAGGCAAGTAATCAATACATCTCCATTCAAATCACTTTTCTGGACGTGTAACGTTTCCCTGTCGCTGGCTGCATAAACCCCATCTATAAACCAAGCAGCAACTTTCATATACAACGGTTTGTAACACATCAAAGTGATCCCTTCACCATTTTCCTGAATAACTTCTATCTTAGCAGCAGTTTTCCCCTCATCACATGCCAGCACGGTGTTCTTCCCTTGTTTTTCTGGGTAACATGCACTGGTTCCACAGAATGTGTCACTGCACCCTTCTTCTGTACACGGGCCCTCACTGCACAAGCACTCAAAACCCCCCTCAGTATTGACACAAGTTCCATCATGGCACAAAGAGGGCGACTCAATGCACTCATTAATATCAGTACATTGCTGAGCGTCATTTTCATGGCAGTATTTACACTTGTAACCAGCGTATTCGGGAGTGTGGCACACGCTGAGAGGTGAGCCATCTTGGCAGGTGAAAGTGTTTCCCATGCCTTTAATGGAATTCCAGGTACAGGTCTGGTTCATGGCACCACAGACAGCTTCATCACATGTTTCACATATCCCAGTTGGTTTGGATGGATTTGGTATGCAAATCGCCTGAATTGAGCAGTCATATGCTATGCCACTCTTGAAATAGCCGTCTTCAACACAGTCTTCAATGGAACAACTGTTGTTTGAGATCGGTAACAATCCTGAAATAGATAAGCATATCAGTATTATTTTCACATTTTAACATTAATTTACCAACTAACAGAATACTGATGAAGTGATGAAGTTAAATTAGCTAAACTTTTAAGAGAAATATGGATTATGGATACAAACAATAAATACAGTAGGTAACTATTATACCCTAATAAACCTGTATCATCAAGCAGCTCCATTTTCAAATAATCTATTGAAGGAGAAATGACAGTCAGAGCACAAGCTGTCATAACAAACCCAGGGTTGCACTGGACTTTTGCATTGTTCGACCTCTGAAAATGAATATTTACAGCTGAGATGTGATCTTCTGTCTTGCAAGGATCGGCAATGAAGCGTGGTGTACAAACCACTGACATCGGAAGCTCTGATAGGGTCGTAAGTCTGGGGCTTGCAACTTTTGCTTCACATCCATAGGTAAGATCTTGACTAGGATCAACCTTGAATAATTTAAGCTGTTTTATGGTCCGACCAAACCCATTAATGTGGCATGATATTGGAGCATAACCAGATGGGCAGTTAATGATGAACCCTTGATCTTGCTCATTCTTATGAACCTGTAAATGTTGGAAGGTTAGAATCTTTATTAAGAAAAGTTTATTCCGTGAATTCTGCTTATTTCCATGAAATTCCACTTTAATTAAAAAGGAATCAAAGGTTAACCACAGTGTTACATAGTCAATATTGATTAAAACACCTATGGACTTACTGTCTCGCTGACAAAGATATCATCCTTACTGATCACTATAACATTTCCTTTATAATTATCTGGTAACACAGGTATTATGAAGAAACAAATAAGTACAAAAGCCAACATTTCAGTCAAGATGTAAAATTCATCATATTTCTCAATAGTACTATTTAAAGATTTAATGGACAAATGGACATGAATTATATTTGAGTTAGCAGTACAGTATGTGATGATGCTTGCAAAGTTATTACTGATTGGTGAATCAGTTACATCCTTTTGTTTTAATTTTATAACATGTATCAAAGTATTGACTAAACCTATTGTTAATATTTCACTATGCAACCAACTATATATTATAACATCCATGACTTCAATTACATTAGAACTTTAGAAGCACTCAATAAAATATGCTCCATGAATTTGCTGGAATAACTATTAATGTTTTAACAATAGAACATGATATGAATGCGTTTTGTCATTCTTGACTTGGTTGTATACTGAAATAAGAATTATGGAAACTTATCATGATGCAGTAGGAGTGATCCAAATAACTAATTTCTAAAGGAAATGTGGGTGGCATTTCCTGGTATCCGATTTCAAATGGCTGAAATAAGTATAACTGCTGAACAGTTATAGATAGATGTGCTAGTGTAGATCTTAAAGATAACTTTCAAATGGAAAAGTCACACCACATGTCCATTCTTTTTTATAGTTTAATAGGTACAACATGACCAAAACTTCTAGGATGCAGTGCAATGGAACTTCCCAGTGTTTGATTTCCAAAACTCTTGGTTTTTCAATATGGGGCCCAATATGTTAGAGAAGAAAAAGGGTGAACCCTCAAAAGCTAAAATGTAATTATGTCTAAAGTTAATTATTTCCTGGAGAGAGTTGAAGTATCTTTATTAACTTGTTTGATGAGATTAAATATTCCAACTTGAAACAAATTCTCACAATTAAATGTGACCCACTAATGCAAAACAATTAAAGTATCTCTAATTCAATGTTAGCTTTCAGTAAACCATAACACCTTGGACATGTCTCTAAAAACTCTGCCATTTGTTCTACTTTAAAGATATTTCTAGTCTTGCTAGCAAGAAAAAAAGTCACTCAATACCTATGGACACATTGGTTCAAAACTCAGCTCTTATAAGAATTATGGCCTGATAAAAGTTTGGATTTCAAATCATGACAATAGATCAGATGAAGCTTTGGATATTCTACACTGGGCAATTGAGACTGCTGAGGAAGTTATATGGAAATTAACATGTAACATATCATTTGGCACCCATCAGATGCATTCAACCCCACGACATATTATTGCAAAGATAAAGATAAAGATAAAGATAAGATAAAGATAAGTATTTGCCACAGTGTAAGCATTCATTTCACCAAGGCCATATCATCTTTGGTATCTCATTATAACTTGTTTGGGTGTTTGGATCTATCCCTGATGAAGACTTCTCTACATAGATTCCATCAAAGACTATGGATGGAGTTGAAGGAAAGTTTTGTGGCTTTACCTTTACAAATGCAAGGAGGATTGTAATTGTTCTACAGTGAAACAAACTCTTCAGATGTATATTTATTTTGATATGTGATTTGTAGGAATATGTGAACTGAAAGTGATTAAGATGTCAGATACTCAGATATAGATATACAGCCCTTTAATCCTAAATGTTAATGACAAGGATGCAATCTTAATTAAAATAAAGTATTTTTAAAGGCACATGATCAACATGAACGTTTTCAAAGATCAAATCAAATAAGATAAAATAAATTTTTAATAATAAATTGTCTGAAGTCGTGGCGCGCGCACTTAGCTTTGCGCGCGCGGGCCTTGCTAAACACGTATATCCCTGTTTGTCTGACAGACCCTCTTGAGAATCAGCGCCGCGCGCGCGGCGCTGACGCCAGCCGCTTCGCGGCTGGCGTCAGCGGGCCATACAACGTACGGCAAATCCCTGTCTGCGTTGCGCGGCGCCGCGGCGCGCGTACGCACACCTATATGCGCGGGCTTTGCTAAACACGTATATCCCTGTGTGGCTCGCTTCCCCAGCACAGTGTGTCCCGTAGGGAAGCGCGCGGCGCGTACACACACCTATGCGGGCTTAGGAAGCGCGGGCTTAGGAAGCGAGGGTCAGGCCGCCAGGGGGTCAGGCTAGGCAACGCCTTACTAAACACGTTTTTAAGCCCGCATAGCATTAGTGTGTGTACGCACCGCGACGCGCGCGATCACGACAACAGGGGTACACGTGTTTAGCGATAACCACGTATATCCTTGTTATCGTCGCGCAGTGCGAGCTCCCTCAGGGAAGCGCGCGGCGTCATGTACGTACACACACCTAATACACCTATGCGGGCTTAGGAACATAAGTGTGTGCATAGGTGTGTGCATAGCATAGGTGTGTGTACGCCGCGCGCCACGCGCAACGCAAACAGAGATATACGTGTTAAAAAAAACATGACCATCCCAAAAACATGACCTCGACCATCCCATCAACTGGCAGAACTGAGCTTGAGTGGAATTAATATATTAAATAACAAGGCAAATTAATATGTACCAAAACTCAGTTTGGGGACCAGCTTCTATCAATCTATCCTCATGAACTAATTCATAATATTTTGGCATTGAACACTGACTAATTAATATGATGTTTGTATAAGATTTTTAAACTTTAGATACATATCCAAAGTTTTCGTCCAAGGCATCAAGACAGACTATTGATATTTTATTTTAACTTCAGAATATATAATTGTTTCTAATTCATTTGTTATTGCAATACAATTAATTATGAATGTTTCATGCTTTCTTGATTTATGTATTTTTATGATATTTATGAGATTAATTGCATGCCTTCATGCCAAATTGTTTTAATTTGAATCTTAGCTCATTTCCCCTACAGTTGTTAGTTATTTTTTCAATGTAGAATGTATATAAAGCTATAATTTACAGGGCCATTGATAAGTATGTTCAAAAATTTCGGCCATTTTAGGCCCTCCCCTCATCAGCTAATATCCACCTTCCAGAAGCGCCTCCTCCCTAGAGATCCAAATTTATCTTGAAAATAACAAGCAACAGAACTACAGATCAACTTTTTACTGTTTATGTAGTCAAAATTTTTGGCTCAAAATTTCATGGTTCCCTCCTTAATCTACAAATGTCTGCATTGGCCAGACTCCCCTGCCCCCATCCATTGCAGGCCATCCATAAAGTTCATCCACAATTAGGGGGGAGGGGTTGTCTGGCCAATGTGGATGTTTGAAGGGAGTGTTTGGCCATATGCAGGTGTCTGCAGTTTACCAAAATTTTGGTAGATTTGACAGGTATTTCACTAGAACATCATGAAATTTCGTGGTCATAATGAATACCTGAAAAGATTTTTGGGAAAAATGCAGAGGTCAGGGGGGAAGGAGGGGTTTCAGGAATGATTTGTGTTATCGCTTTTGATGCTCATCTTATCAGCTCTTGCAACTTAGCAAGTTAGATTGCAACGCATATAACTGTGTAGCATTTATACAGTGTACAATACATAGTACATTTGTATAATGCCCATCCCTCTTGAAGGAATCAGTCCCTATTTTGAAGGGATTGGGATTGACAGACCCTGCCACACGGAGTTCCGGAAAGGAGATGTTCCAGCTGTTCAGAGAGTTGCGGGACTTGTTTTTAAAGACATGGCTCGAGTATTGAATATGGGTGAGAGCTGTAGACGGCCGTGCTGTTTACACGAATGTAAACAAAGACAAACTTTGCGAGTGGTTGGGGCACTTTGCCTGGCTGACTGAGTACTACATGGGAGCCCCTCATGAGTGCTGCGTGTGGAGTAGCGGAAGAAGTTGAGAAGCTCAAGACGGAGAAGATCACAGATCAGAAGACTATCATAGCTCTGCAGGAGAAAGTCATCGCAAAGAAAGATAGGCATCTCACTAGAGTCCAGGAAGCAGTGAAGACTGGAATGCAGTCATGCGCTACGACAGTGGAGACTACATGTTCTGAGGCTGTGAAAACTGGGATGCAGTCTTATGCCAGTGCAGTGGAGACGAAAATGTTCGAGAAGCTTACTCTGCTAAAGTTGAAGAGACAGTGAAGGTGGAATACAGACATATGCCAGTGCATTGGAGAGCAAATGCTCAAAGTTTTCTCGGAAGAAGAAGATAGCAGGGGCGGTGAAGAGTGCTGTCCAAGCAGAAGACAGGTCCGTAATGTGATCATCTTCGGTGTGGAAGAGCAAAATATAACGAGATCGTTGAGGAAAAGGTCGCAGAAATCTTCTCTCATTTGGATGAAAAGCCACTCGTTGTTCAGGAGCTCAAGGATGGGGTTAGTCCCCAAGGCTGGACGGAAGAGACCGATCAAAGTTGTGCTGCGTGGTTCAGATCATGTGAAGCAGATTCTAAGGAAAGCAAAGAATCTGAAGGACATTACTGCCTGCAAGACTGTGTTTGTTTGCGCGGATAGGTCGGTAGAAGAACGTCAGGTGACAGAACACTGCTGATCTGCCACGCTCAGCGTGGCGACATGTCGGCCTTCTCCAGACGTGATTTTGGCGAAAAATGAACGATGATCATAATCACTATATAATAGCTTTGGACGCAAAAGGGCGATTCAACATTCATGACATTGGCAATTTCACCAAATTTCGTCGTTGCATAGATGCACTATTTCGAACAGCACGTTATCGTATTCATAGCTTAACGTAGGCATGCCTTTGGAATCGATATTGGTCAGAAAATGTCGTTATAGCTCCCGCAATGACTAAAATCGTTATGAGAGTGAAGACGTGATTTCAGATCACGTCTGCACTCTCAGATCAGCGTTTAATACCACTCTCAGCATTTTCCTTGTGTTTGAATAATGAGCGTAATTAAGCAAAGAATTGTGAACTAATGATATCAAAATACCGTCAAAATGTCATAGTCCATCGCAACGAAAAGTTTTGCAGCTATCAGATAATGTCTTCACACTCAGATCAGTGTTTTGCCACTTTCAGAGCGGAGACGTGATTTGAAAATCACGTCTCCGCTGGCGTGGCAAAATGCTGATCTGGCGATACAGACGTGATCTGAAATCACGTCTCCGCTCTGAAAATGGCAAAACACTGATCTGAGTGTGAAGACATTATCTGATAGCTGCAAAACTTTTCGTTGCGATGGACTATGACATTTTTGACGGTATTTTGATGTCATTGTTCTAATACTTTGACTTAAACATTATGAAAATTTTTTATAAGTACATTTTAAATTATCACATTTTACCATTGCTAATGCCGTATCTAAGTGTCAATTACCATGCTGATCTCCGAAATCATAGAACAAAATCATATGATGAACATACATCTCTAAAAAGCCATGACCTTGAACATACTAAACCTATTTTCAATAAGCATAAATTACTTATCCTTCAAAACCTGTATACTCTAAGGACCTTAATGGAAGTATTTAAAGTATTGAAATTCCAATCGCCATCATCTATCTATGAAAACTTCAAACTGTGTAATAGATTTAATAGCTTTAAACTCCCTTGCACCAAAGCACAAACTTGACATTTCTAGAAATAACTTCTTTGTAAATCCCACTATGTTATGGAACATATATATTAAGAAACTTCTCGAAGCCCCTGATCTCACAAAATGTGTTAGAAGTAATCATCTAATGATAATTATTCCAGGCTCCACAGCAAACTCGGACCTAAGTATACCTGTAGGAACATTCCGAAATCGCTTGGAACATCTCCTGTTAGAAATGCAAACTTCTGGACATGATATTGAATGGGAGAAAGAAAATATATCATCCATACAGCCATAATATCCAATATGATAATCTTATTATGTATCAAAAAATCTCAGCTTTAATATCACTCTTGACTTCTTCTGCAAAGCAGCCACTGGTATGTCTAAATTTCCAATAGAAAGTTTAAATCATTAGTACCCAACTAACTGCTATGACCCCAAGCATGAAAAGACCCAGCCCAATTTTTTTCCCTCCCCCCACTCCCAGATGTCCCCCCCTGCCCCCTCGCCATTACTATTTCTGTTCAATTAATTTTCTCCCCTAGATATAGAACCAGACAACCAACAAAATTCACTCTGAAAGTATGTTCTTCAGAAAACATGAAAACTTCTCTTACATATTACCTATTTTGCTTATATTTCCCCTACTCAAGATATACTTGCTGTCCCAGGCATGTGATTAAGCTGACAAGGCAAGAACATCCTTTAGCTGCAGTGATGTGTATCATCAAAAGTTCAACTTATTAAAATAATATTGCAATTTAGAACTTCCAGGATTATGAAATAATCTTGGCATCCCCTGCATAATTAATAAGACTTTGAAGATTTTTTTTTTCTGCTCAAGCTAGGTTAAGGTTACGTTACGAAGTCAAGTATTAGTATGTAAATTACCCTCCCCACCCTGAAAAAAGCGCCTATTTCAAAATGGAATAGATGCACTTCCCTAATATCCAAGAATCAAAAATTCCACCCAAACCTTTGTTCAACCTCAATTGTTAGAAAATTTGACACTAAATATAAAAAAGACCCAAGGCTGAATCCTCCGTTACTCCAATATATTATATTAATTACAATAAATTATTCCATTATGAAGAAGAAATACCTACCCTTATAACCTCATGAAATTGCATCTGACATGAATCTACTTGATTTTAAATTTTTTATCTGTCCTTAATAATCTGAATGATTGATTTATTTATTTCTATATTAATAAAGGAATTAAAATTATTGTTAGCTATAAATTCTAATATTTTGTTTCACTAATATTTTGTTTCACTCCGGTCAGCAAGGTAGTCACCACAAATACCACGGCTTTTGATTTTATGGCATGTACTCAGCGCACAGTAATGTGTGATCGCCATATAATAACTAAACCAATGAACGAAAAACACTCGCTAAGTGTATTCATGTCATGCTGTGAGACGATAAAAAATTGATAAAGTATATTTTCGGGAAAAAGTATGCCGGTGATGGAAGACGTGATTTGGTAATCCTTAAATTTGGGATCGGCGAGGTGCTGACTGTGTTCTGTCACTGGGGAAGAACGTCAGGAAATCAAGAAGAAGGTGGAGGAGCGGAAACGGCAAAGGATTGAAGCAACTGCTGAGGTTACATGAGTTTTAATAATGGGTAACATGAGTGATTTTGCTAACGTGACAGTAAAGTTAATATTCATATGTCCATTTTCACAACACAATTTCATAGTCATTTATGAATATCTTTATCAGATATAGATTGATTGATTTATTGCTAGGGGAGCAGTGTCATTATGCCTTTAAGGTGTGTTCTGTGCCCTTATTTGGTGCCAGATTTTTCGGGACGTTAATTTATAGATTGAAGCTTTTATATAGCAATTTGATATTGTCACCTGATAATCTGATATCAAATTAAACTTTTCAAATAAAAAAAAAATGGGCAGTCTGGAGGAACATCGACATCCCTTCAGCAGAAATAAGGCAGACTTGCTCTATCAGGCCTATGGAGAACCTATTCAGGGAAGGATAAGGATTGGGATGTTGATAAGGGTTAGGGTGAGTGTTTTGGTTCTAGTTGGAGTAACAAATAGAGCTATAATAATAATAATAATTGAAACTTTTATATTATAGTGGCACATCAACTTAATTAATTGCACAGCTGTGCCACGAAAACAGCATATTCCGAAAAGGGTGACAGTGCACTAACATAACTTAAAGCATTCACATGAAATAAATTTGCAAATTAAAATCAATGGCATTTAAGCACTGTCAGGTTAAAACAAAAACCTTATATACATAAAATAAATAAGTTAAGTGAATAAATTAAATTAAGATGATTCAAATGCCAACTTAAATAAATAGCTTTTAAGAGCTATGGTTAGGGTAAAGGTGAGTCTGCCTTAGGTCTGCTATAGGAATGTTGGCATCCCTCCAGACTGCCCTAGAATGCCCGCATTTGCGGACAAGGAGGGAGGGGTCTGGGATGGCCAAAGTTTTGCAGCCATCCTTTATGGATGGCCCCTAATATTTGAATTTGAATATTTTATATATTAAGAATAATGATAAATACCTTGTTAGACAGGGAATTCTTCATGGTCAAGGGTTGCTAGTCTTCCATAAAAATTATCATGGCATCAAACAACAAAGCCGAGATCCAAGTTGGAGGAAAGTTTTGTCTTGCAGATCCCATCAATTTTCTTGACAATTGTTATCATTAATCCATAAACTAGGGAAACTATTCAATGAAAATTGCATCCTTCACTATGAATGAAAGTTGGATCATATACTATTACAATAGCAAATGTGTTTCCTTATTATGACTTTCAACAGGAAAGTACCGATTGGTCAGGAGGATTGGGAGTGGTTCATTTGGTGATGTATATTTGGGAACGAATATCTTGACTGGTGAAGAAGTATGTAGAATTCATAATTTCAGGGATTTCCTTACTGTTGGTAGCTTTTAGATTATGTTATCTTGCCTTTATTTTAAAAAGAGGCTGTGTGCCATGTAGATAAATCTACTGATTTGTTTATTTCATTTAGTAAGGGATTATCTGCCCCAGGCTGTGACCCCCATAGCCCTAACACTTACACAAACCCCAGCAGTAACCATGACCCCAACCCTTACCCAAACCCTAACCTCAACCCTATCCCTGACCCTGATTCTAACACAACGTAACATACCATAGATGCTTGGGGAGGGGGGGCTTTTGTCCGCTCATTAATTCCCTGACAGAATCCCATTTCAGGTTGCAGTAAAATTGGAGCCAGTCAAGTCAAGGCATCCTCAGCTTCTTTATGAGAGCAAGCTCTATAAGATATTTCAGGGAGGAGTTGGCATTCCTCATATAAGGTAGATATTGATTCCCCAAATAAATCACTGGATTTAAATACTTCACTGTAGCACCACTAGAATGCCTTTTTGTGGTTGCAATTTACAACCAAGCTGCAGGGTGAAATCATATTTGCCAATCAAGTTTGTTGTCAAGAAATTGAATTTTCCAAAATATGTAAATACAATATGCAATTTGTCAATATAGATGGAAATTAAAGCTTGATGGCACAGATTTCATACTGTAGTAAACGTAAAGTAGGTATGGTGTTATCATTCAAATTCTTCTAATAGATGACTCCATGCAGCAGTGATTTGGGTTCCTTTTCTTTTGATTCTAATTTGGCAATAAAACACAAAAGTCAGCACAAAACCTTATCTTCCCTTTCATTTTAAACTCGACACCATTTCTGTTGAATATTCTGTTTGAATATTATATTCAAATGTTTTAAATATTGCCTGGTGCTGTGCTCATGTGGTTTTGAAGTTAAAAGTTGTGTTTCAAGGCCAATGATACCTGTCTTTTGTGAAATAATTCACCATTTCATGCTTTCATGGCTTGGTCACAAGAGCCTGGCTTCAGTATATAGAATGATAATCATGATTTTATTTTCTAATAAGTTAATTAAAATTTTCAACTGGCTGAGTTGAGTCAGTATCAAGATACTAGCCACTCTAGCTACATAATGCAAATCCTTGATGAAAACGTTTTGATGATGAAATTGAATCACAATCACCACATTCCTCTCAAATTTCATTAAACGTAAAAATTTTGATGTAATTAATAACACAGATCTCTTTTTGTGCAGGTACTTTGGACAAGAACAAGATTACAACGTACTGGTTATGGACCTGTTGGGACCCAGCTTGGAGGACCTCTTCAACTTCTGTTCCAGACGCTTCACCATGAAGACGGTTCTGATGCTGGCAGATCAGATGATTGGTCGAATAGAATTCCTGCACAACAAAAACTTCATCCACAGAGACATCAAACCAGATAATTTCCTGATGGGTATCCTCAAGCAGTGCAATAAGGTGTTCCTCATCGACTACGGGTTGGCAAAGAAATACCGAGACTCTCGCACCAGACTTCATATCCCGTATCGGGAGGACAAGAACCTGACGGGAACAGCCCGGTACGCCAGCATCAACGCTCACCTGGGCATCGAGCAGAGTCGGCGAGATGACATGGAGAGTCTGGGATACGTCCTCATGTACTTCAACAGGTCGTCCCTACCCTGGCAGGGCCTCAAAGCCGGTACCAAGAAGCAGAAGTACGAGAAGATCTCGGAGAAGAAGATGTCGACGCCAATTGACGTGCTGACAAAGGGCTTCCCCTCCGAGTTCTCGAGCTACCTCAACTACTGTCGGGGTCTGAGGTTCGAGGAGGCTCCTGATTACATGTACCTGCGCCAGCTCTTCCGCCTCCTCTTCCGTACACTCAACCACTCCTACGACTACATCTTCGACTGGACGATGTTGCGACAGCAGAAGGAACAGCAGCAGTCCGCCAGCACCAGTACATCGGCCGCCGCCACGCCCGGAACCGCCAAAAAGCGCACGGAAACCCGAGGGAGATCCAAGAACGAGTGCCAGTGAAAAAGAGAGCCCTCCCCCAGGGTATTATGTTGTACCTCGCTTAGTAGAAGACAAGGCGTGTTGAGTGATCCTGCAGCCGTGCAGTGGGGTCAGCGATATATGAACGATGATATATGATCCACAGACACTAACTATTTACGTTCACATGTATACAATATATACTGTACATGTATACAATGTATACTGTACATGTATACAATGTATACTGTACATGTATACAATGTATACTGTACATGTATACAATGTATACTGTACATGTATACAATGTATACTGTACAATTAACAAACGAATGGGAGTGTTATATCGAAAATTATCACACGAGGCGTTAGCCGAGTTTGACAATTTTCGATATCACACGATCCATGAGTTTGTTAATTGTATTATTACCCGACAAAACAGTACTCCCTACCACTCGGGTCTGACGACCCTCGTCTGAATTCAACGTTTTTATAGATTTTCGAGTGCTCCTTCATAAAATCAACAATTTATTTAACGATATTCTGCCACTGTTCAGTAGTCCTATAAAGGAGTGATATATCGATAATTATCACACTGGAGTTTGAACCACGGGAGGGTAATAATGTACATTCATGCATTGAATACTGTACATGTACACAATGTATACTGTACATGCATGCAATGTATGGTAAATACATGACACGGTGTATAGTATACATATAAATATCACAGCCTATACATGGAATGTATATAACTGTAGTAGGGTTGCTCACGGCTAGATTCCTTCCCAGCGAGGTATATACATATATAAATACACAGGATCTGGTGAGATATTATATACGGAGTGAGTCCGGTTGCTATGGTTCCCTCCTGCCACGTGAAGTGCATATATACAGCATGCGTCACACTCAGTATATGGTGTTATCTCTACATGATTTCAGAGATACAGATGAGATCACATTATATCATAGCTAGAACATCGCTAGTGTGTGTGTGCATGTGTCTGTATATATGCCGTACACGTGGAAGGAATATATACATTATATATAGATACATATACACAAACGGAAACCCGGTACGAAAAATAAACGCCATGTGGATGGTTTAATCATTTGGGATCATTCACATATTACGTTATCAGCCAGGGGGAGGGGGTTTCAATTTTCCAGTGATTTAGCTACATGTTATTGTGACAAATATACAAACAATGCACCTTCATTACGAGAGTACGAGAGGTTGCGTGATATGTGAACGATCCCTTATATCATGGCTTGAAGTGGTAAATATACAGATGACAACGTCACATGGCAGGTATTTTTCGGGCAGGAAATCTCGGGACTCGATATATATAATCAGGTTGGCGTAGAAGAACTGTTTGAACTTTCACTCGTACGATATTAGAGATGTATATTCAGAAAAACACTATATATTTCTCTTTCTATGTAGTACAATTCATCTCAGATATTGTACACACAGTAATGTAGTTATCAGCGACGTTTTAGCTCACCCCTTTTAGGTCCTTTTGACATTGACCAATCAGCATAGCAGTTGACTTCAAACTCGCGCGCTGATTGGTCAATTTAAGATCTCGCCATCCCGTCACGGGTTAGCTAATGCGGCGTTGGTATTCCCACGTATATTTGCGTTTTGTATTATATGTCTGTGACTGATTTGCAACCCGAAGGAGCTCTTTTCACTTAAATATAAAACAGAAATTAGTTGAAGACAAGTTTAGAAATCTGATGTGCCTGATATATGAAACAAGTAATGAAGGTCAATTAATCCTACCGATCTAACAGATATACTGGGTGTCCCAAATGTGCCTATATATAGCTTATGAATAACTTTGCAACCTGTCGGGTTTCAGAATAAGTAGGGGCGTCAATTAACCACTTTGAGCCATGATAATGACGTCACTTATTTGTGTTTCTATTGGGACACCCTGTATATTTGAACCAGTACTTGTTTTGTAGATTTGTAGCTGAATATGATATTAGTAGAACAAGGAAACAGTTAGTGCAGCCGACCGGCCTCTAAGAGACCACGTGCAATGAATCGCGTGTAAGAGATGCCATGGGCAAAGGTAATAAGAATGGAAGAGTGTTGACTTCAGAATTGGGAAGTTTATCTAATTTTCGCGTGCTGCCATACCGTTAACAGCATTTCTCCGGGTAAAAAACCCATCTGATACACAATTACTCCTTATATGGAATAAACGGCTGCAGGGTCAACAACCGCCGAACTTTCTCTTAAAAGCGAGGTATAACGATTGATATGAACTCAGTTCCGAGCGAGCTATATGATATATATTACCAGATGGCAAATAACTGTTCGTATCGGGCCACAGGTATACCCTGAAAAGCGTGTGTAACGTGAATAGTATGTTTAGTAGTTGTACAGTTATAATCATACGTTATTATAATGTGATTAACATGATATTATAAAACACACGGGTAGATATGTAGCATTATACGCCGCGCGCGAGAAATAGGCGGTTATGATGACGTCATTATCTTAGCACAATATAGTAACTTGATGACGTTGAACCGCCTATTTCTCGCGCGCGGCGTTTAATATTGCGTGAAAATGGAAGAGGTGTTAAGTAGGTGTTCCTAAAAAGTAGGCGCTTAAAACTGTCGTCATTGTCATAGTTCTAAGTGGTGAATTGATAATTGTCAAACAGCCTATTTTAGTGTTCACAGTGGTGCGTCTTCAAAAGGGCAAGAATATAATATTATGTGTTGACTCGTGCTTGTGCCAATTGCCAAACATATGTAGTTACATAAAATTCAGAAAGACGAAATGGGTTTGCATTTGCGTTATCAATCACGCACACTTGCGCGATGTGAAGATCACGTGATGTATGGACTGTTTAATTTGTGAAGGAGCAATATATAAAATCAGTGAATCAGGTTGGAATGTAATACAATAATTATGAGAAATCGGGTACGAACTTTATGATGGATTTGTTTCCTACGCGGCCTCTGATGAATAACTTTGATTAGTCTATTATGTTATATATATTGATTGATGTAAAGTGTTATACTTCATTTTGAGCGGTTATAGTAGTTCGAAAAGGCGCAGTTATTACGTTATACCTGCAAAATTATGCCATCTTCATAATGTTATGAAAAAAGGGCGAAATGTATTATTTTACTAAAATCACACATATGATCACAAGCAGTTAGTACACGTCTAGATGTATTAAACCGTTTCTAGAGAAATAAAGAATTCAAAAGAAATGTGTGAGCTTCATTCGATATATATTATAATTGTGTAATTACGTGATTGTGGGTTGCTTTTGGCAAAAACTTGTTTATTTTAATTTTGATTTGTTTACCTGTTATTTCTAGCAGCAGAAAGTGTGTGCGCGCGCGATGATGGCTTCTAGACTGGATATTCAGCAATGATCGACCGAGGGAAGTGTTTTGACCGAGGCCTCGGCCGACCTTCCGACCGAGGGATGGCTCTTCAGGCCGAGGCCAAGTCCTCGATGAAACGTCAATCCTCGGTCAATCAATGTTGCTCAGTAGTTTATCTACTACTAGGTGAGATGGTATAAATAAATAATCGATTTTTCTTGGTGGTGTTGTGCGGCCCTTGATCAACCAGAGGAAATGTAACTCGTGAATGGGCATGATTGATGAACTGATATAGATATACAGTCGAACTTGGTTTGGTTTTTGATGATCAACCGAAGCAATTACAGAGACTTTCATCCCAATACATAAAAATATGGTATGACTGAAACCGGCTGAAACCATCTTTTGGGATATTTTTCCTCCCCTAGGTGTTGATCATCAAAACCCCAACCAGAAGAGTAATAATAATAGGTTCTAACTCACAATGTGTTAATATTTCAGGGATATATAGATATTACATTCTTTAATAATAATATGTAAAAATCAACTAATAATTATGTATGTAAATTACCGAATGAAAGCGAGTGTGTTGTGCTGAGAGAAAGACGAGTCTCTACTTCTCTAGTTCTAATCTTGTTCAATAACATAAACTATTGATATATAAAATCCGACGAGTTTTACTTATTGCATTGTTTGGATAAAAAATTGAGCCTTTAGCCATCATGGCTTCACTTGATATAAATCCATATTGTATGCAAATTTAACAATGTACAAATTGTACATCGTATAATTTACAAATTGCGCATCGTACAATTTACACACTCACACACTCTCAAAACCACTCTATAGACTCTCTGTAGGGAGGTAGGGTCTTTAGCCATCATACAAATACAGTAGAACGTTATGCATGCAACCAACAACTTCATCTCTCTAGCTCTCTTGAATTCGATTATACCAATCCGGGCGAATATATAATATTGATTTTATTTCTATATTTCCACAGTCTACGTCATTTGTAGATTGGACTCTTTAGGTGGACTTTAAACTGAACTTCAAATTGATGTGTAAATTTTAACTTGGTACCTATAGTCTATACTATAACTACTGTAAAAAGTTGCTTCAGGACAACTTTTTGCAAAGATCTTTGAACTGAGTTCCGAAAAATACAAATTGAGATAATTTTAGCCCCTAACAATGTCATGTGTATATATTACGCATGCTTAACTTAATTTGAATATTCTATGTTTATCTGCTAAGGAGGGGGTACTATTAATACTTAATATTCATGGTGGCATTATGGTCACAAATGTTAGACAATTTTAGGATATTCTGCTGGTCTGAATAGGCCCTGAATGTTCAATGCAATCGTTCCTAGATCAACTCACAAATCCTCCTTATCACTGAAATGTTTCTGGCTGTGGAAAACGATTAGAATGGCGCCAAACAGGCATAAGCAGCTTTCAAAATCCATTATGATTTATGTTCTCTGTTTTCCGTTTCATGGTTCGAACTGAACGGGATAAAATTAGAAAGCTGATATTTCTTTTGGAATTGATATTTCTGTAGATATTGATATTTCTGCAGAACTTCGTATCAGTTTACAAGGGACGTTTATCATCGGAAATGAAGTCATACATTACAAAGAACTAACTGTTCACTAACTTTTTGATCTTGCTTTTTAGCAAGTGTACTGTGTTGTATGTGTCTGTGTTTAGTATGTGCCTGTGTGTGGAGTGTAGCAAAGATGCGGTTAAATTTAAGGTCACAGTTTCTTCTATTCTGATCTGCTGGATCTCAATATAGAATCACTCATTTACTTTCAAATATATCCTTCACTTAATTTACTTCATTTAACAGGTATATTAGGTACAGAAATTATGTCATTGTCAGTGCTACTAGATGACCAAACTTTGTGAACTGACGTTATGATAATATAGACAAGATAGAATTTAAAATAGCGACACAATACAAGCTACGTATTTCACGTAACAATTGACAGAGCTAACACACACTGTAAGTTCGCACTTTTACAACATCTCTTCACTATTATAGGGTTCCCTCAGTTTTCACATGCATTTTATGCATGCTTCTGCATACTAATATTGAACTCGGCTTCGCCTCGTACAATATGCACTAATATTATATCAAATATGCATCTCAATGCTGTCCTATTACACGTTGGTATCCCGTGTACAAAGTAGGCTCTTTATTAAGCTCAACAGGGGGGGGGGCCAACCCCCATAAACCCCCGGTGGATATCGAAAAATGGCAAATGGGGGTTTAATTTTTGGGGTTTATGGGGTTTAGGGGCTTAATTTAGTTAAATTTGCTGTTTTATGACTGATTTTGTTCACAATTTTTGGCATTTTACGGAATGGTACCATTTTTGTTGACGATTTTGACCTTTTTTCCGAAATGGTACCATTTTTGTTGATGAATTTCGGCCCTTTTCTGAAATGGTACCATTTTTTCAGCGATTTTCAAGCCTTTTTTG
Organism: Beroe forskalii; assembly: GCA_011033025.1. Lineage (NCBI taxonomy): Eukaryota > Metazoa > Ctenophora > Nuda > Beroida > Beroidae > Beroe > Beroe forskalii. The sequence goes on along the minus strand of WFMF01000183.1, from coordinate 88,723 downwards.
AAATGGTACCATTTTCTGTTGCGCATTTTCGAACCTTTCCTAAATGGTACCATTTTCGGTCATTTTTGAAATGGTACCATTTTTGTTGACAATCTTAGACCCTTTTTGAAATGGTACCATTTTTTGTTGGCGATTTTCAAGCCTTTTCTGAAATGGTACCATTTTTTGTTGACGATTTTTGGCCCTATTTTGAAATGGTACCAATTTTCATTGAAGATTTTCGACCTTTTTCTGGAAAATTAAACCCCCATTAACCCCCAAGTGGATATCGAAAAAGGCAAATGGAGGTTAAATTTTTGGGGGTTTATGGGGGTTGGCCCCCCCCCCGCTCAACATCATCATCTATAGTACCAATTTAAGCTTTGATTTTTCCGTAATCTCAACGCCAGTATACCACAATAGCAGTGTTATGATAGCTTCGTACCTCCCGTTGGAACCTCCCTTTCGTTCCTCAAATCACAGCCCTATGAAGCCCTGTACCCGGCCCTGAAATCAATTTCTGCGAAGTCGTGTTAACTCGAATATGCACGTAATTATTATAACTTGAAATGAAGGATTCATGACTGGAAATAGCTCATTTGTTTGAATAATAGAGTGAAGAATAATATAGTGAAGTTCTTGTAGAAATTAGTGAAGTACCGATTTCTGCTGTACTGGTAGAATTTTCTCAGAAGATTGCCATGCCCTCACTATAGCTGAAATAAAACTATATGCAATGTTATGTCACTGATTCATTACTTTCAACCCTGATAATGACGTCACTCTCAACTACAGTCTTCCCATGCTATAAAGATTTCCTGGAATCATGAACATATTATGGAGGATGTATTGAAATGTTCTGGGATGGACTGGATTTAAAATGACAATGTCGTCATCTTCAATTTTGTCCGAGTTGTGTGGTCGAAATTCTAAATCCGAAAGTAAAATAGCGTCATACAATATCCTTCAGGAAATTGCTTTGACGCTTTAGAACTTGGGACCAGAAGTGATGAGTACGTAAATGGACTGATCAATAGGACGAAGTCATAAAAAAAATTTCGCCACACTTCGATTTTCTTCTTTATTATTTTTCGGAGAAATAAAAGGTAGCATACAAATCGGTTTCTAAAAATAGACTTGCTATCGATATAGAAACACACAGCTGAACTTTATCAAGCTTCCTACGTGAGCTGGTGTACTGCTTCACAATTTGTCGCTTACAAATAACACCTGGTTGAGAGTGACGTCATTGTCATGAATTAGAATGGCGAATTGAGGACGTTTTATTGTTATTCTTGTGTACATCACCTATTGCAAACGTAAAACTTCCTTGACCATGCTTACATATATGTGACATCTTCGATATATGTGCCCTAATAATGTTTTGATATAATATACGTCACAATTAACACGTCTAAAGGCGAAGTAATTACGCACGGAGCATGACTCAATTTTCTATTTCAATTCTCATCAAAATTATGAAAACTTCGTGCAGAGGTGTGATTATATCGATGACTCACGTAATAAAAACATTACCTAAATTTTGGGAATACATATTTTAATGTATGAAATATACACTAACGAAGTGTGAAATAAAGATGTAAACAGGGTGAAAGTAGAAACGTCATCACCTCATCATTTTAAATCATGATCTCGACGTCACTTCTGTTTCATGCCTGTAATAACCTGTGCCTGTAACCTGTATTTCAATCTTCAAAACACAGTACAAAGTTGTAGTGATTCGATCAACTCATGTCTCTGTTTTTCTAAATAATTCATTTTGTGAAAAACAGGTACGAATACCTTATTGTAACAAATTTAGTAAGCAACTAATTAATCGTCAGGAAAATAAGAAAGCATCAAATTAAGAAACTTTTTAAAGGTTGAACATTAATTAAGAAGCTTTTAAGAAATTAAGATGCAGTTTATTAAGAAACCATTTCAATTAACTGCTTTCTTAATTTCATGTAATAAGGTATATAGAAATTGATCCAGTCGCTTATTCAATTTCAGGCCATTTATTATACATTCAACACACAGGCAAATTCTATGATGGGTGTATATACAACGCGTTTGTGACTCGTTTGTGTAACCTGATCCACGCTTTATCTCTTCCAGTACTCCATTATATTGTATTGCCCACACAATATAACGACTTGTTGTTTTCTTCGTCTCTTTGTTTTGGAGAGGTAAACCTGCTATTTTTAGAACAAGGATGTAATGTACAATAGAATACATGAAATGCACTACAATGTACTCCAGGAGGCGGTAAAGAACTGAATATAACAGTGCAATGTATGCAGTATGCACCACACAGTTCAATGTACAGACCTTACAGTTCAGTGTGCAGAGCATACAGTTCAATGTGCAGACCATACAGTCCAATGTATACACCATACATTTAAAATGTAAATACCATACAGTTCAATGTATATACCATACATTTCTATGTACAGACCATACAGTTCAATGTACAGACCATACAGTTCAATGTACAGACCATACATTTACATGTACAGAGCATACAGTTCACCGACAGACCATACTTCATATGAGAGGCGCCGAAACCATTCCGCATGGGGGTGTATTTCATAATTCTCGAATTTTCGCAATTTCAAAAAGTGCCCCCAGTTACTGGATGGCATAGAATCTATTAACCGGGCTCTCCTCTCCCTCTAGTGGTCTACACTGAAACTTACTCTTAACATTAGATAATCCGTGTGCTTAGTGGCAGTGTAATTTTTACGACAAAATTAGAAATTAGTTCCACTGCCTTCGAGTGCTGTGCATGTTACATCAAGACACATCAAGTGTCTCCGACATTTTGTGTAGCGCACTGACTCTGGCCATTGCTCAAATTATCTGTTATCTCTACTGACATTTCAAGCTTGTGTAGCACAGGCTCGGAGGTATCTAATCGATACTAAACAATGTATTATATTGTAGAGGGTACAGTGAACATTGTACACTGTACACTGTTACAATGTGAAATGTTCAGCCCAAGGACTAAACGCTTGGAGGACCTATGCTACAGTAAAGAATCGACAAAATGTGATGCGCTATCCCTAGATAGCGGGGAAATATTAAATAAACATAGTGAAATGCAGGGCACAATAGAATAAACTAAAAACATTATTATATCATGCTTTAAAAATTTATGAAAATATGGTATGTGCTCAGTGTACGATGTATTTCGTATGGTTGTCATAGCAACATTTACATGTTTGCTACCATGGTAACTCGTTAGATGTATTCACTATTCAGTATATGATATATACATCCGGACACGTCTTAAATCATCACACCGCAGTTTATATAATTTAATGCTCACTTTCACATTTATCGCACAATTCAGTAGTAGGTTAGGAGTGACGTTATTATCATGGATTGGAATGGTGAGCTTCTTTTCGGTTCTTTTTTCGTGAGCTACTTTTTATAGACTTAGTATATGTCCTACACACACATGATAAGTAAACATATTAACCGTGATGGAAGTTCAAATATTGAAATAAAATGTCTTCATTTAAAAATTATTGTCTCTTCAAAACATTTTCCATCGAAATAGAACACAGATCAAGGCAATGATTATATAGCAGATATTTAATAAACCATTTTAGCCAAATTTTAATAAGTATCCAGGTAGTATTCAACGCATTAGATAATACATGCGGTACATGATATCATCAATTATTTAATATTTCACTGGAAATTACTTAGCAAGGAGGGGTAATTATCCAGCAATTTGGTGGTCACGTAATAAATATTCTAGTTTCATATTCCCCACATTCTGCTCCTGACTGTAATTCAATGGTGCAGCACAGTGCATAGTAATCTTACATACTTTGACGGGCTTCGGTCATTCCTAGATTCGAGGACTTGGCTTAGGCCTCAGTTTATAATCTTATAATGTAAGGATCAACATTTTACTGTGGTATTGGTCACAAAACCCGCCACTCTAAATCTTTACACACGTAAATGTTGATCATATGAAAACCGGCTTAATAGATTTTAAGTGTTCTTCTAAATGTTCTAAAACTGTCTGTCTGCAAAATATATAATTTCAAGTTCCACAGTGGAAGCCGGCAGTTAAATTAAGGAGTTCAAGTTTGCAATATAAATACCCTGGACAATTTTACACTATTCGGGACACTAAATATGTTCTAGAACACTAAAACTGCCGGTATCACAATATTTTTTGCTGTACGTATTAGAATATCACGAAGCGAAATATTAAAAACTTACATTCGCTATGTTACATATTATTATATTCGAGCCAACTTTGAGAGCTTTCTAAAAGTCTTCCTAAATAATGAATATATCGTAACAAATTATCCATACATCGCATATCTGGATATAAGAGAAAACGAGATAAATTCCTATTGTTCATTGTTCAAATAATAATTTAATGGTTAATTTGCATAAATTTCGAATTCATCAACCATTGACAAACGCACTTCACTCACTTTTATTTTAGTGATGCATAACATTTATAGTTTTTCATGAATCCTTCAATTTAGTATGCATAAAAACGTTGAGAAAATATGTTATTAAACAGTGTGATCGATAAAGCATAACACGGATCAATAGTCAGTGTTTTCGTCATCAACTCACCATTATAAGCCATGATAATGATGTCAATCTCAGAGTGTTGGTTCATTGTGTAAGTGTAACTCAAGTTATTTTATACGTCATAAAATCACGTGGTAAAGTCATAAAGTTACGTGGTAAGTGCTGTGCGTCTGTAAGAATAATACATTATCAAGTACATATTTGGAAATTTTGGAAATTCCTACATTTCTATCAGAAATTATAAAAATTTACTGCAAAACATGCCACTTATAAATGTCGCCACTCTGAGCAATCTACTGATTTTAATTTTCTTGTACTATCGTCTCAGATCAGCTTTCATCATCAACCTAAATAAATATCGACTTCAGGACTTCTTATTTAGAAAGAAAATCCGGGGTCATCAAATTTCATTGGCATTATAAAATCGGTACCGTATTAGCTAACTCACAGATGACAGGTCAATTTGCATTGACCAATCGGCAAGCAAATTGGAAGCATTTTCACGAGCTGATTGGTTAATGTCTCATGACCATAATTCAAGATACTTTCGGGCTGAAATCTATTCCTCCAAGAAGTGAATCATATATTTGAAGAATACCTCGCCCAATTTTGGACAGATTGCGTCAAATTTTCCGGGAGAATTAATGAAATTGGGTAAAATTATGCCACATTGCGAAACCAATATAATCGTTATGGTAAAATTTATTAATTTCATGATGGTTCATGACGTTAACATCCGTCTGGAATTCGATCCGGGTCTAATCGGGTCTAATTACAGTTTTTGAGGATGTCGCTTCATTTAATTAATGCTGTATGTTGCATACCATTACGACATGTTTCATTTTAATAGGAATTGTTCCTTCAAGAAAAATTGTTGGTCAAGTATGTTAAGCATACACTGTTCGATGCTGACACACATTGCAATAAATTGACACAAACCTCTTTTCGTATGATTTAAAAATGTCACAGAATAATAATTTTTCCATTTTCTAATAAACTCGGATTTATTTGATACTCATGTCCTAAGTGCACGTGCACCCCCATCAACAATTAATGCAATACACTTGAAATGTCACTCAAAGAGTGTACATAATACGTTTCTAATTGAACTGCACTGCTTTCAACCAATCAGAAACCGTCCCTTACATCACGTGATCAATTCCAACCAATAGGACGCCTCCTTTCCGGAATCGACCAATGAAATCAGCCCGTGCACCGTAACACGTGATCACAAGCAAAGCTTGCTTGGGACAGTACTGATACTGTAAGCTTGCTGCGTGTAGTACACTTGTTCTTGTACTGTAGAATGCGGATAATCATGACGTCATAACCATGATTTTAAATTACGAATCGATGACGTGTAACTACGGATTTTTTGCCCGCGGTATACTTTGTACTTATCGTAGATTTATACTTATCGCAGATTAAAAAACAGCGAACTGTACTCACATTCAAGTGCATCATATATATAATCTTTCATAAATCACAAACTTTTAATTTTTATGATATTATAATATTATCATAATGTAACCTCAAATTTGATCTAATGTGCTGTAGTGGTATATAGTTTAATAAGCTTATGTGGTTGCAAGTGTGGTTGAAACTGTAATAACTACAACTCTGAATTGCAAACATAAATTTTTAAAGTAACGAAAAATAGAAATTGTAAAAATTTGTTGTCAAATTGTAAATTAAGTTTTTTAGAATACAAGTTTTAAACAAACCGGAACGTTACTATGATTATAAATTTAAGCGATCATGATAATTTTAACATTTACAATACAGTATTATCATTTTAAAAGCTATAATCATTTCTGCGAAGGCTTAAAATAGACTATAAACAGGCATGACTTAACGAATTTAATACTATAAAATTCTGGGAAATTTTATAGAGTTAACTTGATTTTAACTGCACGTTCATACTACAATTCCAATATGAGGATATTGGCCCAAACTCACTCTTAAATGCACCCTCAACCGATAACACTTCTCATGTCCAACGGGAGAGCCAAAAAAATTGAACCATAATAATCTTTCGCCCGTATATTTTCCTACTTTTATTAATTCATAATCTACACTACAATTGTAAATTCATTTTGAGCACATTAAACAAAACTGCACGCACCCATTACTTATCAGGTAAGTAAATAACACCTTCTCACAAGATTATGGGTTAATGACATACCACAGACCGCAACACTTCCTGTTCATAAACAATGGACCAGGGTGCCAGCCAAGGATTATTTAAGCTTAATGGACCTATGTTGCAGAGTACCTTTTTGCTGAGTTTTTGTTACCCGAGAAAAACATTTCCTTGCGTTCCAAAAAAGGCAGTGAATGATAAAATCAGCCAGTTTTTATACGAACTCAATCGTAATTTAGTGGTTTTACAGGTTATATGACACAACAAGTTGTTAAGTTGTACTTGTAATATGGTTATTAAGCCATAATTTAAAAGTTGATTGAAATCAAGACTGTTATTGCTATAAATTGAAACATATTGTGCCAATATTAATATTTAATAGTTCACCAAAATTTCTTTGATCATCCCTATTGTGTAGTAAATTAATGCGATTAAGCCAAGTAAAGTAGAAAATGGGACAACAAAATTTTAGTGACAAAAACTTCATTAGTCAAATGTAACAAAATAATCCACTGTATGTAAGTTTGCAACAAAATTCCATGCAAAATCAAATCAAGGTAATCAAAACATATTACGTGGAATACAATCACACAAATTCCTGTAGCACTCAATGTACATACACACAGAATACAAACTATACACACTATAATATAAGGTCACTATCATTGACTTAAGGGGGTGGCTTACCCTTAGGTTCTATGGGTAATATGGTCTTATATACTCTGTCAATGATTGGTCAATACAATTTTTGATAAAATTCTGACATGCCATGCTGCTACATAAATTCAATTTACGTTGGTGATATGAGTAAATTATGCTTCGTAGAATCCTCGTTGTGAATCCTGATATTGGCTGATAATTGTTAGGAAGCAATTTCCATCCATTTCTGTAACGATTTTTAAAAAATCTAGCACCGCTACGAACAAAGTCCGCTAATTTGACTCCGCTTAAATTAACGTGCTATCAATTTACGACCAGCAGTTGCAGAGAACGTCTAATAAATACTACAATACTTGGACGTGATTCAACTGTACACTCACCTATTACTCAATTATTCAATATTGTGAGTGTACTTGTGTACGTAGTATTGTATTAGTGTAGTACAGTACTGGTGTACGTGTTTAAGGATCCGATACGCGCTCTGTTGATGAACAGTTTTATCTGTAATCTGATCTCATATACTGGCCTGAAATTGCTCAATTTTCCCGAGGTGCATTGAAACACGCACGTTATGCTATGAATTCTCTTAGCCGCATTTGTGTACGAAGTGACGTGCGTGCTTTAGCTCTATCTCAACTAACTTAGCTAAAAAGACTAGCAAAATTTACTTTGCGCGCCATAAAAAGTGCTAAATTGTATGTGTAGAATTGCGCGGCTTAATTCAATATATCCCCATCACACCCAGTTCAATCGATAATTTTCCACGGTTTTTCTGGACAAAATTCCGAATTTCTCCGTGTAAAATGCGTATTATGAAACCCAATTATACCATATGGATCACATGGGACGTAAACACATTAGATCATGCAAATTTCGCAATTTAATTAGGTATTTAGTCGATCACGTACAGTCAGCACTGCGCGCAAAACATTAAAGTCGGTTGAGTTTCCTATTGCTCAATTTTCAAATAAAACTGTTGTCGTTTTCAAGATCATAGTCCAAGTCATCGTCACTGAAGGTCACAGTGTCACCCGTTCTTTTGTTATCTGAAAAAAAAAACGTTATTTAGAAGCATGACTTCAGGACATTCAAATCTAAAAGAAGTATTTAATTTTAACGAAAATCTCGATTCACTTATAGGTGAAACCCTCGTGGGAATTCCACTCGTATCACCGAATAAAGGTGAAAGTAAAGGCATTGATATGCGGGAATCTTACACAACACGACGTCTGTCAGAGAATTCTCCGCTTTGATCAGATCAAGGAACTTTTCGTAATCTTTTTCACTCTTGAGGATGTTCAGTTTTGTCTGTAGATGATCAGGTCCATCCGGATTGATCAGCTGTTCGTCCCTGTTTGAATGTTTGATAGAGTTTGTATTATTTATAGTAATAATTAGTTAAAAACTAACAGTGCAAGATATATATGGTCCACAAAATCTAATTATGAAGCAGGCGCACGATTCACGATTGCGCGCCGCGGTCGAAAAAATGTAATTGCGCGTCGCACCACGAAGCATAACGGTGACGGTTCGAACTGCAGTTTCGTCATGTGCGCGGCGTAAAGACATTTGAACATGTCTAAAGGCCGGGCAGCACAACCCTACACATGACGGCAGTTCGAAACGACCACTGATGCCTCGAAATCTTCAGGCTTGGCGCGGCGCCCGCGTGCTTTTTGCTGCACGTGCAAATTTCTTTCAATGGCCAATGCAATTGCAACGCGCATAAAAAAGCACCCAGGCGCGGCGTTATACGCCCGCTCCTCAATAGGGCATTAGAGCCTGGTTCATATGAAACCACGTCCGACAACACGGACCGGACACAGGCAAGCATTAAATTTCGTGAAAAAATCACGCTTACAGAAGAAAGCATCCTTATTGAAAATTTGATATCGTTAAAATGAATCAAATTACATACAATCGCAATTCTTTGAGAAAAGTAAGACTTATCAGCACATGATAAACCTGTAATTTTAAACCACACTCAGAAAATACATATTTTATTTGTTTGATTTTCGAACGTGTAATATCGTCGCTTGTTGAAAATGAAATTGAATGAATGAAGATCGACTTCTTATTTTCATGATTCATAATTTTTGGTTTCAGTTCCATTCAAGAGGGAGTGGAAAAATGGGGAAGAAATAAAGCAGCGAATTTTCCGTGCTTATTTTTAATTCGTAGCTTCGTAAAATGTCTAAAATACTTCGAATTTGGAAAAGTTTACTTGCAAATTTGAGAAATTATGGCTGCCACGAGTGAAAAGTGTTGGCTTGCCACCACCGTTCTCTTGATTGGAGGTAAAAAACAGATTGTATTAATTGTGTCATTTTTAATTTCATCAGTACCTAGTAATGGATTTTCATTAATGTTCATCTATTTCGAAAATTGGGAGCACAATTTAATTCTTCAAGTTCCCATTCTTCAATTGTTCCCAATTTCATTCGTGAAGTTCCAAATTTTATCTGAAAAGCCAACTTAAATTTGCCATGATAAACGTCACATAATTGATAATATAGGACTCGATCTATGGAAAATTTTCAATTTGAATTGTAAGACGTTGATATTCAGGTCTGGTGTCTGTGTACCTAACTCTGGACGTGCCCTACCTGATGTTCATGAGGAAAGGTATAGAGGAGAGTATAGATGAGAAAGGTTAACCTCCTTCACATGTCAACTGCTGGTATACTCGTTCTGCTGTGCATCATGTGAGTATACGAGGAAAATATTTCGTGCATTTTGAACAACCATCCCAGCCATTTCTTTTCCATAAATTTAGAGATATGAAAAAGGAATCTTCCTTAGCTTCAGATCTCATTTGAAGCTATCTGGAACTAGTCTCGGCTACGGTTCCCGGTTGCCTTAGCGGTAGCCTACCTTGAAAGTTTAAATTTCGTGTCCCTTTAAGGTACGCAGTAGTTGCAATCTCAACTAAGACCACTGAAAACCCGAGGAACTCGAAGCTCTTCAACTACCCTCTCCTTTTCCTGGCTATACTGGTGGTGCTGCAGTTCATAATAACGGTAAGAGTCATGAAATTCATGATGAATGATGCCTAAAAGGAGGAGATAAGTTGAAAAAAAACAGGACTTGGAGAAGAATAAACATGGGAAATTTACCTAACTTTGTTTTTAAAAAAACGAGAAAAATTGCATGGCCAGCTAAAACCATTTATTCAACTAAAGGTTTACAAGATTTGGGTTGAAATTGACAAAATTCCCCTAATTTCATACCCTGCAGGTGGTAATGTTTGCGAAGATGCAGCAAGGAGAGCAGTCGAAGCTGAAACACAACGTGGACAAGTATTGGGACTTCAAGACGGACTCCCCTCAACAGCGTTATGTGGACGACATCCAGGTTAGGGAGTGAGATCGGGAAAAAGCCTGATCTTAAAGTCTGAATTTTGAATAAAATTCCGGTTGAATTTGAAATTTGAGGTCAAATAAAGCAGCTCTGGATCCTTAGTTTATCTCAGGCCTTATTAATTCTCGACCTCGCATTAACAAGACCTCGTGTTTTTTAACCCATGTTTCTCTAACTGGTATATTTTCCCTCTCACTCAAATGTACATTGTACCTCATATCCATGTTTTTTAATTTTACCTCTGCTTTTTCCTCAATTATTTGTTTTTCAGGTATCTCTGGCATGCTGTGGAGTGACCGGAGTAGAGGATTATGGGACACTCAACATTCCACCTAGCTGCTGTGAGAACCTCGGCTGTGATAAGGACCGGGCCTTCCAGGCTGGGTGCTACACCAAACTCTCTACTCTCCTTCTCACTCAGGTGGGTTAGGGTGAGGGTGAGGGTGATAGGATGAGGGGTGAGGTTGAGTGAGGGTAGTGGGGTGAGGGTTTTGGGGTGCTAAGCCAAACTCTCTACTCTCCTTCTGCTCACTCAGGTGGGTTTTTTCATCCTACTTTTTACTATATTCCATCCCAACTCATCAAGTTTGCAATTCTACTTGAATACCACCTACTTAACCCTGTTTGATCACTCAGGCATGCCTGCCAATGATGGCAGCGGGTTTCTCATTGATTGTTGTGGTGGTGAGTTTTCTGGGAATACTCAGGATGAGACAAGGAGCGAGATCAACCACCACCTATACTCTCCTTAGCTAGATCCGACCGGGGGCCTCACTTAGATTTTAATCCTTCTAAAGTTCTAAAAAGCTTGTTTGGCAAAAATCCAGCGTCGAATTTGATTTATCCATCAAAATCATTTCTCGATTATGATGGAAGGTTTTGAACAAGTCGTGTGGGGAAATTTTGGACTTTTGTGTAAATAATTTGTATTCGTTTCGATTTAATTTTAATAAAATGAAATTCTGAAATTTGAAATTTTTCGTGATAATCATGTTTTTTTAAAATTTTAACGTCACTTTCTATTTCGTTTTGTTGATAAGTTGTTTAAATCTAATCTTTGGCTTTGTTTCACCAGTGAATTTAACATGAGCTGATATTCAAATCGTTTTCTTTATCTACAGCAATTCTTTAAAGTTTACAGATTAACAATGGATCGATTATTAATCAAATAAAAATTAACTTGAAATTATGTTAAAACATTATCTATTCAATGTGATTTATCAAAAGTTTTGACATGATAAAAACGATTACATTAATACAATGACAATTTTACTAACAAACACAACATTTAAATTAAATTGTAATTCCAACAAAAACAACACATGCATGGTCAAACGCATAATCATAATCAACTGGCTTTTTCTATATCCCCAGTGTACCAAGCTGTTAAGGCCAGACCCTTAACGCCCTTCAAAAATCAATCATCACGAAGAGCCATGGCTTGTTGCACTCCAAAATAACGACACCAATACACCATCCGAGATAGAACTCAAGACCAAAAAACCTCTGTCAGAATGACAAATACCTTCTTTTGCAAATGACTGTGCTTCAGATGGTGTTTCAAGCTTCTCTGATTCAAAGTACCTGTCCTACATTTTAAATAGTTTAGTTCAACCGCAACCTCACTCGTCTATCTTCACGAAAGAATCATGGCTCGAACTCTTCTCAACTTTGCGTTTCTCAAACGTCAAAAACGGGTCAAATGTTTTCTCCCTACTTGTTAAACTTTCACTGTTGCCACTCTGAGTTCTGTCAAGAAGACGAGAAGAGTCAGGTGCAACGGAGCTGTCAATCGAAACGTTCGTCAGAAAGTAAGGATTGTACGCAGTCCCTGGTTCTCTGATACCGGGCTGACTTTCGTTATCGCTATCAATTATTTGGTCATCATCGATGATGTCATCATCATCGATTATTTGATCGTCATTGATAACGTAATCAGAGTAAAACTCATCCGAAGATTCGCCTTCAGCAAGTATCACATCTATATCTTGCAGGAGTTTATCTGACTGTTCGACTGTTAATGGAGCAGTGTTGCTTTCCTTAGCAACGTGTTGCTCCGTTGCCGTAGCAACAATTGGACTGGTTGCTGGTATCAACGTACTGTCCCAATCACCAACCTCAATGTCACTTGGGGAGGAGGTTTCAAGTGAAACTTGTTGACTGGAATCAGAGGAACACGTCGCAGATTGCGTCACATGATTGGCAGGTTTTGTCACGTGATCAGAAGGTAACGAATCAGGAGTCGACAAATCATTGTTGACGGAAGGATCAGCGGACACAGAGGAATCATTCGGGTTACAACGCGGAGTTTGGGCAAACCTCTCAGAAAAATCAGCAAATTCTTGAGTTCCACTGCTTGACGCTGCCTGTGAAATTAATATGGTAATTTGTTTATGCTTTTATGGTAACATAAAAACCTAGTTTCACCAATATCTGAAAATGGAAATGCATCAAAGATGGATATTCGATGTGTACACTGTACAGAGTACAAGCTGGTAACTGGTCGGCAAGAGTTTCAAATTCTATGATTTTCTATAATTAAGAATCATAGGAAAACGAGGCTATGGATTTTAGGTTTTTCAGAATCATAATACCGTGGTAGGTGGGCGGTTTGCATAGAATTCCCTGATCTTAGCGTTTTTGTCCGCGTAGAATTCCTCTTCCTGAAGAGCAAGCTTTTCCTCCTCCTTTTGCAACTGGGGAAGTAATTCAATTACTAACAATGTTAGGTGAGATGAATGTACGTGATTCTTGTGATATACGTGTCATGCGTTATAGCACATTGTAGTTATATACTGTGTACTCAGTGTTATAAATAAACCTGCTGTACATCTCATACATTCGGAGATAGCAAGTAATTTAATACGCCTGCAACGCAAGGGCCCATGTTAACCCATTAGTGCCCAAGGAAAAACTGGCAGAGTATTTTATATAACATGTTTATTTTCCGAACCACACTGGGCCACAATGACTAAGTTTAAAATCCCAATACTGGTACTTCAGTAGTTTTCGAGTTATGAACCTGTTGCTTTCGGGCAACACTGGGCTGTTGCCTTGGGGAAACATTACTTTATCTCTCAATATTTGGTATCTAAAAGTGAATTTATGGTTTATTCTACTGAGCAAGTAGCCACAGATGGAAATGGAAATCATATGCAATACTCACGGGAACCCAAAGCCTCAAAAAACGTACTGTTGCCCACAGGCAACACTGGGGAGAATGACATTTAACTATTTATTTCACGTTCTTGGACATTCATATCACGTGTGGACGGAAACAATATGCCTTTAAACATATATAATCATTAAATATGGGATGATTTCCATAAATGCTGTTGCTTTTAGGCAACACTATGCCTGGATTTTACATAGCATCATGCGACAATATTTTTCAACTACCAACTACGAGAATGGTTATTTTCTTGCCTTATTTGGTGTGCTAGATGTCTATACTTCTATAGATGTGAAGTCTGGCATAAAATTTCAAAGATTATTGTTGCTTCTAGGCAACACCAGGATTCAACATGATAAATTTTGCTCCAAAATACATTTCTATAAAACTGCATGTTGGAATTTTATGCATTGGCAGGACCTTCTTTGCACTGACCCCTGGCTGTAGATTGAAAAGACAGATAATCTTCATAGATAAGGCCATTGGGGTCTATTAGAAAACTGGATCGTAATAATTATTATTATTCAAATGGACTTTAGTTAACATAGAATTATGTCCCTTACTGCATGAGTTACTGGATACGCCACATTTCTGATTTCTGCCTTGACATGACCGTTACCCCATTGAAGCATTGAAGCGCACTCTATTTACATAACTCCGAGCTTGCAAATGGCTCTGACTGACCTTCAGAGTTTACATTTTCCTTAAAAAGAATGGTTAGATGATTGTGAAAAGGATCGTGGATTTATAGGCACCTCGTAGGTATACTGTATAGCCAATAGTAATTATACACAGGTGAATAATGAATATTCGTTAAGTTTCCGTTGTGTGCTTGGGTTATGGATTGCCCCCTTGAAAGTTGCAACTGGATGTTTACAGACACAGATAGGCTCAACATGGCCACAGTTAGGCATTTTATAAGGAGACTTTCGTCATTTCAGTAATTTGTGATTAGGTATGCAATGTCCCTGAAGTCTGAAAAGTGAAAGCTGAATAGACGTAATGTGTAGAAATGAGTGAAGGTTGTTTATAGACTCTTACAGGACATGCAAATGCAGGTGAACCCACTTGATGGTATTTTTGTCAGTTTTCTGCTATTGCTAGATCTCTCACCTGATCCAGTCGAAAAACTCCACACTGTTACTACTCATAATCTGTACGTTCAGGGCTATGAAGAGTATTGCACCATCTATAGGGAGCTTTAATTTTACTTGCCTATTGTGCACAGACCTTTTTTAACACCAATAGCAAATACCATTACAGTACATGCCAATCATAATTAAATATATTTTTTATAATGTTTTTAATTAATGTTGGTTCCGTTGAAAAATTAAGGACTCTGGTCAAGTTCTGAACGACCCAAAATACAAGTGTATCCCAGTGTTGCCCAGAGGCAACAGATATAGTTTATTTTAACATTGCTGAACGAACAATTTAAACATTTATATCAGAAAGAACAATATGTTTATTTAAATTGGCGTGCGTGTGGTAGGCCATGCCTCACAATATAATGGGGTGTCCTGGTGTTGCCCAGAGGCAACAAAGCAACAATTTTTATATATTTTAGCCTTTCTGAACGTGCAGCATACAGATTTCTATTACATAGTATCAGCCTTTTTGTTAAAAAGCCGTTAATTTCGCTATTTTGGGCAAATTTTCAGCTTCTCCCAGTGTTGCCCAAGAGCAACACTTAGCAAATGTTGCATATAACGTTCTTCTGCTTAGTGAATTTGCAATTTGGCTCAATTATAAAGCAATCAGACGATGCAAAACGGTCAGATAAAACATGATTCTGAGGTTTCTAGCCCATTTAGAACTGTTGCTTTTGGGCAACAGCCCCCAGTGTTGCCTAAAGGCAATCGGAACTTTGAATGCTTATATCTCCTGACTGGTTTGGACTAATGAGTTCATTCTTTGACCATCTGAATGCCACGTCCAATGACCATTTAGGTGTATGCAGCAATAAAATCAAAAATCTGGTTTAGCTACCTCAATTAACCCAATTACTGAAGGTGGTAGAAAATCCTATCAAAAAAATAAATGGTCAAATTAATTGGTCAATTAACTGGTTGCCTGATGCCAAAAAGATATATTTCGAGATCAGGAAGTGTGTGAAATTTAATAGAGCTGGTGTTGTTGAAAAAACGAAATTAATATCTCATTCAGAGAAGCCACAATTACTCAAAACGTAACTGTTGCTTTTAGGCTACGTTGGGCACTAATGGGTTAATGCAACTTTTCGATGCGATGTAAAGAAAGCGAGATTCCGTTATAATTTACTTGTACAATATGAAAGCAATCTACCATGCATATAAGCGTTAATTTACTCATTCAAATAGACGGGCCTCAGTAAAGAAAATTATAGAACTAATTCCCGAGGGACTTCTGAATACCAGATCTCATCAATACGTTAAAATATTACCTCTTCCTCGACAATTCTGTCGAATCTGCTCTGATCTATCGCATACTCCTCATACAACTTATTGGAAATCAGATGCCGCTCCCTCTCGTTTAGGATGAGTTGTGGGGGTCGGACATTTGTCACCGGCTGATCAGGAAGCTCAATCAAACGATCGTATTCGATGCCTCGCTCATCGGTTTCTTCTTGTTGGTAGAACAACCTGGCTGAAAGAAATGGTTTGATAAGGGAGTGTCAGGGCCAGAATTACTTTTTGTATCTCAATATTATCTTTAGTCGATTGAGTAATAGATGGCGTCCGTTTGAATAGTTCTTCGGTGGAAGTCCACAAGAAATAGCTGTACCACTGTGGATACTCTCTATACCACGTTAACAACGGTACCCTGTTAACAACGGTACCTTATTAATAACGGTACCTTGTTAACAACGGACAACGGTACCACGTTAACAACGGTACCCTGTTAACAACGGTACCTTATTAACAACGGTACCTTGTTAACAACGGTACCTTGTTAACAACGGTACCTTGTTAACAACGGTACCCTGTTAACAACGGTACCCTGTTAACAACGGTACCCTGTTAACAACGGCACCCTGTTAACAACGGTACCACGTTAACAACGGTACCACGTTAACAACGGTACCACGTTAACAACGGTACCCTGTTAACAACGGTACCTTGTTAACAACGGTACCCTGTTAACAACGGTACCCTGTTAACAACGGTACCCTGTTAACAACGGTACCACGTTAACAACGGTACCCTGTTAACAACGGTACCCTGTTAACAACGGTACCCTGTTAACACCGGTACCACGTTAACAACGGTACCCTGTTAACAACGGTACCACGTTAACAACAGTACCACGTTAACAACGGTACCACGTTAACAACGGTACCTTATTAACAGCGGTGTCTAAACTATCACAGGCAACTTATTAACACCGGTACCTTATCAACAACGATAATTAACAACATTATTTAACAACATTATGTTTTTAACAACATTATTATCAACAATTAAGCAAGACAACTCGAACTCTCGAACAAGAAAATGAAAACTAATGACCAGAGCTGCAGTACAAGCCTTTATATATGTTGGCTGACACCACTCCGTCATCAATGACGAACAGCGACGTACCCACATTCCACATACCAACTCGATGACGTTGACACCACTTTGCATCCAATCACACATGACGAATAGCGTTACGTGCACATACCAACTCTATGACGTTGACACCACTCTGCATACGAAAAGCGTTACGTACACATACCGACTCTATGACGTTGACACCACTCAACGTCGAATCAAACATAAAGAATGAAGTTACGTACACATACCAACATCAAATCAAGCATGCCGAAAATAGCAACTTTTCCACTTTCCAGATACCGTTGGATTGCAACGTGCACTATCTACTTACCTGTCTGTGTGACCTTGCAATTGGTACCTTATATAATGCGCCAACTAACCACCATTCCTGAATCGCATTCGGGAAAAACAAACCGTTTGTTGTTTCGGTCAGGCAGGCGACAGTCTTGCCACGACCGATCTGATCGCGTGGATATACGAGCGACGTGATCATATCGACAGAATAATCGCTACGCATAAAATCTCCAGTGCGCGCGTCATGTAACGCGCGTGAAATTTACGAACATCCAATTTGTTAAATGGCGTCGCGCGTTCCAAAAACGTACGAAAAATATGAGACTGCCCCTATGCGTGGGAAAAACGGAAATGCGTCGGAATTTGTACTCAAACGATTAAAATTGTAGTCTTAAGAAACTGACCTGGCAGAAGATGAGCCCTTGATGCAACTGAGGATTGAATCGAAACACGATGCCATATCCTGGGAAAAGGTTAGGCATGGTTAGAAATGTGATATTTGAAAAACAAACAACAACAATTCTAAAATATTTTCCTCGAGGATTGTGCAGTATGAAATTAATTATAATCATGGACGAGGCATCCAGAAAGAGGTGTCTCAATACAGGAAATGTTGCTTTCAGAGAATGAAAGTCGTTAAGCAACATGAATTCAAGCTGTCTGGGAAGTTATGCTGCATTCATAATTTTACAATGAACAGAATATAAATTTGATTTCTTAGCAGCCAATAAACAACTTGGCATCACGATGACTGCCCTGTGTGACTTTTAATAGGTATGTTGAGCGTTGACACTCTAGAAAGCATGACGCATTAGCATTCCAAATCCCATACGACGTTGACACCACTCAGCACCCATCAATACAATACGCACATTCTTAATTCTGTGACGCTGATACCAGTCTGCACATTCCATTTCCAAAACATCTAAACTTCTAACTTTCTTGAAAAATTATTTCCTTTTCCAGCCTTTGGTGCTTAATAACTTAATTATTAGGAAAGACATTTTTTTCCCGTATTGAGGTTTGCTTTTATTTCGATTAAAATTCATGATAAGGCAGAACATAAAGAATCTTTGGTAAGTCAATGAAACACCGATAAATTGATGAAAACTATATTTTTAAATGAAAACGTGTACATCATACCAGTAATTTATGGTTGCTTAGTGAGTTAATGGAAGAATCAAATTACTGATTAATTAATAGAACCAATAATTCAGTAATCGATGAAACGGACAAAATTAAAGTTTAGCCCATGACCAAGTGGAAGAATAATTCCCTTTAAAGATACCGGTGGAGAGAAATTGGTGTTTCTAAGTCACGAATGTCGGCGTCGTATCAGCTTACCCTCTTTTATATAGACCAGGCAGTTCGTGAGTTTAGAGTTAACTCGCGCACTGATTGATCAATTTCATGACGATTGGATAAACTTATACGACGTCAAGAATCATTGATCAATTCCGATCGTAAAAGTGACTTCAACACCTAATTCTATCGAGAGGGACCTGAAATCCCAGAAAAAAGCTAATCACGTTGAAAGAGAAAATCATTAAAGGAGAAAATATTCAAGAAATTAAAACCGTGAGAAAATCTTAAAGAAAGTGAAATGAAATTCTGTACTGATTTCTGCATTGATTCATGTGTTTAAGTAATTATTAAAGCACAGCAATATATTCAATAGCGTTACATATATTACAGCTGCAATCATTCACAAAAAATAGGCGGTGTGACGTCATCAACTCACCACTCTAAACCATGATAATGACGTCATCAACCCCCTATTACTCGTGAACAACCGTTGATATATAGAATTGAATGTGATTGATATATTATACTTAAAACTCAAAAGGTTACTCAACAAATTACTCGTAAAAGGTATGATATTAATTCTTTTCGGATTATGATCAGCGCCGTATTAGCTTATCCGTAAGTGCCTTCTCATTAACCTATCACCGTCCATTGACCATAAACTCGCACGTTTATGGGTCAATCTCATGACGATTTCAGGTTCTTTGGGATCGTTCACATATTACGTAATCAATTTTCGGCCTCCCCCTCGTAATCAATTTTACAGTAGTTGTATTTGTTACAATAACATGTAACGTAATCATTCAGAAACCCCCTCCCCCCTCTAGGTGATTACGTAATATGTGAACGAATCTCTTATGGGTAAGCTAATACACCACCGAGATTTATTAATAATTGACTCAAATATTTATACTCAACCCCGTAAAAACATTATATAACTCAAATAACTCTCAAATGATATAAACAGTTAATAACTTAATTAGGTGAATTCCAACTATACACACTGTTATTTTGACACGTGACGTCATCAGTATCTCACTTTATAACGTCACGAACAGCACCTATTATGCGAACTGCAAGGCTGGCTCACAGGCGAGAGGAGAAAGTTAGGATTAAATTAAAAAAAGGCACCCCAAAATTTTAAATCATCATGACTTATAACTTTATAAAATTTGAGCAATCTAGTGTCTAAAACAGCTGATGATGAAGCTCGAATTTCCAGCCAGTACAAGGGGAAGGTAAATCAAATTGTAGTTGTTCTATGATAGAGTGAACAGTGAACCCCTGTTCCACAAAATACAAGGCCAAGATGTGGTCGAGATTGTGTGGTTATTTTTGTTAATATCATAAATTATATAATTTCCATTAATATAATTTCTCATATTATTTTCTATCAATTTAGTGAGTTTCATTATAAGTTTCTGATTAAGTTATTACCAAATTTGACTCTTTGAATCCACAGAATGAAATTTAATGATTCATGATTTATGACTATTGACTATTGATGATGAATGACAAAATATCTATTGAATGATATATTTGATTGATTGAAATGTATAATTTATTTTGATTAACCCTACTTTATTAGTGTAGCAGTCTATCCTATAACTTTTATATTCTGTCATATAGGATAGATGGCTGACGTTTTGTTCCGGGTTTAGTTCCTGGTTTAGTTCCTGGTTTCATTCCTGTGAACCAGTTACTGTGGTTACGTTCCTGTAGTCGGTTCCTGAAGTAAAGTCCTGTTGGTACTACATTCCTGAAGTAAAGTCCTGATAGTACTACATTCCTGTTTGTGTTCCTGGTATAGTGCTGTTTAGAGCTTCCTACGAAGTGTGTGAGACTTCTAGTGATTCCTAACAAGTGTTCCTGCTTCAGAGCATTCCTAAAACTTACTACTGAAGTAAGGGTTGTTCGTCTGTTATTATGTTACTAGACAAGGGACGTTGAGCGGTAGTAACAAGTACCCTAAGAACGTTCATCTGTGGTTTCTGCGGTGTTTAGCAGAAGGGTTATCTCCCCAGTACGATGTTACCTAGGAGTGTTGTTTCCTCCAATGTTATTGTGAAGTGTTAGGTAACAAAGAGCGGGAATTGTGAGCTCTTAGAACTAGTGATAGTGAAACTGAGACGTCGAACTCAGAAGCTGGGTTCAGTGCGGTGAGGCCTGATTGGGAACTAGTTTTGTGAGTATCCCAGAGAGACTCAGATAAATAATTCGTGTGAGCGTGAAGATGATTTATTTATATTAACGGATTATTTATTTGCCAATGTCAATGAACAGTACTTTGTTATTATTTATACAATCGTTCCGTTTACAGATTTATGTTTCATTCATTTATATTTGTGTTTTCCTGGTCAGATATTGGTTAGGGGAAGGTTCACTTGAAGTATAAGTGATTGCCTTTATAACTGATTGAGCATAAAGGTAAGCCACTTAAACAATTTTAATTTCCAACGAATGTTTGCGATTTTCTCGCTCTGTGAAGCACAGCCCCCAGAGAATTTTTATATTAAACTCAACTCAGTGTCAAAACCTTGACACCTCGGGTCCTCAGTCACAGGCAGCACCCAGGGGGTGGGGGGGGCGACTCCCTATCCTAACAATGATTGACAGAGATCAAGATAACCGGATTATCACTTCACAAGTGCAATTGTGCACTCTCAGGATCCCGGCGTTTTCAGACATTGACCAATCAACACACGAGTTTAGGGTCAACTAACACGATGATTGGCAGGAATCGGTAGTGGACAAGTGGGTAAGCTAGCTATATGCCGTAGATTATAGGGAGACAGGCTTTCCGATCAAAATCCTCATTGCCACAACAAGCTGCATTTGGGTTTTTAGGGACGTTAGGTGACAGCCGCAACAGATTATACTGACTGAGGGCCCAGTGTAACAAAACAAACACTTACAAACTCTGTACAAATTACTAAACTCTTAACACAGTCATATCATTATATACTCATATAATATTAGATCGTAGCTCACTCATGAAGCCCGGTGAAAACTGATAATTACGCAATAATGTGTGCAGATCGCTCGATTGATGGACGGCTTGATAGAGACGCACACTTTTGCTGTACTTTCGATAGAATCTATATCGAAAGTCTCGCGTAAATATTAGCGTCTTTTATCAAGCCCTCCTTCAAACGAATGATCTGCACACACATTGCGTTACTGAGGCATGCACGAGTCGAGATGACAGAATTGGGGGCGTCACCAATATGTCACCTTACACTCATACCTAACATTTGGTGACGGCAAGATCTTCAGAAGGACTTGCTTGTTTATTTGTTGGGACAAGGATACAGAATGGGACCAAGTCAATAATGAAAGTGACGTTTGCAAATTTTAATTTCACTTATTGAAGAATTAGAATTATAACAGGTTGAATCTTTGTTCTTTTACATGGTGTCTAATGAGTGAAAATATTTCTTGAAGCTAGCGCATATTTCGGTATTTAAAATTTGAACACATGCCTTGATCTCTAGAAAATTCTGCTCACTCGACTCGTACACGACCAAATATCTTGAATACTCAAACGACTCAGATTATTAAATATCTTAAACATGTCTTTAATTGTCTCCATAATTAGGAGGTTCATTATTAAAATATATTCATAACCCATGTCTCCCAGATACCAGAACTTCTATAACAAATACATAAACTCACGCTTATCGGTTTCATTTTGGTATACCTCTCGAGGGCGTAGCCCAAGGGATGAATCCGGTGTAAATTTTCTGAACAAGTCGCCGAGAAACTTTGGATATGCCTTAATAGGCATAGGTACAAAATTATTTAAAAGCTTAAAAGGTACGAAATTTGGGATTTTCCGAAAAAATCCCCATGTATATTTGAGTATTTGGAAGTATCAAATCATTGTTCTGGCTAGAAAAACAAGTCTCTATTATATAATCCCCAAGTATCGATAGAAAGTTCTGGAATGGAAGACACACTCTGGTATTTTAACACTCAAACGAATCAACTCATATATTATATTCACAGGCTGTGTGCGAAATATAGGCAAATTACATCTCTCTTAACCGCCTATAATTCACACACTGCTTGTATACACCCGTATAGGCCTGACAAATTGAGAAAGTTTATGCCAAAAAAACATTTTTTCGTCATTTCAAAGTTTTGATAAATGATATATTGTTCAAATATGTTAAATTTATCCATTTTGAAACTTTCTCAATCGACAGCGATATATTCAGAAATATATAATTTATATTGAAATATTGAACTGAACGCTCTGATCCACTCACTACTGAATCCTGAAATCTGAAATTACACACTCAAAATATTTTGAATAATTATTAATAATCATAGTTAAAGTACCATCAGAATGTCATACCAATAGAACCGGGACGCAATTTAATGCATTTTGATTACCAATAAAACTAGTAAAATAAGGACCAGCTGTTAAGAATACCCAAAGAAAAGTAAGCAGACATGAATGATCATGATTTATATTCTGTAAAGGCCCATAGCCTTTTTTAAATGAATTTCAAACGTTCAAAGATCGCTTATTGACAAATTGATAAAAGCCAAAACTCGTCGTAACCAAAAATCGAAATGAAAAAGAAAGCTTTTCTTCTGTGCTGGCATTTGGTATGACATCTGATGGAACAATTCATATTATAGTTTAGCCTCACACTTCTATCACTCTGTCACCTCTCTCTCTCATGCTCATAAAATAATAATATAATATTAGAAGTCTGCGTAGCGTACCAAGTCACGTGCTCAAAAAGTCGAGGATATTGTCTGGGTGCTTCCAAAAGAAAGTCTCGGAATGAAAAAAGTCGAAGATATTGTCAGTGGTTTCGTAAAAACCTTAGAAAAGATGCATGAGGAGTTTAGACTTCTTTTTAGGCTTTTAAGGTACGTTTGATGAGATCCTGGATTTGAAGCCTCGATTTAAATCGAACTTTTAGTCACGTGACTGACAGCAAATAGCAAAGATCTACTATTTAAATTTACTCATAGACAATAGTATAAATATATAACCATATCAATACGAAGATAGATTCCAGTAAGAAACCATAATTATAGAGTTTTATTCATAAAGCGTTGATTTCGAAGAGAGAAGAATACAAATAGAAAAAACAAGAAAAACATTGCCTGTATCAAATTCCTCAAGGTTATTATTTATAAACATTCCAACTCGAAACGGTAGTTCTGTTCAAGTGTTAAAGCCCTGCCACCACACAAAATCGGACGGAAATTTCACGATTAAAATTTGGCACTTATCGCCATTGAAAATTTGAAAATTGGCGATTTCAAGTACCTAGGTGTAGAAAAAAGCTAGTATTCTTTCCGCCACGCCATGATTTTGCATGTTGCAATAAAATATAATGACAGAGCACAAGCCATCTTATATTCTGATATATTCATAGCGGGCTTGAAGGGCGCAAACGAAAAAAGGGGTGCTATGTCTTCAGTTACCACTAATAATGCCTCTAAACCGCCAAAAATATTTTTGCATTGCTGCCCTGAACCATTCCCGCTTAAATAAGTATTATATACAATTATTCCGTCGATTAATTTAAGTCAAAAATATCAAAAGATACGTACTGTATAAGTTTTATTTCCGGAAAAGACACAATTCCTTGTTTTAATATAATGTGAGTGGTTTTAGTGGTTTCTGAATTCTTTCTGGATATAGGTTAGTTAAAACAGCACCATATTATGTACTTGTAATTTAAGTAAAATGTAAATAGGTATATATAATATTTGATATCATGATTAAATCAAAACGCACTTCAACCAGCGGCGTATACCAGTTTACTCACAGGTCCATCTGCTAGTGATATGACCAATCGGCGTGCGACAGAACCTTCTTACTTCCGCAAACATTATTGTGATTGGTGAATATCAAGGTTGTACGGATATACGCTTACAAAGGTGTCGCCACTTCGAGGAATGAGATTAATTCTGAAATTTCCGATCACGCGGGCCCATATACGTACGTGGATATACTATAAAATAAATAAATTTAAAGAATTTCTAACACGCTTAGACAATCTCTAATATAACCTTCGGAAATATTTTGCCATTAAAGCGTGGCCAAAGTTTGATATCAAAAAGTGTCAGATCAAGACATTCATAAAACATTCCTATTTACAAGCCATAACAATGTTATATTCCATTAAATGCAGTCTCAAAATAGTAAGTTTTCAAAAGTTTCTTAAATGTAGCAAGTTCGGAGCTACATCTAATGTTGTATGGCAAGTTGTTCCATATCTTAGGGGCAGAATATGAAAATGCTGCTTCAGTTTTCGCAAGGCATGGTGGTTGAGGAACTTTCAAGAAATAAAAGTCATTGTCGAGTCTGAGACTGATGTTTTTAATTTCTCTTACAGAAATCATTTCCTTGAGGTATTGTGGAGCAAGGTTGTTTAAACATTTGAAAACTAGGAGAGCTATTTTGAATTTTATTCTGAATTCAACAGGTAGGAAATGAAGCTTTTTAAGGTATGGTTTAATATGCTAAATGGCGCCGGTTTTGTGGAAATTTCAGACACCGATCTCAGAGGTGGCGACATCTCTGTTGTAAGCTTACAACTTAATTATACGCCGCCGGTTTTGCAAATTCCGATTTTTCTACTAAATATTACTGTAATGCATTTAATTCATGAAGGACATGCAACCTATATTGATGTATTCAAACTTCTCAAGCAAGTTGATGAGGCGTTTAAACGTCATCAATTGCCAACTCAAATGACGATAATGACGTTACTCAAAATCGCGTTGAACAGTAATTAAATCCATATTTTTGCAGGATAGATCATAATATACCTATCGTGTTTTTCACGGTAGATCAGAAGAGGATTGATCATCTTTTAACAAAGAGAACTCAGGTCACTTTGAGGACATGTCACTGTCACCATGACAACATGTCACCATGACAACATGTCACCATGACAACATGTCACCATGACAACATGTCACCATGACAACATGACAAAAAGTCACTATGACAACATGTCACCATGACAACATCAAGTGAAGCACTGGTTGAACTCCTTACAGAACCGGGCCGTATCCCTGGGTTGAGTGGAAGCAGCAGTCAGGTTGTGGTACAACTCTTCAATATGCTTGGGAGTCACGTACAGTCCTGAGGTTTGGGAAGAAGATTTGGCGTGAACAGAAGTTAATCGCGAAGCAAAAAGCATCCCAACCTTTCTGCGAATTATAAGATTGGAGAATAGATTTAGTGTAATTAGCTTACACGCAGGATTCGAAATCTTCGATGACCAATCAGCGTGGGAATTCACAGTCAACTCGTTCGCTGATTGGTTGATTTCAATGGGACTTACGAATCTGTGGGTAAGCTAAATCACCATCAAGAGTCTTGATTCAAGACTAAATAGGCGCTCAAAATAAATAGGCGGTCGTAATGACGTCCTTTACACTGTGCGTGCTACTAAATTGTTGGAAATAACCGCCTATTTTTTGTGCGCGGGCCGCGGGGTATATTAGCGCGATATTTACCTGTTGGAATGGTGGTGAGAGAAGCGCGTAACCAGGCCCTTGCCTCCTCTTGGAAAGCTATCAGAAGGTCATGTAGCAGGATAGCAAGGTCAGATAGCAAGGAGGAAGGGTGACCCCCTGCTATTCCTGCTACTATGGTACTGACCTGGGAAAGGTTGAAGAGGGAGTAAGAGGGAGTAACAACTCCTGTTGGAAGCATATAAATAACCCAGTTAACCGGTATTTCGGTTCGGTTAACCGATCGTTTCCTACTGACCATGTCCTGTCCCTTCCTCTTCATTTGCTCCAAACACGGAACACACTTCTCTACAGAAGCCCGGTGCAGCACTAAGTCTATGAACTTGATAGCCGAGGACTGCGCGTCTTTCTGGTGGAGGGCGAGGCAACTCGTTGCCATGTCAACCAAGTGAGGGAGAATGCCGCTGTTAGATAATCTGAACACAAGGAAATGTTTTAATCTAATAATTGGAAATGTTTCCATTCTGATTTGATCAGAAATTTTAATTGAAATGTTTCCTTTGTGTAGGGGGGTCACAACACGCGCGTGATAGCTCTTTGCGCACAAAGTACTAGCACGAAATTACGACAAAAAGTGTAACACAACTTTTCGCACTAAAAGTGACATAACTCAAAAAGCATGAATGGGTTTAGTCTGAAATTTGGATATATGCCGTAGAACACATAGAAGCACTATCCGGATTAATTTTTTCCAAAAATTTTGATCCAAACGGAAGTTATGGACAAAACCGAAACACAAATGCTCATATCTCGTCTCATGGACCGATTTTCATGGTTATTTTAATCCGGATGTCTGTATATTATGTTTTTTACATATTCTGAAAGTTTCAGCCAGATCCGATAAGTGGTTGTCGAGATAAAATTTTGACAAAAACTTCTTTTCCATTGTACGAGAATGTCAGCACAAAGATCAGTACGCGCATTAGATTTGGCGCCAAATTTAATGCGCGCTAACGTTTACTGCAAAGTGCAATCCGATCGAGAAATTGAGATAGTACAATGCAAAAGTATTGGTGATACTAAATTCTACAAGATTGCTGTTAAGAACTCTTGTGATGAAGAATTTTACATTTGTGAAATTATTTTATCTGCACATACATTTTATTCAGCGCCTTACATACAGAACTGTAACATAAAGTCATTCGACACAAAATCTTAGGAGGGCCAAGCGGCCTGCATTTCAAATCGAATTAGAGGTACGGAATTGAGCATCGCTAGATTTTGAATGGTCAGCTGCAGAATGGTGAAGAGGAAGGGGTAGGTCAGGAATGACGTAGAGGGAAATAGCACCATCTTCATGCCACCTCCCTTCTTTGTATGGATGCGGTCGAGGAGAGGAGCGAGGGAGTGCATCTCGCAGCAGATGGAGCACTGGAGCAGAGCTCTGCTCACAGAGAGGGAGCGTCCTGTACAGGTACTCCACGAAGTCATCAATTGGGCGAGTTCACTGGTGTCAGGGACTGCACATAGGCATCAATCGGGCGTGTACACTGGTGTCAGGGACTGCACACAGGCATCAATCGGGCGTGTACACTGTTGTCAGGGACTCCACTCGGTCATCAATCGGGCGAGTTCACTGGTGTCAGGGACTCCACTCGGTCATTAATTGGGCGAGTTCACTGGTGTCAGGGACTCCACACAGGCATCAATCGGGCGTGTACACTGGTGTAAGGGACTCCACATAGGCATCAATCGGGTGAGTTCACTAGTGTCAGGGACTCCACACAGGCATCAATCGGGCGTGTACACAGGTGTCAGGGACTCCACTCGGTCATCAATTGGGAGTGTAGACTGGTGTCAGGGACTCCACTCGGTCATCAATTGGGAGTGTACACTGGTGTCAGGGACTCCACACAGGCATCAATCGGACGAGTTCGCTGGTGTCAGGGACTCCACATAGGCATCAATCGGGCGTGTACAGTTGTACACTGGTGTCAGGGACTCCACTCGGTCATCAATCGGGTGAGTTCACTGGTGTCAGGGACTGCACATAGGCATCAATCGGGCGTGTACACTGGTGTCAGGGACTGCACACAGGCATCAATCGGGCGTGTACACTGTTGTCAGGGACTCCACTCGGTCATCAATCGGGCGAGTTCACTGGTGTCAGGGACTCCACTCGGTCATTAATTGGGCGAGTTCACTGGTGTCAGGGACTCCACACAGGCATCAATCGGGCGTGTACACTGGTGTAAGGGACTCCACATAGGCATCAATCGGAGTTCACTAGTGTCAGGGACTCCACACAGGCATCAATCGGGCGTGTACACAGGTGTCAGGGACTCCACTCGGTCATCAATTGGGAGTGTAGACTGGTGTCAGGGACTCCACTCGGTCATCAATTGGGCGAGTTCACTGGTGTCAGGGACTCCACACAGGCATCAATCGGGCGTGTACACTGGTGTCAGGGACTCCACATAGGCATCAATCGGGCGTGTACACTGGTGTCAGGGACTCCACATAGGCATCAATCGGGCGTGTACACTGGTGTCAGGGACTCCACTCGGTCATCAATCGGGCGTGTACACTGGTGTCAGGGACTCCACTCGGTCATCAATTGGGAGTGTACACTGGTGTCAGGGACTCCACACAGGCATCAATCGGACGAGTTCGCTGGTGTCAGGGACTCCACATAGGCATCAATCGGGCGTGTACAGATGTACACTGGTGTCAGGGCCTCCACACAGGCATCAATCGGGTGAGTTCACTGGTGTCAGGGACTCCACATAGGCATCAATCGGGCGTGTACACTGGTGTCAGGGACTCCACACAGGCATCAATCGGGCGTGTACACTGTTGTCAGGGACTCCACTCGGTCATCAATCGGGCGAGTTCACTGGTGTCAGGGACTCCACTCGGTCATCAATTGGGCGAGTTCACTGGTGTCAGGGCCTCCACACAGGCATCAATCGGGCGTGTACACTGGTGTCAGGGACTCCACATAGGCATCAATCGGGCGTGTACACTGGTGTCAGGGACTCCACACAGGCATCAATCGGGCATGTACACTGGTGTCAGGGACTCCACTCGGTCATCAATTGGGAGTGTACACTGGTGTCAGGGACTCCACACAGGCATCAATCGGGCATGTACACTGGTGTCAGGGACTCCACTCGGTCATCAATTGGGCGTGTACACTGGTGTCAGGGACTCCACTCGGTCATCAATTGGGCGTGTACACTGGTGTCAGGGACTCCACATAGGCATCAATCGGGCGTGTACACTGGTGTCAGGGACTCCACACAGTCATCAATCGGGCGTGTACACTGGTGTCAGGGACTCCACACAGTCATCAATCGGGCGTGTACACTGGTGTCAGGGACTCCACACAGGCATCAATCGGACGAGTTCGCTGGTGTCAGGGACTCCACATAGGCATCAATCGGGCGTGTACAGGTGTACACTGGTGTCAGGGACTCCACTCGGTCATCAATTGGGCGAGTTCACTGGTGTCAGGGCCTCCACACAGGCATCAATCGGGCGTGTACACTGGTGTCAGGGACTCCACTCGGTCATCAATTGGGCGAGTTCACTGGTGTCAGGGACTCCACACGGCACTCAGACCTGAAACATACAGCACGGTCATCACCTGAATCAAGATTTGGGACGTTTCAGTATACCTAATGCCTCAGGAATTCAGAAATAATACGTCCATATCAACTTCAAGTTTTATCATTGTTTCAATGATCCAGCCAATTTCTGCGAAAAAAGATGCCATTTTGTTTGGAGATAACATATAACTTTATAAGTATATAACATAACAATTACCTTTAACATTCCCCAATACTACGCAGTGTTGTCAGGTAGATAAGCTTGGCGTCAATTTAGCGAGTACACTGGTGTCAGGGACTCCACACAGGCATCAATCGGGCGTGTACACTGGTGTCAGGGACTCCACACAGGCATCAATCGGGCATGTACACTGGTGTCAGGGACTCCACTCGGTCATCAAAGTAGAAGTCGTGGGTACACCATGATAATCAGTCAACTGCGGTACCAGTTGAGCTCAACAGGGGACGGTGAGGTTCACCAACAGCAGCAGAAGTGTCAGGTACATCAGCCACTGTGGAGATACCGGTAACTGTAGGTACATCAGCAGCTAACATTCGGTTGAGTAGCAGAGTGGTGTCAAGTATTTCAGACGACACTGAAAAATGAATAATGGCCATGAGCACAAGGAATTTAAGGGTTTATCTTGTACAGAAGTATATGTTGATCCTCTATTTGTAGCATATTGTATTTTAAAGTATGGATTTGATCCGAATTTTTGCCCCGGCTTCCTATAATACAACCAAAATAAAGTTTATAACCTGTTTTGAAGAGTTACGTGTCGGTGAAGTATCCATCATGATTGTCACTTGAACATAAATGGAACATAGCTCCTGTGTGAATATTTCATGTCAGCAAGGGACCATGGTGTCAAAGTCAGAGGTGAGGAAACTAAAGTCAATGCCGACCATGATATCACTCAGAGGTGAATAAGGAGTCAGCAAGGGACCATGGTATCACTCAGAGGTGCGTAAGGAGTCAGCAAGGGACCATGGTATCACTCAGAGGTGAGTAAGGAGTCAGCAAGGGACCATGGTATCACTCAGAGGTGAATAAGGAGTCAGCAAGGGACCATGATATCACTCAGAGGCGAGTGGGAATATTTCATGTCAGCAAGGGACCATGGTATCACTCAGAGGAGATTAAGGAGTCAGCAAGGGACCATGGTATCACTCAGAGGTGAATAAAGTCAGCAAGGGACCATGGTATCACTCAGAGGTGAATAAGGGAGTCAGCAAGGGACCATGGTATCACTCAGAGGTGAATAAGGAGTCAGCAAGGGACCATGGTATCACTCAGAGGTGAATAAGGAGTCAGCAAGGGACCATGGTATCACTCAGAGGTGAATAAGGAGTCAGCAAGGGACCATGGTATCACTCAGAGGTGAATAAGGAGTCCAGTCAGCAAGGGACCATGATATCACTCAGAGGTGAATAAGGAGTCAGCAAGGGACCATGGTATCACTCAGAGGTGAGTAAGGAGTCAGCAAGGGACCATGAAGTCACTCAGAGGTGAATAAGGAGTCAGCAAGGGACCATGGTATCACTCAGAGGTGAATAAGGAGTCAGCAAGGGACCATGGTATCACTCAGAGGTGAATAAGGAGTCAGCAAGGGACCATGGTATCACTCAGAGGTGAGTAAGGAGTCAGCAAGGGACCATGGTACTCAGAGGTGAATAAGGAGTCAGCAAGGGACCATGGTATCACTCAGAGACAGTAAGGAGTCAGCAAGGGACCATGGTATCACTCAGAGGTGAATAAGAGTCGTCAGCAAAGGGACCATGGTATCACTCAGAGGTGAATAAGGAGTCAGCAAGGGACCATGGTATCACTCAGAAAGAGGTGAGTAAGGAGTCAGCAAGGACCATGGTATCACTCAGAGGTGAATAAGGAGTCAGCAAGGGACCATGGTATCACTCAGAGGTGAATAAGGAGTCAGCAAGGGACCATGGTATCACTCAGAGGTGAATAAGGAGTCAGCAAGGGACCATGGTATCACTCAGAGGTGAATAAGGAGTCAGCAAGGGACCATGGTATCACTCAGAGGTGAATAAGGAGTCAGCAAGGGACCATGAAGTCACTCAGAGGTGAATAAGGAGTCAGCAAGGGACCATGGTATCACTCAGAGGTGAATAAGGAGTCAGCAAGGGACCATGGTATCACTCAGGGGGAGTAAGGAGTCAGCAAGGGACCATGGTATCACTCAGAGGTGAATAAGGAGTCAGCAAGGGACCATGGTATCACTCAGAGGTGAGTAAGGAGTCAGCAAGGGACCATGGTATCACTCAGAGGTGAATAAGGAGTCAGCAAGGGACCATGGTATCACTCAGAGGTGCGTAAGGAGTCAGCAAGGGACCATGGTATCACTCAGAGGTGAATAAGGAGTCAGCAAGGGACCATGGTATACTCAGAGGTGAATAAGGAGTCAGCAAGGGACCATGGTATCACTCAGAGGTGAATAAGGAGTCAGCAAGGGACCATGGTATCACTCAGAGGTGAATAAGGAGTCAGCAAGGGACCATGGTATCACTCAGAGGTGAATAAGGAGTCAGCAAGGGACCATGGTATCACTCAGAGGTGAATAAAGGAGTCAGCAAAGGGACCATGGTATCACTCAGAGGTGAATAAGGAGTCAACAAGGGACCATGGTATCACTCAGAGGTGATAAAAGTCAGCAAGGGACCATGGTATCACTCAGAGGTGAGTAAGGAGTCAGCAAGGGACCATGGTATCACTCAGAGGTGAGTAAGGAGTCAGCAAGGGACCATGGTATCACTCAGAGGTGAGTAAGGAGTCAGCAAGGGACCATGGTATCACTCAGAGGTGAGTAAGGAGTCAGCAAGGGACCATGGTATCCATGAGGTGATCACTCAGCAAGGGACCATGGAATCAAGGTGAATAAAGGAGTCAACAAGGGACCATGGTATCACTCAGAGGTGAATAAGGAGTCAGCAAGGGACCATGGTATCACTCAGAGGTGAATAAGGGAGTCAGCAAGGGACCATGGTATCACTCAGAGGTGAATAAGGAGTCAGCAAGGGACCATGGTATCACTCAGAGGTGAGAATCAGCAAGGGACCATGGTATCACTCAGAGGTGAATAAGGAGTCAGCAAGGGACCATGGTATCACTCAGAGGTGAATAAGGAGTCAGCAAGGGACCATGGTATCACTCAGAGGTGAGTAAGGGAGTCAGCAAGGGACCATGGTATCACTCAGAGGTGAATAAGGAGTCAGCAAGGGACCATGTGGACCATGGTATCACTCAGAGGTGAATAAAAGGAGTCAGCAAGGGACCATGGTATCACTCAGAGGTGAATAAGGAGTCAGCAAGGGACCATGGTATCACTCAGAGGTATCACTCAGCAAGGGACCATGATATCAAGAGGGTGAATAAGCAAGGGACCATGGTATCACTCAGAGGTGAATAAGGAGTCAGCAAGGGACCATGGTATCACTCAGAGGTGAATAAGGAGTCAGCAAGGGACCATGGTATCACTCAGAGGTGCGTAAGGAGTCAGCAAGGGACCATGGTATCACTCAGAGGTGTAAGGAGTCAGCAAGGGACCATGGTATCACTCAGAGAGGTGAATAAGGAGTCAGCAAGGGACCATGGTATCACTCAGAGGTGAATAAGGAGTCAGCAAGGGACCATGGTATCACTCAGAGGTGCGTAAGGAGTCAGCAAGGGACCATGGTATCACTCAGAGGTGCGTAGCAGAGTAAGGAGTCAGCAAGGGACCATGGTATCACTCAGAGGTGCGTAAGGAGTCAGCAAGGGACCATGATATCACTCAGAGGTGAGTAAGGAGTCAGCAAGGGACCATGGTATCACTCAGAGGTGAATAAGGAGTCAGCAAGGGACCATGGTATCACTCAGAGGTGAATAAGGAGTCAGCAAGGGACCATGATATCACTCAGAGGTGAGTAAGGAGTCAGCAAGGGACCATGGTATCACTCAGAGGTGAATAAGGAGTCAGCAAGGGACCATGGTATCACTCAGAGGTGAGTAAGGAGTCAGCAGGGACCATGATATCACTCAGAGGTGAATAAGGGTCAGCAAACAGCAACAGACCATGGAAATGGACAATTTACTGAGTCCTTTCATCTCAAATTTTTTAAATTCTTCAGCAAGGGACCTTAATTTTTCACTCCCCCTCAGTAAATGGACATTTATTAGGGCAACCCCCATGGTTATTTCATCCCCCTTTTTTAGGGATGGGGGATGACAGCAAGGAGGGACTAGGATAATATGGCTAGATCATACTTGAAAATGGACATTGAACTGGGACGAGAGTGGTAAGAGAACTGAGATCAGAGTGCTAAATGGATTGGCATCAGAGTGGTAAATGGACATTTTACTGGGTTCAGAGTCGTGAGCAGACTGGGATCAGAGTGTAAAATGGCGGGAGCCCGACTTTTCACCTCACGGCAACCAGGTCTGACCCTAACCATAATCCAAACCTTACCCAACGGCCAACGCCTTATCTCTAAACCAGACCCTAACCCCAACCTAGGACCTAACCAAGGTGAAATATTACGAGGTGAAGTGTCCTGAAGTCCTGAGATGAAAAGTCGGTTCCTGATCGGATGCATGAAGTAAGAGCGCGAGGCATATCGACTACAATTCGAGTGACAAACCAGCACGGGTGACAAACCGGGTCTAACACCGTGGTATCGAAAAATGCCCGAGTTATTAACAAAAAACTGGGTACACGGCCATATCCAGTTTCTGACAGTCAAACAAGGTTAAATGTTACGCTACTCTAGGGTCATTTTGACCACTTGTTGCCCGTAATATCCTTAATAATTCACATTCATTTAACTTAAAGCATTAAGTTTTCACAAAAACAGCGGGGATATACGCTTTTTGTAACGCAAAAAGTGACAAAACGGGAAGTTGTATAATGTTTAGCCGAAACTCACACTCTGAAAGTATTTACACGCGATACAGATAACAAAAAGTTCAACAGCATTCATATTGCTATTTATGGAAATATGTGGTGTTATGCACGTTGGTGTGTAATCCTAGGGTGAATTGGTATATTATATTAACAAAATAAAATACTGAAAAATAAACTATGCAACCGCTCGTCACATACAATTAAAACGTATATCTCCGCCGTTTTTGAGCAATCAGGATATTACGGGCAACATAAAGTAGATAGGTATGAGCTTAAGTCAATGCACTATGATATTCAAATTCAAATTCAACTAAACTCGATGGGACGAGGAAAAATTACATTTCGAGAAATTACATTTCAAGTAGCTGACAGCTCTCAGCTAGCTCAGCTTGACACTCGCGGTACGTATCATTTCGTTTCCCCGCGCATTTCCTCAAACGTCTGCGGAGGAAATCAGAGTGGATGAAACGTTGCGCGGCGTCCATAATTCGTTGCGTTGCGTGTTTTGCGCGCGGCTCAACTGTAAGGACGGTCATAACATTTTTTACCAAAAAAAATTTTCAAATTTTTCTCAACGTTAATCTGTTCTACTCATTGAGACGAGCATTTTGGTACCAAATTTATGGGTATTTATGAAATTTTAATTTTTCGTGACCCCCCTACTTTGTGGAAATAAAACTTCGATATATGATTTCATGACTTTGCAACTAAATTGATATTTGAAGAGTTTTCCGTATATTAAACTTTAATATACGGAAAAATCTCAATACTTTAATAATTAAAGTATTGAGATTTATAATACTCATTGCCAATATTGGTAATTTCCTTAAGATGTGAGCCCATTCTGAAAATTATTAGTTTATTAGTTTATAAGTTTATAATTTTATAGGCTTCTCCCTTTGTTGCATACTTGCATATGTTCCCATGTTACATATTAATAATTATGTAAGACCCACTTACCGGTATTCAGCCTTATGGCCTAACTGGACATATTTGGCCTAAAACTGACTAGGGTCAGGGGAGAGAGATTAATTCAAAATTGTGTGAGTTTTTAGCGTTAGGCAAAATGTTCATTTTTGCAAAATGACCTATCCCCACTCACCTAGGTCCCAGATGTTGTATGTACCGGCTACAAAGCCGATAGAAATCATCCACAGTATCGTAGTTCCGTTCTAAGCCGTGAGGAGCTGACAGAATCTCAAACGTTTTGGGGGCGAGAGCACCTGGAGTTATGGAGTTCCGAGAAACGACCCAAGCTTCGGCTAACTTCCGAAATTCTTAAAGTTTTATCAATATTCGGCCTAGGCTAAAACACTGAATTAGATGAAGACAAGTAGTCTGTAGAGTACATAGTAAGCTTTGCTCTCAGAATAATTGTTTGATAAGATAGAACCGTCACAATCGAGAGAACTTACTGAATAGTCCGAGCAATCCCTCTTCAAGTCTTTTATCCGTACTGAATTCATCAACAATAACACTGAAGAAACACGGTTATTTAGAGAACTTAACTATTTTAAGGTGTTCTCGAGACTTCAAGAGGATATTTAAAATTTGACAGAAAAGCTTATTTTAGCAGTGAATTCCAGGTGAAACCCAGCCAATATAAGCTTATTTCGATCAGATTTTAGCACTTTCAGCTTTTTATTCTACAAGTTGGCAGTGAATTGTCAAGAATTGATGTGTAGTGTTGTAAAGTTTTTAAACTTTGCAACACTGGGAACACTACTTTATCCTTTTATACGTAAGCAAATTGAGGCTTCCTGATGACGTTGAAACTGACAAAATTAATTAAATTTCAGAAAAAGAGAAAACTGAAAATTATTCCCTCCATTATGTCATTATTTGATATTTCAGTTAAATTTTATTCCCCTATTCTCGATATTTTATTCCACTGGGATCATGTACCTTGACAGGTAGAGCACGCAGCTGTGAGGTTTGATGGTGTAGAGCTGGACCAGGCTCGCCGCCAGGGGTTCCAGAATCTCGGGGGTGCGTTGCCCGACACCTCGCAACCCATATCTGAAGAGGATGCGTTACAACCTGCAACCCATATCTGAAGAAGATGCGTTACATTTGAATAACAATCAATAAGAAATACCAGGAGTAGAACTACCATACATAACGAACGGTTTTCCAATCAATCACAACCTGCCTCGCAAGTTCATCATAATAAATTCTCGACAACCTATCAAAATTCACATATCTCACCTGAAAACCAATCAGAATTCATATATCTCAGCTGACAACCAATCAGAATTCACATAATATAGTAATATCTACCTGATAGCTCGGCACACCCTCTCCACGTTGTTAACAGACCCGACACACGTGACCAGAGCACGTGACAGATGGGGCCAGGCAGCCACAAAGACAGCTTGGAGGGGGTGGGTGTCAGTAGGGGCCACGTCTCCTTTGTACCCACGGAATATCGAGCTCAGACAGTCGATCTGTCGGAGGATTGGATGATTAGCACTTAATACTTTAATAAAGTGCTGGGGTAAAACACTGACGTTTAGTGCTGGGTGGGTAGAATTTGCCCACATATTTGGAGCCCTATTTTCCCACTTCACAATATGAAATTCACGGTGTCAGTTTGAACTACAGTTTTAATTTTATGAGCACGGCATACGTTTGCGCGGCGTGAAGACAAATAAATAACATGTCTGTACGCCGCGCACTCAAAACTGCAGACTTTATATTACCCAATCGTTAAATTAATTAATTAGGGGAATCGACTCACATCTTTGATGGGATCCTCTGGGTTTTTAGCCAGACTAGTGAGAGGTCTGTTAGCTATCATAGTCAGGTACTGACCCTGTTTATCTAGCGGGTGATAACAACAAACACCTGAAAGTGGAGATTTGGAGAAATATATTGACAATATATATCGCTTGACAACACGTCAATTTGACAACATATATCTGGTGACAACACGTCGATGTGACAACACAGATCCGGGGCACAACACGCCAATGTGGCAACAAATCAGACTGTCAAAAACTGCAGCCACACCGTTTATATATTTTACCTCGCTATGTCACCAGTCTTGAGTCTTGTTTATTCGTGATAAAAAAAGCCCCAAAAAATTTTTTTTTTTTAAAAAATTTTTTGAAAAAAAAAAAAATTTTTAAAAAAAAACAAAAAAATTTTCCGGGGTTTTTTTAAAAAATTTTTTTAAAAAGGATTTATATTTAAAAATTAACCGAAACGGGTTTTTTCGTTAAAAAAAAACCCAAAAATTTTTTATTACCCTTTTTTAAAAAAAAAATTTTCGGCGGAAATTTTACGATTAAAATTTGACACTTATCGCCATTGAAAATTTGAAAAATGGCGATTTCAAATGCCTAGATGAAGAAAAAAGCTAGTATTCTTTCCGCCACGCCATGATTTTGCATGTTATGATAAAATGTAATGACAGAGCACAAGCTATCTTATATTCTGATGTATTCATAGCGGGCTTGAAGGGCGCACACATATACATAAATGTTTTGTCTTCAAGTGACAACTTTAGGCTTTAATTTTAAAAGCCGATAAGGTGATAATAATGCCTCTCAACCGCCTACAATATTATTGAATGGCTGCCCTGAATCATTCCCGCTTATATAACTATATAAGTATTATATTCAATCATTCCATAGATTAATTTAAGTCAAAAATATCAAAAGATTCGTACTGTATAAGTTTCATTTCCGGAAAAGAAACAATTCCTTGTTTTAATATGTGAGTGGTTTTAGTGGTTTCTGAATTCTTTCTGGATATAGATTAGTTAAAAATAGCACCATATCATGTACTTGTAATCTAAGTAAAATGTAAATATAGGTAGTATATAATATTTTATTATATCATAAAATCAAAACGCACTATAACCTGCGGCGTATATTATAATACGCCACCGGTATTGTAAATTCCGATTTTTCTACTAAATATTACTGTAATGCATTTAATTCATGAAGGACATGCAACCTATATGAATTAAACCTGATGTATTCGAACTTCTCAAGCAAGTTAATGAGACGTTGGCACGTCATCAATTTGCCAACTCAAATCACGATCATGACGTTACTCAAAATCGCGTTGAACAGTGATTAAATCCATATTCTTGCAGAATAGATAATAATATACCTATCGTGATTTTCACGGTAGAACAGAAGAGCATTGATCATCTTTAGATCTTTTAACAAAGAGAACTCAGGCACTTTGAGGACATGCCACTGACACCATGACAACATGTC
The DNA here is from genome assembly GCA_011033025.1 of Beroe forskalii. Classification (NCBI taxonomy): domain Eukaryota; kingdom Metazoa; phylum Ctenophora; class Nuda; order Beroida; family Beroidae; genus Beroe; species Beroe forskalii. The sequence continues at coordinate 49,524 of WFMF01000183.1, read as the reverse complement.
ATTAACACAACATGCCACCATGACAACATATCATTATTAAATGTCATCACTATGACAATATGACAACATGTCACCATGACAACATGTCACCGTGAGAACATGTCACCATGACATGTCATCACTATGACAATATGACAACACGTCACCATGGCAACATCAAGTGAAGCACTGGTTGAACTCTTTACAGAACCGGGCCGTGTCCCTGGGTTGAGTAGAAGCAGCTGTCAGGTTGTGGTACAACTCTTCAATGTGCTTTGGAGTCACGTACAGTCCTGAGGTTTGGGAGAAGATTTGGCGTGAACAGAGGTTAATCGCGAAGCAGAAAGTATACCAAACTTTAGCAAAATTCTAACTTTCTAAGATTGGGGAATAGAGGTGGTGTGATTAGCTTACGCGAAGAATTCCGAAATCTTCATGACCAATCAACGTGGGAGCTCACAGTCAACTCGTGCGCTGATTGGTTGATTTTAATGGGACTTACGAACCCGTGGATAAGCTAACTCACCATCAAGACTTAATATTAATGGGCGCTCAAAATAAATAGGCGGTCGTAATGACGTCACTTACACTGTGATCGCTACTAAATTGTTGGAAATAACCGCCTATTTTTTGTGCGCGGGGTATGATAGCACAATACAAACCTGTGGGAATGGTGGTGAGAGAAGCGCGTAACCAAGCTCTGGCCTCCTCTTGGAAAGCTATCAGAAGGTCGTGTAGCAGGATAGCAAGGTCAGATAGCAGGGAGGAAGGGTGACCCCCTGCTATTCCTGCTACTATGGTACTGACCTGGGAACAGTTGAAGGGGGAAGTAAGAGGGAGGGAGGAAAAACTCCTGTTAGGAGCATATAAATTACCCAAAGAACGAAATATTATTATACCTTTAAATATTCAACTGACAACTGTTCTTCCCCATGAGGCAGCATCGCAAGGGTCCACTGAAATCAAATTGTCATGCACTTTCGGTATTTCGGTTCGGTTAACCGGTCGTTTCCTACTGACCATGTCCTGTCCCTTCCTCTTCATCTGTTCCAAACACGGAACACACTTCTCTACAGAAGCCCTGTGCAGCACCAAGTCTATGAACTTGATAGCCGAGGATTGGGCGTCTTTCTGGTGGAGGGCGAGGCAACTCGTTGCCATGTCAACCAAGTGAGGGAGAATGCCGCTGTTAGATAATCTGAACACAAGGAAATTTTTTAATCTAATAATCTGTAAACAAGGGCAAAAATTGATTACGTAATATGTGAACTATCCTTATGTCAGACTCACTCACCTAGGTCCCAGATGTTGTATGTAGCGGCTACAAAGCCGATAGAAGTCGTCCACGGTATCGTAGTTCCGTTCTAAGCCATGAGGAGCAGACAGAATCTCAAACGTTTTTGGGGCAAGAGCACCTGAAGTTATGGAGTACCGAGAAAAGACTCAAGCTTCGGCTAACTTCCGAAATTCTTAAAGTTTATCTATTTTCGGCCTAGGCCGAGATAGTGAATTAGGTGTAGACTGTAGAGTAAGTTTTGACTCAGAATAATTGTTTGATAAGATGGATCCGTCACTATCTAGAGAACTTACTAAATAGTCCGAGCAATCCCTCTTCGAGTCTTTTATCCGTACTGAATTCATCAACAATAACACTGAAGAAACACAGAGAACTTCACTAGTTTGAAGGTGTTCACAAGAGGATATTTAAAATTTGAAAGAAAAGCAAATTTCACTATTTTAGCAGTGAATTCCATGCTTTTGAGTCCTTCATTGTGAAACCTGGTCAAAATAAGCTTATTTCGATCAGATTTTAGAGTCTTTTCAGCTTTTTATTCTAGAAGTTGGCAGTGAATTGTCAAGAATTGTTGTGTAGTGTTGTACAGTTTTTATTAAAATTTACAACACTTGGAACACTACATTATACTTTTCTACAAGCAAATTCGAGGCTTTCTGACTTTCTGATGACGTTGAAGTTTCGACGAAATTAATTAAATTTCAGAAAAAGTTCGTTTCACTTCGCTGAGCCAAGAAGAGAATACAGAAAATTATTCACTCTATTATGCGGCCCAGAAAAAATATTTCAGTTCATGAGTTTAATTTAGTTTCCCCTATTCCCGATATTATTCCACTGGGATCATGTACCTAGACAGGTAAAGCACACAGCTGTGAGGTTTGATAGTGTAAAGCTGTACCAGACTAGCCGCCAGAGGCTCCAGAATCTCGGGAGTGCGTTGCCCCACACCCCGCAACCCATATCTGAAGAAGATGCGTTACGTGTAACGCGTGACATTTGAATAACAACCAATCAGAAATATACCAGGAGTGAAACTACCATAAGAACGGTTTTTCAGAGGATCAACCAATCACAACTTGCTACGTTCAATCTTCATTTGTATTCTCGACAACCAATCAGAATTCACATATCTCACCTGACAACCAATCAGAATTCCTATATCTATCTGATAGCTCGACACACCCTCTCCACATTGTTGACAGACCCAACACACGTGACCAGAGCACGTGACAGATGGGGCCAGGCAGCCACAAAGACAGCTTGGAGGGGGTGAGTGTCGGTGGGGGCCACGTCTCCTTTGTACCCGCGGAATATGGAGCTCAGACAATCAATCTGTCGGAGGATTGGATGATTAACACTTAAAGTGCTGGGCTAAAACACTTACGTTATGTGCTGGGTGGGTAGAATTTGCCCACATATTTGGAGCCCAACTTAACCAACTTAATTACTTTATTATTAATTAACTTGGTATCACCCAATTGCTTGATTACTTAATTAGGGCTTTAGGGGGATCGACTCACATCTTTGATGGGATCCTCTGGGTTTTTAGCCAGACTAGTGAGAGGTCTGTTAGCTATCATAGTCAGGTACTGACCCTGTTTATCTAGCGGGTGATAACAACAAACACCTGAAAGTGGAGATTTGTAGGAATATTGACAACATATACCGGGTGACAACACGTCGATGTGACAACACAGATCGGGTGACAACATGTCAATGTGACAACACAGATCGGGTGACACCACGCCATTGTGACAACAAATCATACTGTCAAAACTGCAGCCACAGCCCACACCGTTTATTCTACCTCATCAGTCATGTCTATTTGTGAAGTTATTGATCTTACTATCTTAGAACATAGGGTGATGATCTTAGAACTCAGAACTTCTTTATAGTAAAGTAGTAGGTGTTAGGAATTGAGGAAGCTCACAGAGGGCTGCTAGACTGGACGGCTTAATATGGAGATAAACTAGAATAACATTGGCGTAGACAGCCTAAATGGGCAGACCTTAAGTTTTTTGCATAAAGTATTCTGCATATTCAATTGGGTCAATTGTTGATTTTTCAATAAAAATTAGACGTTAAGGTGCGTTAGTGAGTACAATTGAAAATATGCAACTGAGATTGACTTCATTATCTAGATTTAAGATAAGTAAAACTGATTACGCAGATTCGCCTATTTATCGCCACCACAACGCCCAGGCATCGAAGTGCGAAAATACCTTATTTTGTTGATTCCTAAATTATGAGCTCTCTAAAGCTCTGTAATAGCCCAATCAAAGTAATGAATTATTTGACCATGTCAATTTTCAGGTGTGAGCTTGTGAGGCAGTAAAACAAAAGATAATAATATAATTGTCATCCGATAAATTTTCGGCAATAAGAACATGAAAGCATTTTCTACAATATAAGTTCCGTAGACGAGTCATATGTATGCGATAAACGTCATCAATTTGACATTCAAACCATGATTTTTACTTCATTAGCAATTGCCCAAGATTCTAAATTGACGCTCAGTCTCTATCTGTCGTCAACAATTAGTTGACCGACTAGGGCGGGATAAATATGTTGGCTGGTCGATAGATAGATAGGCCGTGATAAGTTTTCATCGGAGGATTTTGGATTTTCCCTGAGCAACGCCAAAACGACGACAATGATGAAATTGGCGAAAGGAATTTTCATCTCTTATTCGTTTGTTGACGCATAAAGCATGCTGGTAGACTGCCGATCTTGCATTTCTAGATGTAGTTTTATTCATTCAATGAGCCGTTTATTAGGTTATTTCTAATTGATAAATTTTTCGGTGGGCTTTTTATTGATTTCCAGTTCAATTTTTCTTCTTTACTTCTTTTCCACTCTTCCAATTTTAATCGATGAATTCCTCATCCAGGCTCATAGTCACTGTGATGTCAGTTTTTGCAGAATTACAAAATAAGTTAATTTTTCCTTGCCTCATTTAAACAATTAAGTATCCAATGAAAACGTTTCACCCACCTACAACGCACTCTACGAACTGGGTCAGGACGCTGTTTGACACATCCACAGCCTGCTCCACAATCTGGAGCAGCAGCTCCGTGTGGGCTTGCAGCACCTGTAGAATATAAACCATTGATGATATTTTAGACTTTAGAATTTGATTTTATACTTGAAAACAGACTACTATAGCCGAGTGGATAGGCCGATAGGGTGCACCTGCATGGGCGAGACCTATACCAAGCGGAGGAAATATTTGAAACCTAACAAACCTGGCTCCCGCTCTGACAGAGTCGTTCCAGTGCCGTCATGCAGTGACCTGCCAGGTGTTTCTCCTGCATTTCTGAAACAACACGTGGGGCTATGGCAGTCACGAGTTATCAGGGTAACGCGTGATTTAAGGGGAATCACGCGTTACCAGGGTAACGCCTGATGTTAGGGGTTAGGGGAGTTCGGCGTTACCAGGGTATCGCGTGATAAAGAAGAGTCACGTGTGCGTTATTCAGGTAACGCGAGAGATTTTAAGAGAGGTTAAATAAAGTCTTTTTCATCTAGCTTCGCTCACGTCTCACGCGTTACCTGAGTAACGCTCATGAACCAATCATTTGCTATTACCTGATATTATTTTCTGTATTTGGAGGTTTAATAATTACCTGATAGTATTTTCTGTAGCACGTGGTTGAGAATCTGCTCGTTTGCCGTCACCCACTCCGCACAATGCCCCATCAACTTGATACTGATAATCCTAAGGTTCATGTTCACTGTCGGTTGTATGGCGAGCACAGCTGTTAAGTACCTGGGAGAAGGTCTTTGTTAAACACAAGGAAATGTTTTATTGCTGATCTATTTGGAGTGATGTAAATCCATTCTAGTGCCCAATGAGCCGGTGAATTACGCAATGTATCAATGAATACTTTCAGCAATATTATACTGAAACCAAAGTTCATAATATTCAAGATAGTCATAGCATTCTGTGTGATATTGTACGGTCTATAATCTTATACTCTAATAATATTCGAGAAATTTGTTCAAGACACTCAAGATGTTGAAGTTTGTCTGTTATAAGAAAGCGTTCTGTCTTTTGTGTGAAATTTGAAATAATTAAAGCATTCATCCCTTCATCATACTTTTTTCGGTAACTAGACGTAATTCTGTGCCCAATTATTGAAATCTAAACTTCTTCATCATTTTCGGCACATAACGTGAAGAAGGCGCAGCATAATTAATTACCGTTATAGTGAAACCGACGACCTTTTTCATTGGACATTGAAATTTGAAATGGAGACAGGAAAAATTAACTAATTTTGTAATTCCGTACAAACTGGCATCACAGTATTCCGCAATTAGCATCATATTAGCATAATTTCAGAGCATAAAATATGATATGACAAAATTTCCGAGATGATAATTGAAATTAACATAAGAGCCTGATTGCGTTTTATAAGAGCTAGATCGCTGCGACTAATTCTAGTTGGACCATTGTCGCTTGTAGCTCGGTATGTGCGACAAAGAACGACAAAGATTAACCGATTACGGAGTCCGAGATACTCGAAATTATGGAGCGGTTGTTCTTTGATCGTCAGCTAGACGGAATGGAATCATGAAATCATTTTCGGACTCACAAGATTTAAGAACCTCCGTTTCAATTATATGTTACCTGATGTCAAAACTACCTCAGCTAGCATGATGGCTTTTTGCGGATAATCAAACGTAAGTAGCCATCATGCTAGCTTTGGTAGTTTTGGTGAGACATCAGGTAACTATTCTAAGATAAATCAGGATTTACAAAGGTCTGACACTGCCGTTCCATTAAGCATGTATCTTAGTATCTTAACCACTTCCGGTTTTTTCATGAACTTCTCTCACCCTTTCACTCCCTTCAACCTTTTAAAACAAGTACCAGATGACAGACCTTCCCATTCACCATATATTTCAATCGTTTCGTCTCCTCTAAAAACCTTTTGTCTAAACGCAACGAATACGCCCTCCCTTCTTTTATTCTCCAATAGACGATGCCCCGCGACAATCTAAGAATTCCTTTTCCCGTCCCTTCCTTTCCTATTAACGATGGCGCATGACCTTACTTTTTTACTTGTTAGGGTAGAGCGGGGTAACTTTGAACACGGGGTAACTTTGAACAGCTTGGGGTAACTTTGAATTTTCTTGGGGTAACTTTGAACAGCAAATAAATCAATTCGATTTGCTTCCATAACACTTCCCTTATTCCCTACATTCAACAAATGGGTTTCTAGAACAATTCTGGCACATATAGAAGTCATTTGGTTTCTTTATTGCTTGTTCTGAGCAATTTCATGGAAAAGTCCTTAAAATCGATTTTTTCGGCTAAAAGTTCAGATTTGGTAATAGTAAGCCTACTTTCATATTCAAATGTCCATACATTTTTTCTCAGATTATATCTTGCATCAGGAATGTGTTTTTGTTTAAAATTTTAGATTTGGTTTGAGTTTTGTTTTAGATATTTTCATGCAGGCAATTTCCTACTTATGCTTTCATGGATTTGATTTTAAAAGGCCTTGATCCACCTCAAATTTGTCCGGGCATCAATGATGGGGCTTTATTTTGTAATAATTCAATAGATACATGCTCAAAGTTGGCCTTGGCTAGCCAAATTACAATCTAGAGGACCTCATGCAAGATTGTATCGGGGAAAAAATATTAGCGAATTGGGGTAACTTTGAACACTTTTCAAAAGTGGTCAAATCTCATTGCCCAAACGAAGTTTTTGTAAGAATGGCATATAAGAAGTATCATTAGCATGTTGTAAATCCAATTTAGCATAATTCGAAGCAAAAAAGTACAAAAAAATTTTGGGGTAACTTTGAACAACGCTTTTGAATGGGCGTGGCCATGGTTTCACCATCTGAATTGATGAAATGAGTTATGTGGTAATGAACTTTTCATCGACCCAGAATTTGTCCAAAATATAAAAATCTCTATCCAGGAGGCTTCTAATTGGTTTAATTGGGTGTTCAAAGTTACCCCAGAGCCGGGTAACTTTGAACAACTTTGTTGCAAATTTGATCACGTGATCACGGCTCTGTTAGTACAAACTGACACATCTCACATACCAGGTTTATTGGCCAACGCCCCTAATGGTTATAAGAACACACGGACTTTTTGGCATGTGTTCTATTTTCAGAGGGCAGTTAGAAAAACTGAAAAATCGTTCAAAGTTACCCCGCTCTACCCTACCTATTATGTATCTTTGTACACGTATATTAAATTCATATTATAGTAGTCAAGGTTATCGATCTCTTCTAGTGCGATCGTTAGTATGTAATTTAGCAGAGTACGTCATTGATTGAGTTTTTGATCATGATGGAAAGTATGCCGATTATTTTGCTACAAGAGTTGTTCGTATTATGGTGCAAGTATCCTCCAGTTTAAAGTGTCATTGCAACGATTATTCAACCTTTCAACGAATATTTTAGAGTTTTAGGAACCGTACAGTTTGCACAATTCCTAAAATTAAAATCTCCCGTCTAGCTCTGTTTTTGATATAACGACCCTATAATACCTGTACACAATATCGGTATCATTGCTGCTTAGTATCTTGATAACACATGCACTACAAAACAGCAGACTCTCAGTTCGTGGCCATTCCGCTGTTTTCTCTAACTCCTGCAGCAGCAACTCCAACACACCCCGAATTCCTGAGGAGGATAAGGATGTAAACCAATCAGCGCACAGCATTTTACAAATCCTGCCCCCTGATTGGCTGATGCTCAAAGCGCTATGGGTTTGAACCAATATTACATACAACCTTTATTCCTGTAGAGAGTTTATTTAGAGTTTATAATTCATTCGTCCGAAACTTCGCTGTTATGTACAGCTCCTCATTTATTAAACCTCCTGATCAGTTTCCTGTAGACTCGGCTGAGTGAACCGTGTGACTGCTAAGTGGGAATTCTCACCCTTTACACGATAGGCAGGGCTGAGAATCGAACCACCAACCTACCAACCTCTCGATTGAAAGTTCGATTCCTTAACCACTGCGCTACCTGGCCACTACCTAGATGAGAGTGATGACACCATCCTCACTTCACGAGATGTTTAAAAACATTAAATCTCCTGCCAATCGTATTGAACCACGAACCAATATAACCACTCGTCACTTCACAATACAAATTACACACTGTATGCTTCATGCAAAACCAGTGAGTTTAATATCATCACTTCACCATTCTAAACATAAACGCCAATTTTATACATTTCCAATTGTCCGATTTTCATGGAAACTTAAAAATATCGTGCACTTTGATGACCTAACGTTAATTTAAAAAAATTCAATCAAAAGTTTATTTTATCCCAATCTTATGTGCATTTCAATTTTCACAACTTTGTCCATTTGCAACGACTAACCCACGATGTAGACCACGTCCTTGAGCAAATCGTTGCACTTCTCTCTGAACTCCAGGAAATCATCCTCGTCACTTGACGCTTCCTCAAAGTCCTCAGGAAGTTCACACAACTTTATCTGGGGAATTAAATGACTAAAATATTTCCCTCTCTGAGCTGATATTAATTTGACTTATTTATCTATTCTAATCATGAAAAGTTCTATAACTAAACATTTTAGGAATAATAAAGTTAGGATTTGTGATATGATTCAAATGACGTTTTATATGTCATTTTATTTCTTATTATGTTTCAATTCCTGCTTCCTGTAATGCTAGATTTTGACGAAAACAAATTGAACTGGATAATCAGTATTATCCGGAATAACTTTGGATGAATAATTAAATTTTTCATTGAGAACGGAATATCGTATTGGTCGTTGTTTTTTGATAAATTATAAGACTAATGTTGACAAGAGAATATCACACCATGTCATAGTTTAAGCCTAACGTTACTTTTGGTGATAGCTTATCATTAATAGTAATAAATTTACACTTGCACGGTGTTTATTCGCACGGGATTGTTTTTAGTGGTTACCGTAACTGATGAAGCCAAACCGCCTTCCGTTTTTCCCTCTCCAATAATTGCGTTTTGTTTGACAAAAAGGCAGATGAGAGGGTTAGAAATGGACGTGGTTTGGAAAATTGTGTGAGAATTTGTGTATAGTACCTTTATCCGTACTGTTAATTCTGAAAAGTGCCCGGTTGGGAGAGAAATCTCTAAAAATGGGGGGAGGATTTTGTACGAATTTTGGTGATTTCTCGTGCGTTAAATCAAGCACATATAGAAGAAGGAAATTAAGCGCCTGCAAAAGGGAACAACAGACAATGAAAAATGCGCCGGCAGGCGCAATTCTTGTTCTACCCTTTGTGCATAATTATTTAAGTATTTAAATGAGAAATCGCATTGAATTCCAAGAATTTGTGCAACAGCATTTCAATTTCTTGGAATTCGATGTGGTTTATCAATAGTTGTTTGCTTCGGAGGCGGTTCAAGGCCATAAATTCTCCACTCTCCATATTATGACGTCACTCATAGTCCCCACAATCGTGACCTCTCTTGTAACGTTGTTATTGTTTTACCTACGAACTTACAAACTGTTATTGTTTTACCTACGAACGTAAATTTTGGGGCTAATAATTGAAATGTATCATAAGTACTCTTCTTTTGTACCATCTGAAATAATTCCGGTAATTAAAAAGTTAAAATTTCTTTGTTCCCTTGGCTTATGGGTGCGCTATCCTAGTGAAACATAGAGCAATTTAGTTGTTACGTATGTTGCTACGTAGGTACAATTTATTGAGGGGTTCGGGAGGGGGGGAGGTCGATTTCCGGCTTTTTGCTGTGTTCCTGATAGGTACAGGTAGAGGAGGACGCCAGCTACCAGTAGCCATAGAGCCAATTTTTGAATTAGGCATCAGAAGTGAAATATAAATTTTCAAAGCAGCCTCTTGTCAATAAAATCGTCAAAAATGGTGATTTTCAAATTTAAAAGTCGATAATTTCACTTCTAACTTTCTAAGGCCAAAATCAAACATCAGCTCGATAGAAAGTTGAGCTTTACGCCCTAGAACATAACCACCAAGTTTCAAGGGTTTTCTCCACAATTCGTAGAAGAATATAGATTTTAAAGTTGATTTTCGGCAAATCGTGTTTAAAGTTTGCGCGCGCAAAGCTAACCCGCGATTTGAAAATTTTTTAACCTCAGCAAAGACAATATTTTTCGAAGGGTAAAAAACTACTGCTAGCTGGCGTTTTCCTCTATCAGAATCAACATAAACCCAAAAATTGACCTCAGACCCCCCCCCCCCGGCCCCCTTAACATTCATTTGCCATGTTTCCATACAGTACCCAAACAAAACTTCAATTATCCTAGAATCATCATAGGTGATGAAGAAGTTCAAAGTGATTGTGTTTCGCAACATAATATGTTTTACCTATAATTAGATATATACAAGTTAAGAATTAATCTTTTATTATTATCTTTTCATTAATTCTGGTTGTGGTTGACCGTTTGTACTTTTGTAGAGACATTGAGGAAAGTTGGCGTGGAATTAGAATTTATTCACGTTCTCAAGTTGTATCTGACAAGCTTGGATACCTTCTGTATCTATTAATATTATTCCTTGATTTAGTGCGTTAACGTCCATCTCAGATTTCCATGCAGATTCCATACCAATTTTGACATGTATTACGACCACAATGAGACATTTTCTTAGTTTCTTGCGTTTTACAGTAAATATTGCAACCAAATACAATAGTTCAATTCCTTGTGATAGCATACCCACAATGATATATCAGTATAAATTAGGAAATATTTCCTTGCGTTCAACAATTAATACTCACAATAACATTGAGTAGTTCCACGAATACGGGTTTGTAAGTGTCCACAATGCTCATATCAGGGGCTCGGTAGATGTTTTCTGCAAGTTGGAACCAGAAGTTGAATGATATCTCCGCCACCTGAGACAGGGAACGAAATTGGGGATCTGAGGGTAAAAAGTAGGTAAAAAGTAGGTAAAAGTAGGTAAAGGTCGATAAAAAGAGGGATATTTCAGATCAAAAATTCATTCCCCATAAAATCGGCGAATATATCGATTGCTTTGGGGATTACCGTGTAATCAGGGTATTTGATAGCAGATAAGATGAGCGATACAATCCCAAGCTCCCCCAAGTCTTTGCCGGGTGTCTTTGTGAGGGGTCCAATCAGGGATTCTCCGGCCTCTGTGGGGATATATATTGTTTCAGTCAGGGGATTTGTCATACCTTACATGAAGAAATTATGATGGGTAATAATTATTATTATCATGATCGACAAATGTTCAACGAATTTTACGATTTTGGGGGCCAGTGAAGACATGTACTTTTATAATTTTGGAACTTGGAACTTTGGAAGGTGAAATTTGGTCATATTGCTAACTTGGAGCTACAGGCGCCTATTCGGGTTTGGCAATATGAGTTAGAATTTTAAAACCCCTGCACATTAAGTTGAAAAGATGAGCTTTTATCAGTTGTCTCCGCCTCTATGATACCATGGGAGATATAATACGAACATATTATGTAACCTTATCTGACAGTCAATTAAATCCATTGATAGTAAGCTTTCTTTCAAACTTAAAAATTTAACAAACATCATTAAACAAAACGACTGGTTGCCAGTCCCTGTTAAACTGTTCTGATGATAATATTCTTAATATTCATAACTCCAATTGCTTCGAGCTAGTAGCAGGTAAAGTTGAGCATTTTGAAAGGGCAGGGGTCTGTAGGTGCTTTATTGAAAGGCGTGTCTTTTTATAATGGCATTTGAACAAACTGCAGATTGATAATTTGATAACACCTTGATAACAACCTAACATTCACAGAATTTTTGTGCCATATCTTTTTCGATTTGATGCCAAATCCATGAAAATTGCTCTGCAATCTGAGAAGTTTTGCAGCTTGCTCAGGGAATTTGCAGTTCCCGTCAGACCTCCAGGCTGACGGGTGATAATCAGTTCACGATGAGATCCTTTATCAACTTATGCTATTAATTTTCTAATTTAGCAATGTATGTTGGTGTATTGCCAGTACCCTCTACCGAATCAGGATTCAACCAATGGAAGTTCATAGCTTGTGTCAAGTGACATAATTGGCAGTCAAGATGTCCTGTTTTATTTCACTAGACGGATTATTGGATCTGGTTATCAGTAGAATTTTAATTCGAGTCTTAATAGGTGCGACCTTGAAGGAATATTTTGAGTCAGTAATTATTGATCAGCGCGGAGTTTGTGCTTGGTGAGTACGGGTTGTCAGATTTCGGAATGGTTCAGTCCATGAGTATTGAGTAGTCTATAAGTTGTAATGCGTCATTTCTGATGTTCAAAAGGTGAGTCATTAAGTTTTTGACTTCACTACTTGTTTCCACTTATCCCTAAACTATCTGAATCATGCTAAATTCTGTGATCTGTAAAGACCAGAGAGAATTTAAGATGAGGTTTTAGTTCAATGCGAAACAATAATGACGCAACGCTTCTTAAGTTCTAATTTGTATTTTTTGAAGCACTCACAATTACACTCAGTCGGGAATCCGTCACGTGATGATAAATCAAGTTGTTATTTGCTGACTCATTCCTTTTCCTTAGTTACTCGATCAGATAATAGGCACATGAAATGACATAGCACAAAGTGATGAGTTTTAGAATTTAGACCTTGAACCGACTAATTTTTGTGCGCCGGGTTTTACCCATATCTGCGTTTACGCAATATTTCGATGCAAACCATTAAAAAGTAGAAATTATTTGAATTATTCTCAAAAAATTCCACGACTTTGAAAATTGAATTTTTTTCTCAGAAACTCATAGCACCGTAATTGCACTGATTGGTCTGAACATGTAAAAACATCGCTGGTAGAAAGTGTTCTAACATAACATACAGCAACAGAACTGAAGTTATTAATCCCCAGTTTACTGACGACAATCTGTTGGGAAACATATACCACATATTTTGCAGTAGAAGAAAACTTAATTGGAAAACACTTCCCTGCCCAGTGTTCGCCCTTATTCATTGTTCATTAGATAGCAATATAGGTAGGCGGTTAGGATTACGTTATTAACATAGCTTGAAGAGGCAGCACAGAGCTGTAGAATTGCCTATTTTCTCCACCCTTGGTCATATAACAGTTCCAATATTCTGTTGAAGAACAGTAGCACGAGTTTGACTATTAATTGTCACATGCCAGTTGCGTTGCCAAGCTCCGTCCTTATCTCATTCAAAACTAAAAGGCGATTGGTGCTGCAATAAACCATAGACCTCATCACTAAACCATGATTTTTACACTCGGCTCCGTCAACAGTTACACGCAGAATTCATCAACACATTTACCACTTGACAAGTCCAGATGTCAAAATCATTACGCTTTACAAGTTTATTATATATATTTGGTCCGCGACTTATTACTGACCTATGAACTTGATGACATGAAGTAAACGATACGGAAAAGCCATTGATACGGATTAATTACTGCAATTTGTCTTTCCTGACGTTCTGATATGTTTGCGTGTGTAACATAGCTTGAATTCTGATTGCCGTAACGTTAGTTGACCTTTGAATTACAACATCGTTTTGTCTGATTACACGACGGATTTGAATAAAAATTTAGCTGATACGGAATTACTCGTTAGAACGTTAATTCCCGCTTAATACTCGGTCAATTATTTTACAAATTATGTAATAGAGGACTGGGAATGCCATTTAGCATCATTATTTAGAGTTGCGCAAGAGAAATCAAGCAAAATCGCTCTGATGAGTGACTTCCCTCTTAAATTCATCTAGTTAGATTCGTTCAATAGGCAATTCATTTGTTTATATTACATTGTGTTCATGTGTTCTCTACAAACTTACAAACTACGTGAGCACCAAACGGGTGTGCCTCTTTACTCTTTGTTCAAGGAGACCAAAGACCCAAGGAACTGTAAAACTTTTCCCACTTTTACATTGTTTGCATCATGGATTTAATATTTTGTAACTACCTATCTTATCAAACTTATACTGAGCATATTTCTTCCTTTTATCATATTTCTCCCTTTTATCGGGAGAAGCTACGTGCCTTGCCTGGCTTAATACGGTGGATGTCCTTGCTGTACGGCTTGTTAGTTTGTTAAACAAGGAACTGAAACCGTAGGGCCCCGTACAGGCTTCGCTCTACACCTTCTGGTAATAATGTTGCGATATACACGCCTCTTGTTGTAATAAAGCATAATGTGAGTTTATATATTGTCATCCATACAATGTCGCAATGCTCCGAAGATGATGACTGAGGCGACATATTATACGCCTCAATGTAATACGAAGTAGGTACCTACTCAACCTAGTTGGTTTGATCTCTCGAATGTTTTACTTTTTTAGGTCTCGCAAGACATAACCTGCTTGAAACATACGATTATATAACGTTCTTTTCTTTTCGTTGTAAATTTAAACTACGCATTAACGCCAACGATATTCGCTGCATGTCGCCTCAGTTTCGGTTAACTCCCGATTCTAATCCTTGATAATGACGCCATCAATTCCCCACTCTAACCCCCTGATAATGACTTCATCAAATCCCCATCCTGACCCCTGATAATGACGTCATCAATTCCCCACTCTAACTCCTGATATAATGACGTCACTCACCTGTAACTATTCTGGCAATGCTGTTGACCACGTCTTGGTTGTCCTCGCTTATTGCAGTGTGGAGAGGAGCTTGGAGGGAAGATAGCCGGGGTACTACTTGTAGCGCTAACTCCCTGTAATAAAATAGTGTGATGTTAACAACTTTAGAGTCATTAACGAGTCATTAAAACGAGCTGCACCCTGTAATAAAATACCTTACGAGACAAATTCATAAGGTACAAAATTTGGGGATTAATCGTTCTGTTGAACTGGGCAATTTTACTGTCAACAATTTCTTGATAAATAAAGCATGATAATGACGTTAAGTTTCGAATTTTCAAGGGAAGATTGTCTCTTCATTTCTCCAAGAGCTCACTCCCTTCAGAAACTAGCATGATCTGACGTCACCAATTACTAACTTAGTACTTCCCAATCGGTGATTTCATTGTGAATTGTGAAGGAAAGGGATTTCTTTTGTAGTTTGATGAGAAATAGGACGAGTACATTTCTGGAGTAAAGAAAAGGAATTTCCTTTGTAGTTTGATGAGAAATAGGACGAGTAAAGTTGTTACAAACATCGTTTATTTTATTGATTTCATTCGCTACCTATACTTTTTTTGGAAAACAATCTCCTACAATTTGTAAGGGAATTCCGAAGTCCGAGGAAGGCCTATAACTAATCCCCGTACCCTTATCCATCCGGGCTTTATCGGGATTGCCCGGGCTTCTCAGGCATCCTAAATACTCAGATAAAGTTTAAACTTCAATCTCGAGAGCATAATAAAATAAATTTAATAAAATGTAGATACTATTTGTAGAGATAGTATTGGTATGTGGCCGACAAAATCGTGGACAAACTGACAAAGTCAGTGGACAGAAGTTCGAGAATTCTCTGCGTGACCAGTTCGACTTTGAAAAACTTGAATACTTTAAATAGTATTTTTCATTTTGAATACTCTTTAGTAACTTAATTAAATTTCATTTTTATGTTTTTATTTCATTTTTATGCGTATCTATTATGCACATTTTTTAGAATTTTCTTCACGTGTCAGGAGGCCATTCAATTAAGTCAACATTTTTTCTCCAAATATGTTTTCATCCACAATTCCGATTTATACCTAAGACATCAAAGATACTGAGATAGAGCAAATGGAAGCCATCTACAGTTCAAGTTGCATTATTTTGATGAATGGTCATTTTATTTTCTTTGACTACCATTCTATGTCGATATTAATTAGTCGCAGTGATTGACCCATTATTTCATTATCATATGAAATACCATTAAATAGCTGGGAAGAGAATATCCAATTTATCGGTTTTCCAGGTGGATTTATATCAGAAATTGCCAGAATCGTCCAATGTCATATGATAAATTTCCTGGCAGTGATTTTATAATGAAATAATGGAATAACGCTTCTTATTTTATTCTCGCAGCACGAAGTTTCATGGAAATTACTAGATTTTCTTCAACCGGAACATCATACCAATGAAATTCGTAATTATAACGAACCAGGCAAATCTACGTCAACTATTCCTAACTTGAACTTGTGGTGATGACGTAACTTTGAAGTTAAATGGTCCAAGATTCACAAGCGTGTCTTCACTTCTTCATGATTGTGAAAAAAACGATTTCCACTATAATCAGTTCACGACAATTTTATCGCTTGATTTTCGAAAGCTTTTGATGAACAACTCCCTCGTAACTTGAATTTTGACCTCTTAAAATGCTTTATATTGGTGATATTTTTTGCTTTTTTGGATACGTTCTGTGTTTTGTAATAGACTCTGTTCTGAATTTCAGAATTCATGGAAGGTTCTTTCTGTTTATCTTCTGACGTCCTGAATTCATTAAAGTAAATAATAATTCTGAATTCAGTGCGAAATACAGATCGTCAATTTGAAAATTACTAAATCATTATACCTGGAAGAATAATAACTGGTAAGAACGTACGGAATTTAGAAATAAGATCAGAGATTTCTTAGGCACGCGACTAAAAGTTATGTCATAATTTCGTTTCATAATGATGTGTTGATGACCTCACGCCATCTGTGCTATGATTTATGCATAGACTATTGCATTCTCATGGCACAAAAATTAGCACAATCACCAATAATCAACGGAGAATAATAATTCAAAATAGATCAAGCATTGGGCGATCTCGGAAATTTTAGACGCTAATTATCAAATCTTGACAATTTCACCAATCTGTCCAGTGGACAAGGTCAAGTTATTTCAACCGTATTTCGCGTGGACGTCAGCACTGTTTTCTAGTATCAAATTATGATCGTTGGTTTCATTCCTGAATATCAAGAGATTCACTGGAAAGATCTTCAAATTTAACAGCACCCAGAAATATTCTCGAATTTTGCCCATGTCACTGGATTATCAAATAAGTTACCCAATTATTAACTCAATTAACAATTTAGATACCTTTTCTGACCAATTAATCGCTACTTTATTTCACGATCCAGCACTCCTTTAATTCTTTACCATTGGAAGGTAATAAGATGAAGCCAAAAGTAGAAACAGAAAAGTAGGGTGGACCTGGGATTTTGTGGATTTCGATTTTCGCCCCATCCTTTTTTCACTATTTCGTGGTTTTAGTCCTTTCTTCACGAGTATATCGTTCTTTTACCCATTATGAACCCATTACGTTCCAATTTTCACCCCCATCTTACCAGTTATCTTCCCACTTTTCACCCGCTATCTCCCCACTTTTCCCCCATTTTTCACCCTTCATTTTTCCACTTTTCTCCACTGTTATCTCCCCACTTTTCACCTGTTGACATGAAGGTCCTCCATAGCATACGTTGCACTGCAGATCGCATCACACGCAGCCTCGTAGCACGGGTGAGTTGACGGGTTGTTGATTACAATGTCGAATATTCGACAGAGGATCTTCCCTTGTGCGACTGCTTTAGTGTTGAATTCTCCTGGAAATGAAGGAAGGGTTGTGTTATGAGGGGGCTGCCCCTCTTGGGCTGGAGGAGTTCGAGTTGTGTATTGGGGTGGGGCTGCTCCCCTCAGGGGACCGTAAATACGTCCCAATTGGCAGTAGACCGGGGTTGGAATTAGAGTGTGATTCAAGAAGTTTACAAGAAAAAGACAATAAAGGGCTTAAATGTTATCAGTCAAGTGAGGTCTGAAATGCGCTGGATGGGGTTTTCCACAATGCCACCAGATGTTCGAATGTACTGTTATAATTAATCATGGATCAAGTTTGAATGGTGTAAGTTCAGTTGTATAGCTGGAAAGAGTTCACGATAACGCTTCTGAATTTAATTGATTTTGTGGGGAATTTGTTAAGGTATTAAGCGCAATGCCGCTCTACATCAATATTGTAGTTGCAATATGAAATTAACAATGGTAATAATTAAAATCCAAGGACCAATGATGCCACAAATATCCACAAAAATTTCCCATGATATTTCCAGCCAGTATCAAATGCGTGGTATGTATTACGTCATACGCGACCTACTATACAATATTCTTTTCATAAACGCGGGCATTGTTGTTCTTGATTAACGATTTCTTTGTTCTAGGAAATAAGTATCTTACGTGCATTACCCCAAATATAAAATATATTACATTGTTGAAATATTTGGTTTAGTAGGTATCTGTTAACGATTTCACCAGTCCAACGGTGGATATATTGGCTTACTATTGGATCATTAGGAAGGAAGCTTCAATCCCAAATGAACCAATAGTGAGCCGGAAGTCTGCTGAAAATGACATATTTTTGTAGGAAGTTGGTCAGAGCTAATTTTCTTTATTTTTGTTAATAAGATGGCCAGACGAATTCTCGAGTTGTACCAGTCAACGCACCTTTTGTCTGATTTGTTCATTTACTTTTGTTTTTATCATTACTATTATCATACCATTCTATTGAATTCTACAATTTTTCTCGAATAAAACGTGCCTTGACTCGAATAGCTCTTGAACATAACTGTTCAGTTGATCTTTTCAAATGCCCCACTTGCTGTCCAAAAAGAAAACTTGCCGGGAATAACACTAGTGTAACACTTGAAAACCACTTGAATAAATAACTCCGTTCAGTAGGTTTTCAAACGCCTCATTTATTTGCAATTTTCCGAGTTTCAAAACATCGCCAAAACAACAACTCATTGCTGAGCTGGAAGGAGACGCGCACGACGCAGATATGTCACTTCGAGAACGCCCAGTCAAACTCACTAAAATAAACCAAAACGTAATGTATTACGTTTTGTTTTGGTACGTTTTGATGAGTACCTTAAATGTACGTACCTAGGACGAGCCAGCTTCCCCAGCATCTAAACACGTGAATGTAGGTCATATCAGGACTGGTAAGGACCCCACTGTTCGTCATGACGAACTCCAGGAAGGAGAATACAGTGTCAGAGTGGGACTGCAGGAGAGTGGTTATTTCCTCTCTACGGGCTGCTCCTAGCTTTAAATACCTGAGAGAGGGAGGGAGTGTTAGGAGATGGGTAAAAATTGAGGATTTAGGGAATTGGGGAGTGGTAGGAATTGGCGAGTTGGTTCTGGGAAATAGAAAGCGTAAGAGCGGGAGTGCAGGTGCGGGGTAAGGAGTTAATAAGGAGCAAGCGCCATGCAGGAGGCGAATTAGGGAGTGGAAATGAGATTAGCAGTTAGGAGGGGGAAAGGGAAAAGTCTATTCTGTATTAACTTATTTAGAGTTAGTCAGAGCTCTTTAACAGCTCATTGATGTTGGGGACAGGGACTGTGATTTTTTGAAGAAATATGGTAGCTCTAAGGAGTTTTGTACGCCAAAGTCTTCAGCGATTCATGAGGCATAGTTTATTTTAAAGTTTTAATTGGACTTATGCTAGACAAGTATGTGATTAAGAAATAATCTGAATAAATTTCTTGCTTCGTCTAGATCATGATAATTCTGGATCATGAATTAAAGACTAACGACAGGAATAAATTGCACTAAATTTTTTTCTAATCATTGCTCAAAGGGCCTCAAATCAAGACTGCATATCATATCAATGGAAGCAATTTATAAGCTCAGAGCACGAAGATTTATGGGCAGTTTGGCAGACCATAATTTCACTGTTCAGTAATACTGTCACTTCATACAAAACCAAACAGATGTATGTGGCATATGGAAGCATATGACAACCCTAAGAGCCTAAGACAGACAAGAATTTTGGACCTGAAGTATAGTTTTCTGTCAGTTACGACAATGCTTTTGTTAGATTTCGAACTTGAACCCGGATGAGCCTAAGCTTCTGAAGAATTTCAATATTTTTTCACTTTTCCGGAATACGTCCTTTGTAAGGGCGCATATTCATTATGGGAATTTAAACTCTTAGAATTTTATGAATGAACAGTAAATTTTTGACTCATCCGCATCCAAGGAATCCCGTATGTCTAACTTGCTCAGTAAATCAAAATATTATTATGGCTCCTAAATTAAGTTCTTAATAAATAGAGCAATCATGCCGGATTAAACGTCATAAATCCGCCAGTGGAATTCGGCTCAGTTAATTTAAACCGCTTTCTGTTGGGGTTTTCATGAGTTCATAGAGAGAAAATTGGACTGCTTGAATTCAATCATGTTATCTAAATGATCTATGTTGATGGTTTACTGCGGATTTATTATGTTTGTTGCTACTTGCCATAGTGATGTTCAATTGACGATGACCGAAGCCCTTCGCTTCGATTGAAATCCAAAACAAAAGTATGTGAAAAGAATTTATTCAGCATGTAAATAAATATGTAAATAAAATAGTAGACATAATTCTTGTGTTTTTATTGATCGGAATGAAGCAATAAACGTGCAAACTCTTATTTGACGTGCGTGCGTACTGCGTGTCTGGACTCGCCAAGGCCAACTTGTCAATGTCAGCGATAGCTAGATTCTTAGTACGTTATTTCAGATTCAAACCTTGACTGACTTACACGCTTTAAATTTAAATTCTTCCATACTTTATCTTGTCAATTTTTGTTTTGCGTATCCGTTTTTTTGAACTTTTTTTGAATTTCCGGACAAAACTGACAATGATAGCCCCTGTTACGATTACCTATGACGGTCACTAATCAAATCTTTACTTGAGGCTGATATAACGCGATGTACAATTGATGGGGATCAATACCTATATTACGTCATGATGGTCCCTTGGTCCAGGATCGGAATTCAGATACAAGATCAAAGGAAGTTCATACTGTATTATGAAGTGTTAAATAGATGCAAAAGATGTGAAAAGAATATGGATTTCCTTTACAAATCATTTCATTTATAAAATCTGCATAAACGTAACTCTTTGATCGGTATAACTTCACAGTTGTTCGTCGTCAAAACGAGATTCATTGAACGTCTAGTCCCACTTTTATTTCAGTTTACGTCTAATAATTACATAATTGTTTTCTTGGTCTATACCGACGCTGTTCCGAGGAACTGTTACTATGCAAATGAACCACCGGGATCAAAGACGAAATAGAAAACGCGGATATATCTCACAGGTTTTCGTCATCAATTAGATACGTAAAGTAAGATAATGACGTCACAAACAAACCACTCCGTGGCGGTCACCTGCTTGCGCATAGCATTAATTTCAACTCCACTGTACTCAGCAGATACGTAATATTTCAAAACAATAGAAATCAATTAGGGGGCACTCTGAATTTATATGGTATAGCCGTCCCGGCGATATGAAGATGAAATGAACAAGCTAATTTCTTTATTTCGTGATTCATAGATGAATGAGATCTCGTTCTGTGAATGGGATCTCATTACGTTGTTATATGTATTGGGTCTCGGACGAATGATTCACGCCGGCGAGTAAGATAAGCGTCATTATCATCGTTCATAATGTTAAATTGATGACGTTTTATCGCCTATGTTTCGTAAACAGCACTTTTATTTCATGCCCCTTCTCACTATTTTCTTCTAGAGATCAAACAATTACACGATTACATTACGGGTCTGGATGGTGACTTTGAGGGTTATATTATGCTAAGTATGATGGTGTACATAAGGTTAGATTTGCTTGTTAGTGGTCCCTTGCACACAAAGGCAGTTGTTTCTGCGTCTTTGTGACGCTGGTTCAGCTCCATTTGATAATCCCGACTAGGCTGACTAGCATTAGACTCGCAAGTCAAAAGCGTATGTTTACTTTGCCCTAACTGGAAATTTCTATGCCTCATTGCCTCAATTACCCCCAACTATGCATCGATATTGGACTGTTTTTCTGTTATCAGTTATTTTTTTCAAAGTAAATACGCTATACTGCATTCATCTTTCCATGTCGAAGATATTTCGTGAAATAGATAACGTTGATGTTTTTTTTTAAATTTCGGTTTCATATTTTTCTATTGTTTTCCGACTTCCATTTTTTGCATCCGAAATATCACCACCTAAACAATGTAGGCACCTCATCGATTTGAGATTACTGCTTTATTTAATAACCTAGTTCAAGTAATATATAACTATTAGTAACCCCTAAATTCTCCCAGAAGCGTTGATATGAAACAAGCCAAGTTAAGATAAGCTCCAACTGAAGTCAAACTATGCCTCATCCCATTATTCTCCTCATTTCCCTCCTTTCTTTTGTGCACTGCCAACAGGAATACGAGTTTGGTTTCATGCTAAACAGCAACGACAACTACGGGACAGCCTTCGAGAAAATCATCAACTTTGCCATTGACAAATTCAACAACGGCACAGACCAAGTCACCCTGACTCCCAAGATCCATCACTACGACGGAACGAGTCTGTACAAAATGGTGAATGAAGCATGTGACCTGCTAACAGAAGAAATTGACCTGATCATTTCCCCAAGCTACTCAGACAGCATTGGGGTGCAGGCGGATGTCTTTAATAAGGTGGACATGCCTGTCATTGGAACATCAGCCACGGACTCTCATCTGATAACCGGATCACGGGATGAACTGTTCCTTCTTCCGCCTTTAGATGAAATGCAGGCCCATGTTATTGTGGATATTCTCTCCAAGTACGGGTGGATGAAACCGTCCATAATCGCGTCTGATTCAAACTACGGAATTCACGGAGTAACCTTTTTCCAGAAACTTCTAGTTGAAACGACAGCGGAGGTAAGCGTTAAGGAGGAGTTTGACACTTCAGTCTACTTCTTCAAAGCGGAGGATAACCCAGAAGATATCGATATCAGTGATATTACGACTAACGTTTTGGACACAATGGACCGGGTCTTTGTGTTGCACTGTGAGGATTTCTACGGTAAGTATGTGCTGAAGAAGGCCCATGAAGCAGGCCTCATGGGGGAGACCTTTGTGTGGATTGTCACTGAGAGCATCACATCTTCGCCCCAGAACCTGAAGATTTACTACAATGAAACGGATAAGAACGGGTACTATCCCAAGTACTATGACGGGTTGTTGGGGATATCGCTTTATGTGGACACGGAAAGCACCAACTATCGGACGTTTAAGGAGGAAGCCCTGGTGGCGTCCCAAGGAACGCTGAAGGAGGATGATCTGATACCGATCGTAGCCATGCTCTATGATGCAGTGACCATGGCAGGACAAGCTATTGAAGAGAATTTGGCACCCCAAAACGTGGCTCTGCCTCCAAATACAGCGTGTGGAGAGGAACCCTGGGCGGGATCGGATTACATCGTTAACTCTCTAGTGGGACACCAATATGAGGGAGCTACAGGGACCTACCGCTTCATGCCAAATAAAACCACCACTATGACTTCCAAGTACAGGATCGTTAATTTCAGGGATCCGGGTAATGGGGGAGCAAGCATGTTTACAGGGATTGGAACTTGGACTTCCAAGGAGAGGTTGAAGATGACATCGAGTGATGTGCTGTTTCTGGGAGGGGTGAAAGAGCCGCCGAGAGGGCTGCCTAACAGTCTCAATGGACGGCACATGAGGGTTGGAGCAGTCCATGGACCGCCATTCGCACTCAACCCAACTGGATGCAAAGACATTAGGTGCTGGTCTGGGATTACCCCCACGATTGTAGAGAAATTGGCTCTTGCCTTGAACTTCACCTATGAGTTTGTGGTGCCTAAGGACAACAAGTATGGACATTACAATGAAACGACCAAAGTGTGGTCCGGAATGGTTGGGGACCTGCTGGAGAATAAGATCGACATGATCGCCATGGACTTATCAGTGAGTTCTATCCGACGAGAGTACATCGACTTCACCATTCCTTTCCTCGAAACCGGGGTAAGTGCCATCATCAAGGGGGAATCTAAAACCAACACCATGTTCTTCTTCCTCAGTCCTTTTGGCTTCTCAACCTGGGCTGCTGTCCTTTTCTCCTTCGTTGTCTTTGCCCTCTTCCAAACCATGATAAGCAAACTGTCCCCCTACGACAACAACGGAAAGGTAAGATTTGCTGCGAGCAAGTGCGTGTGCACTAAGTGTTCCCTAGAGTCCCACCACATGGCAGACACAGCAGAGGTGTGTTTGGTGGAAGAGGCGGAGGCTGAGTGTGAGGAGAGTAAAACCACCATTCTGAACGCCCTGTGGGTGGTTGGGGGAGGGCTGGTGGGCCAGGGTGGGGAGCCCCTCCCACGCAGTCCCTCAGGCAGAGTGGTACTTCTAACTTGGTGGTTCTTCGTCATGCTTATAATCAACATGTACGCAGCTAATCTCACTGCTTTCATGACGCTAGACAAGGTTGGGATTCCCATCAAGACACCCATAGATCTGCTGGGCCAAAGCCAATATGGATGGGGTATCAGACCCAAGTCTTCCACCAATAACTTCCTGACACGTCACTCGAATGAAGAGTTTAGGCGATTAGCTGAAAAATCGACGAAGATGGATAGCTTTGACTCCAGTATGGCAGCAGTGAACGAGGGAGGATTTGCCTTCTTCGACGACCATCTGTGGCTGGAATACAACATTTCAAACAACTGCGATGTCTTCTTTGTCGGAGAAAAACTCCTTGCAGTTCCAGTTGCATTCGGCCTTCCCATGCAGTCCCCGTACGCCCGACTCCTCAACAAACACATCCTGGGTTACCGTGAAACTGGGTACTTCAAGGAACTCTGGAAGGAAATGGGAACAGGGACTCGGAACTGTGGAAACGACAACATCGGGAATGACAAAACCCTCGACGTAGCAACGCTAATCGGTATCTTCTACGTGCTGATATTGGGCCTGGCAGCAGGAATAGTCTTCCTTGTCATTGAGTTCATCTGTGCCAGCATCGCAGACCGACAGAAAAACACCTCATTCTGCTCGCGCCTGGGCGACAGAATCAGTGCAGTTCTCTGCTCCAGAAAGCGCTCATCCTCCAACCACAACAACGGAGTTATTCCGGTGGTAAACTTGAACGGGAAGTCGAAACAGGTTCGGATACAACGGAATGAGCCCGGAGACATGGTGAATGGGAACAACTACATTGCTGCTGTGATGAGGAGTAGAGGCGATGAGAAGTGCTGAGGATGTGAGGTAGAATCTCTCGGAGTGCCAGAGTATGGACACAAGCTAACTTTTCTTGGGACTGCAAAGATGCTGACAAAAAATTGAATTCTGGAAAATTATTGATGAAAGGCTCCCGTATTATGAAAGATATGAAGGATATATTTGCTTGATTCGTCACTGTGTAGTGAGTGCTGTTTGATGAAAATCGCCCCTCACATAGATGTTACGTCACGAGAAAACTATGATTATAATAGGCAACACTTTATAACCCACAGCAGGACATGGAATGACTCATTACGGCATTATCATACAAATCATATGCCCTGATTGGTGAAAATCTAACGTGGTGTGAACTATGGATATAAACTGATTTTCTGTCGATGGTAGGTTCCTACGACCTTATATATTGGATGGCAACAACTTGACAGTTGGTAATGTTTGATTGTGTGAATATGTGTTTATAATCCTCATTTTTAATTGTAATCTAATTAAGTTATTTGTTATATCCATTGAAGTTAACAGATGAGTAGGTATGATAAAAGAAGTAAAACTGTTACTAGGAACCAAGATCAATAAGGCAATTGTAGCCATGGTGTACAACTTAATAATAATACGGTAATAACAGCAACTTCAGTGTGATTTGAGCCAAGAATTATAAGCTCCGAAATTATTCAAATTAATTATTGTTATTGACCAATGCAATTGATTCCATATCCAGTTAAAAAACAAAACTATGCCTAAACGAGTTAAAATTTGAAAGCTCCGTTAGTTCATTAGTGTTAGAAGTAATTTCCATCTGAAATAGTCTAATTATTGAAAAGCCTCAGATAAATGTATCAATGCAAAAGTACATTATTACATAGATCCTTTTGATTTGATAATGATGATTGAGTGCAATGTAAACTGTTGAATGCCAATTATTGAATTTTGAATAATGAGTCTCAATATCAATTAAATGTCGTCTTGAAATTGAAGAACAATTTCCAATCAAGTGTTTTTCAAAGTAAACTTCAATTAATGAGAGGTTGTAACTGTAAGATGTTATGAAATGCCTTGTTAATGGGGTTACATAGGACATGCATGAGTGCTTTAGAAATTTCTCACTCCAAGAATTGGCTGTAACACTTGATTATCTCGATATATATTGGGCTCAGGGCTTTATAAATGGCAAATATAAGGGGGGGGATAAAAAGGGGCATGAGAAACCAGGAACTGCAATATAGTCAGGACAAACCTGCTTCCAACTTCTTCTGGTAAAACAGTCAAACACTCAAGGAGCACATCCCAAGATTTGGAGTCAGGTGAGAACCTGAAAATGTTCTTTGATTAAATTTTTCATTCAATATTTTCCTTCAATAGGTATAGTTTAATGAATCATGCAACTGTTGACAGCAAACTGTTTGACAGTCAAATATATATTATAGAATTGATATTTGTTTTTTCTATTTATTCTCCTCATCTTTAGAAATTGATAAAAATCCTGTGAAGTAGGGCAGGATTGATAAAAAATCCTGTGAAGTAGGGCATGTTCAAGATTGTTTGGTGCAACAAGCATACAAACCTAGTGAGAAGGTCAGTGATAACTGTATTCCATGCAGGCATCTGCAGAGCTAGGTCAGCAAGAGCCAGAGATAACTGGGTCACAATGATTGCTTCTCCTGATAATGATTCTATGATAACTTATGTTGTTGTGTTATTGTACTGATTTCTGTTTAAATGAGGTATTGTAAAGAAAGGTTCGAAACATAAGAGTGATAGGTAGATTTTTCTCAATTTAAATGTATCTTAAATGTGATATCAGCTTTAGGTTTTTATGAAGTGTTTTTTTACATCACTATATTATGTTTCCAACTGAACCTAAAACCAATTGAATTGAATTGAATGATACCCCTCAATAAATTTGGGTAAAAACAATCAATTTCTTCTAGTTCATGTACAAAAATAGTCTCACTACATAGGAGAAATTTAAATAAAAAGTTGCATCTCAACTAATATTATATAGTTACAGTACAATAGCATATTGCTTTATGATAATTACCCTGTTTGAATAACTCAAGGTGCTTCAGGAGAGAATCTCTAAGGGATATGTGGCTGGCTTCTGGGAGTTCTCTGAATTCTTTCTGTATTTTATTCCTTAAGGTTGTTGCTCCAAAATGGCTATACTCTTTTCCTTTGTTTTGGAATAAGATGGAGTCTGCTAATTCCCAAGCCCATATACTGAAACAAATTGAATCACATCTGATTTGTTTAGGAGGAATTTACTTGTCATGTTTCTAAGGTAAAAGTTTATAAGGCATATTATGTATTCATTTGAATGGATAGTCCTCAAGAATAAAAGTATTCTGATTTAACATACCTTTGTTGAACCTTGGTGAGGTATGAAGAAGCTGTTTCTATTGCACTTTTATCTCTACTTTGATTCTTATACAATATTGAGAGTGCAGCGAATACTTCATTCAGCTGAGGCTTTTCTACACCAGCCATGCTCTCAATTAGTTAATTATAATTGATTAATAAAGGAATTATCAAGGAGTTATCAAGGAATTAATATAAATTAATTCATCTAATATGCTCCTATTTGCAAGCCCATGGTACAACTTACAACTATCTAAAATATAGATTAATTCTACCTTAAATCTAATACCAATCTAATCTAATACAAATCTAATGCCAATATAATATCAAGGAAAGAAGAAGGAATTATCAATGAATGAAAAAATGTTAGCCAGAAATAGCCCATTCAACATTGTAAAGTTTTTGAATCATTGTCATATTTTCCACACAGCAATTTAAATTTTAAATTCAGCACTCAAGTTGCTGTATGAAAAATTTGACAATTAATTAATTAATTAATCTACTTAGTTATACCCACAGTATAACCTGCTCCTTATTGTGAGCCCAATGAACAATTTGACAATCATTAAACTATTGAAGAACCCTGATTGCTATCCCTTACAGCAATGGCTTGAAAATATCCAAATTAATTAATTATCATTACAGTTAATTGGCATACTCTTTGAGGCAACTGCATCCTTTTTACTTCCCAAAACACCTGAATTAATTAATTCTCTCAAAATATACAAACACCTGAGTTCAATAAAACAAATTTCGATAAAACAAATTTTCAAATTTGCATTCACATTCACAAACTACTACAATGGACATTCCAACTTCCAAGATTTCTGTGGTCAATCTTTGGTGAATGATAAATGTTAAAACCACTTCAGTTATTTCTCAGGTGGTTTAGATGCCTAAAAAGGATACATATGAACTTGCCAACATTCATATCTAGATAACAAAAAATATATTTTCCAGAGGCTCCTAAACCCTCATGGGTGTGTTTACAGGAATAAACGAGTTCAGCCCTAACTAGGACTCTGGTTTCGCGCACAAATTGCGTGGCGCGGCATCCCTGAACCCTGGTCAGGGGAACAAGTTGCCGGCCCTAACCAAGACCCTGGTTACGCGCACGGAGTGTGCGGCGCGGCCCATGGTTAGGGGAAATTGGAGTTTGGAAACGAAAGTCACATTTGCGCCTATCGAATCAAAAGAGATAAACAAACACCGGGAATTGGAACATCCGTCGATCAACCAGATGCTTGCGTGCGCGCGCCGGACGGCCAACGGCCTGAAGAGGCCGAGGACCAACGACGCGCGCGCGCAGAGTACAACGCTGGTTGATGCGAGATCTCAAACCAATAAACTAACTTAGGCAGGTGTCGCCACCTCGAGAAATGAGAATTCTTCTGAAATTTCTGATCGCGCGGCGCCATGTACGTAGGTGAATATACTGTTAAATCAGTATCACACGCGTACATATTGTGATTTTGTGGAAATTTCAGACACCGATCTCAGAGGTGGCGACATCTCAGTAAAGCTTCCAAGATTCACATTTTTAAATTTTTCCCTGAGGCTGTTTCACAATCTCAGGTTGGTACTTATCACCAAATAGAAGGTTTCTGAAAATGAAATATGTTTATGTTTTTTGGTATTTACATTTTAATTCATTGTTTTATTTCTATGATGAAGGAATTAGTGTGGTGAGGGGTCGAATCCAATTACTCAATCAATCAAATAATCTACTTAGTTATACCCATTTTGCCTTTTCCTTACAACCTGCTCTTTTCCAGCAAAATTCTTTAAAATCTCAATCCAATTGTGTTGTCACATGTCAAAAAGTTTATCCATATCTTTGAACATGCATTTTCCTGTTATAAAGCAGTTAAAGGCAATATTGTGTCCAACTTTGGAATCCGGTTGCTTGCCATGGGAATTGGTCAATAATCTTGGAGTTGGAATCAATTCAGCGCAGGTTCACTCGTCTTGCCAATGATATTGGCCTTCTTCCCTACAGCAAGCGGCTGGAAATGATGGATCTTACTACTCTTGGAGAAAGACGTATCCGTGGTGACCTCATAGAAACTTACAAGATTGTCACTGGTAAAGTAGATTATGCAAAGGATGTTTTTAAATTAAGTAGATCTGGTAGAAAAATTGTAAGTAAAGTTAATGTTAAAGTTGATGCTAATATCTTAAAATTGAGGCAATCATTCCTACCTGATAGAATTAAGAAGTATTGGAACAACTTACCACCATTTGTTAAGTCATCACAAGATGTAAATTCATTCAAAACAAACTTACAAAAGTTCAAAGCAGACTGTTTTAGTTTAGATAACCAGTTCTGGGAAATCTCTAATATTATTATTGATAAAATTGAAGGTAATTCAAATTATTTGATACGCAAAGAAAAGTTTAATAAGTATCTTTTGGAAAACCCTTTCATTGCTAAAAAGAAAGGAATAAATACTTTTTCTCACAATTAATAATGACAAATGTCTTTATTTTTGTCATATGTTGTTTTTTTATTGACTATTTTTTCATAATTCATAGACAGCTATTTATTTTTAATTCATAACTGTTAAATTATTATATTTCTGTATAAATAGGTAAAACTGACTTTCTTTTTAAATTATTACTATTTCAATCAGAGCACCATAGAATGGTGCATCAAAATGTATCTCAGTTTTAAAGAAAACTAAGAGTACCTTGTAGAGGTGCATGACATGAAGAATGATGATGAAGAATGAGAGTGACATAAATGTGTTGTATTCATTACAAAACAATTATATTATTATTATTATTATCAATGTTCTTACATGGTACAGTGAAGATATTGAACTGTTACTATTGTAACTAGTTGCTGTTTGATATTTTGCAGTTTGATATTTTGCTAAGAATATCTTAATTATAAGTTGGAGCTGGCACCTAAGTAATATCTGTATGGGCACTTACAGTTTATTTTATTGTATTTGTATATATTGGAAAATTTTAAATGTTTTTTTTAGAAAATTTCCATAGTTATAGTGACTATGCTACCAAAGTATTCCTTTGCTAGTTTTTAACCTTAATTATTTTCAGCACGTTATTTTATATTGTATTTTGTTTGATTTGCTACATCAAATGAATTAGCTAGTAGCTAGTAGTACTGTAGTAGTCTTAGTAATAGTTTTAAAAATAAATCATTCTATTGGTTTTGATAAATTCATGCCAACGCATGGTCAAGTCTGCTGTAAAATATAAATTACAATGTTTCATTAATTACATTGTTTCATTAATAACATTTCACTTTGCCAAGAAATTTTTCAGAAAGGACATATTTGTATCTTTGTAGAACAAATACAGTCATCTTTGTAGACATATTTGTATCTTTGAATACACTCAAAAATTTTTCACCAATAGATCAATAATCTCTTGATGATTTTTCAATGATTGATCCAGAAAAAATTATTATTTTTTGTCTTCACTTCACAATCAAATTTGAGCAAAAGTAATTAGCAGGAAATGGAATGATGTGAGTACAGTGTAATATTAATCTGGATTGTGGACTGCATTAGGAATCATGGATGAGAGTCACAGGAAAATGGAAACCTTTATAACCAATGTACTCGAAATACCTTATGATAATAACACTCTTCAAAACCTCATAACAGAACAAGATCTTCTTGACTATTCTGAAAATGAGCTTTTTTGTGCTCTTCTCAAAATAAGTTCACAGAAAATAGACATCCTACAGACTTCTAACAAAACACAAAATATGGAACTGAGGAGAAGGATGACTTCCAAGAAGAGTGACAGATTGGTCTTGGTATATTTAATAGATGTTTGGGAGCGCATACATGGCAACACATATTTAGGGAATGGTCCAGAATGGAATACATTCTGCTCTAAATTTAGTGATCTCCTAATGAAGTAAGTAATCATGGAATAAAGCTTAATTTTTTTGAATTCAGAAATAAACTCACAGAGTATGTATCAACAGAGTATGTATCAATGTCATAACATTTATATGTCCATATCAATTTCATTATTATTCGAATTGCATTCAGGATTATTGTACTCAACACAATAAGTATCGGAAGACTACTCACACAACTGTATTTTTTTGAACTTACCTTGGGCAGTATTAGATAAGAAGCACATATCAACTTGAAACTTTTAGCACATGAGGTGTTGCCTCCATACTCCATGTACTGAAATTTTTAAGTCAGAACATCTTTTTTTACCCAAAGTGTTTTTATTTTATGAAGTCATGTAGTCAGCCATTACTTATTGCACTGAGTTTAACGGTTAACCACAATATATCTTTCAGGTACATTGGTTTGGTTTTAACTGGAGTTCTCACAGATAATGTTGAGATGGGGCCAGTCCAGAGTTCACTGCTATCTTGTCTTTTCATCCGTAATCACCAATCCTTTCCACTGCCTATCCCAGAAAGAACCCAGTTTGTAGAAAAACTTTTATGTGCTACTAAACAAACACAGACTTATCATCAAATATTCAGTGCCCTTGTTTTTGATCACATGGGTAGAGCTAAAAACAATAACATCCTTGATACAAATGTCTATGATGTGTATCATTCATTGGAAGTACTGACAGGAATAAAATCTAATAATACAAGGCCTTTAGTATCACTGATTGTTAACCTAGATATATGGTGCCCTTCATTAATAAAAAATGGTAAACAAATTGAGAACTACTCATTTCTTGGCCCTTTCCTCAGTTTATCTGGATACTTGGAGGATAACAATAAAATGGCCAATAATAAAAACCTTGATCTAGAACAGTTGAAACATGATTTGCCTCCAGTCATCCGACAATCACGTGATAAAATGTTCAAGATAATGTATAATTTACTCCTCCCTAAAGACACTAGGAATTCAATCTTGTCATACTTCGCAAATGTTTTGAATTTCAATGCCAAAAAGAGTGGAATCCAAGCTCAAGAGGAATATTTGTCCAGTGATGGATTCATGCTTAACTTTCTTTCAGTTATCTTAGATCTGTCAGTTAAAGTTGTTGTTGACAAGGTTGATAGAGATTATTTCCAGAGCCAGTGCTGTAAGTTAAACTTCTCTGATATAACCCGTGTGAATGCAAATACAGAAGAGGTTGAGAATTTACTGGAACTCTGAGTGGGAATAAGCAGCCCAACTTTAGCACTGAATGCTTCCTAATGGCCATTTATTCAGTCCATCTTTCATTACTTCCACCTTTGAGAAAGCAAATCACAAGATTACAAAAGATCAAGGATTTAGCTAATATGATCAAAGATTTAACTAAGAATGGTCTACCTGCTTCTGGATCCCGTGCTGAAATACAAATGAAAATAGCACAAGCAAAGCTTGAGGAATGGAAGAGAGGTGAAAAGATTGCACAGATCACAACTTTTGAGACAGAACTTCTGCAGAAATTTTCTGAATTTTATGGGAAGGTTTGCCTGTGGATACTCTCTGTCATTGATCCTGATAAACAATGGGTAAATGGTGGACTCACTAAACTTGTTCGTAATAAACTTTTTGATACTATGCCAGAATTTATTATTGATGATATTGCAGATATACTTATCCAATCATCACGCTTTCAAATCAACCTCCTTGGGAACATTAACATTGGTCCAGTCTGCCAGATGATCCAAGTTTGTGTCTGTCATCCTACCCATTTCCGAAATCCCTATCTGGTAAGCAAGTTGATTGAAGTCATTTACATGTATAGTCCAGATGTTCAAGGAAGTATCTCCCCTCTTTTTGAAAAGATCATAACCCCATCCAGCTCAGAGCAACACCTTATACCAGCTCTTCTGAATTTCTACACGGATGTTGAGAGCACTGGGGCATCAAGTGAGTTTTATGACAAGTTCTCAATCCGATATCATATCTCAATCATCACAAAGACTCTCTGGTATGCCAAGAATACTTCCCACAGACTCACCATAATTGAGTGTCTACGTGATTCTCAGTTTATCAGATTCATCAACATGCTGATTAATGATACTACATTTCTTTTAGATGAGAGTATTGATTCTCTAAGGTCAATACGAGATACCCAAAAGTTAATGGCTGACCAAATCAAGTGGGAACAAGAGTCTGAAGAAGTAAAAACTCAGAAACTCAACCAGTTGCGACAGGATGAGAGGCAATGCAAGAGTTACCTGACTCTTGCAAATGAAACTGTCCTCATGCTCTATTATCTGTCAGAAAATGTGCAAAGTCCATTCCTCAGAGCAGAGTTAGTTGACCGTGTTGCAGCTATGCTTAACTACAATTTACTGCAATTATGTGGACCAAAATGTGCTGATCTTGAAAGTCCTTGATCCCCTGAAATATGGTTTCCAACCTAAAGAACTTGTGAAGCAGATAACAGATATTTACATCAATCTAGATAGTCCTGAATTCCTGGATGCTGTGGCTGGTGATGAAAGGTCATATAAACCTGAACTTTTTGCCCTAGCCATCACACGACTCACTAATGCTGCCATCAAATCCCCTCATGAAATTGAAGCTTTCAGAGTTTTTACAGAAAAAGTGAAGAAAAAGTTCGACAGGAAACAAGAAATGGATCTTGAGTTTGATGATGCTCCTGAGGAATTTAGAGATCCTCTAATGAGCACCATGATGAGGCAGCCAGTGAGACTCCCAAGCGGAGTTATCATGGACAAACCAATCATAGACCGGCATCTACTGAACAGCTCCACTGATCCTTTCAACAGACAACATCTTACTTCTGACATGCTTATTCCAGAGACAGAGCTTCAGGAACGCATTGAAGCTTGGATCAAAGAAAGACTGGGAAATTAGATTGTAAACCAAATTTGTGGGGGTAATTTGTTATTTTAGATGTAAATGATTGTAATAAGTCTTAACAAAACTGAGTGATATGCTTACATGATATGTTTCTATATTGGAGATAAAGGAAGCCCTGTTACTTTTTTGCTTTTTGTTTGTCCAGCAAGAATAACATGCGTTTTGGCTCTCTTCACTTTCAATTACTATCTCTCGTTAAGCTTTATGATAGATTGAATTTGATACCTCAGCTCGACCTAGTTTATTAAATTGTAACAAAAACTTTCATTTAGCTCACAAAATTGATATTAAATAAAGCCTGGGGACCAATTAATATTCACTTATTAACTGTAGCATAAAACTATATTTTTAGTGTTTCAATATTTGTGTGATTGTATTATTGAAATTTATTTATAACCAATTATAGCGACTGTATTTCTAGTCTTTTCTAAAAATCATATCTCGACTGTTGATTTCCATGATCAGATGTCCATGAAGGCATAATATTAACCAAATTCCATGTGAAAGTTTGAATTTTAATGATAAATTTCAATGATCGGTTAAATTTTAATGATAATATGAGCTGACGGGCTGTGTATTAGCTTACCCATAGGATCACCCAAAATGTCATAAAGTTGACCAATCAGCCCGTGAATTAACGGTCAACTCACGTACTGATTGGTTAACTGTCCTGTGGACCTTCGGGAAAGCTAATACACCGCAAATTTGAGTAGTAGAATGAACAAGGACGAGGCAGTGAGATGTATCAACATAGCCAAACGTCACATCAGTGAGGGGAACAGAAACAAAGCAGAGAAGTTCCTCAACAAATCCATAGCCCTTCACGATACAAAGGAAGCAAGGGGTGAATAAATTAATCTTATTTATAGTTGGTTATTGCTACAGTGGAATAATATGAGGATTGTGGGGGCGACAATCCCATCCAAAATTTAGCCAAATCGAAGCGAGAAAGTCGATTTAGATTGACAGTTTATACGGAAACGCGAGATTTATATTGGTCTGAATATAAAAGATAATCATTGAAATTCTTCAGATTTGTTATCGTCCTTGTCCTCATCCTCTACACCCCCTCCTCCTCCTCCTCCTCCTCCTCCTCCAGTAGTAGTAGTAAGAAAAGCAGCAAGAAACCCCCTGACCCCCAAAGCAATGGGGGTGTTAGTAACGGGGGTGTGAGTAATGGGGGTGCAGCCTCCACCGCTAAAGATGTTACACCAGAGATGATCGCGGCCGTTAACAAGTCAGTCTCATAATAGTTGATATTTGTTGGTGACAGTGTGTCTGTCTGAGCGTCTGTTTGTGTTTGTTTGTATCTGTCTGTGTCTCGGTCTGTGTCTTGGTCTGTGTATATCTGTGTACATATTTGTCTGTATTTATGTGTTTCTATAAGTGTGTCCCTGTCCGTTTTCGTGTACAGTAGCCGTTCGATCATTTCTTTCTAGCCGTCTCTGGCACCTTTATTGGCATCTTTATAACACTCTTCTTGAGAAATTGCCTGCGTCAGCACCTCTTTCTGTTTGTATATGCATGCCCAAAATAAGTAAGTTTAGCAAGTCTGTGAGCTGTGTTGTTGATTTCAAGACTTTCTTCTGACTGGCGTTCGTTCATTTCTTTCTAGTCGTCTCTGACACCTTTATTGGCATCTTTATGAAACTTTTCTTGAGGTTGCTGCTGTTGGTTTCTTCTAAGTACATCCTCTTATATCCATTTTATACAATACACTATACAATATTTGAGTACTTCGTAATGTTACTCAGTGCTTACTTAAATACTCCGTACGCTATTTGAATTTCCTATATATTATGCAATGTATAGTAATATTATTTGTACTTACTCTTTTAACGCTAATTTGGTGTGCTGTAAAGTAGAGGTATAGGCTGATGCAAATATGTATATTTAATTGTACTTTTAATTGCGCTCAACACGTCAATTAATGCACTTGTAGTTAGCATCGATAGGTGTTGTTGTTTGAGGCATATTAAATCATTATCAGTGAAATAACTAGGTATTAATGCATCAAACCATTTAAGAAGTTAATAAAACAAATTAAAATAATAAAATACTAAAATGTGATATATTCCTTCACACGGTAAACAAGAAGCTGAATTTCTAACAATAACATGTGAAGGGGCGATGATGTTTAAAGTTTGAAACAAGAAGTTGATTTTTTAACAATAACCTGATATCTATCTTCATCTCCCTAACCCATATTATTTCTCTGTAATCTGTATCCCCATTTGCCCTAACCATTGATATCCCATTATCCCCTTCACCCCTATCATCTCTCTTTACATCCCCTATCTTCCCAAAGTGAAAGGTAAGAAGGACTACTACGCCATCTTGGGTTGTGAGAAAGGTGCCACAGAAGCCCAGCTCAAGAAAGCATACAGGTATAGTTCATCTTTTGGGGGCGCTTGAGATGCTGGCATCCTTGCCTGCAATTTTGTAATTTCTCCAATCTCCATGATTCTCAGACTTGTCTTCGAAAATTGGAGACATTTCCAATTTTTGTTGGAGAAAGAAATATCCAGCATCTTAAGTTGAGTCTGCGCCATCTTAAAAAGAAAAACCTTTCGTACAGGAAGCTCGCTCTCGCGCTGCATCCCGACAAAAACTCAGCAGAGGGCGCTAACGAAGCCTTCAAAGCGGTGGGAAACGCTTACGCGGTGCTGTCAAATGAGGAAAAGCGAGTGAGGTGAGATTCTATAATCTTATAATTTTTCGGCAATGAAATTAAAACAAAACGTTCCTCACTTTCGCTCTATACAATTGTGTATGAGAGATTAATTTCTCATTTCCTTCACCCACTAATTCACCAGGTATGACAAGTACGGGTTTGACGATGATAACGGACCCACAGTCCGGCACAGACACGGACATGGACACAGGCATTACTACACAGAAGATGGTAAGTTTGGGGGGAGCACCCCCATAAACCCCCAATCCCCCCATATCGAAAAGGCAAATGGGGTTATATTTTTGGGGGTTATTCTTAGGTGTGGGCTCTATCATAGTCACACTAAGGCTATCATTGGAGGCAAACTTATGTCCAGGATGCTACAGGCTCTGGCAATATAAGCATCTCACTATTGAGTTCTAGTTTTTAGCCTGAGTACGGTTACTCAGGCTCCCCCTACTTACCCCATTAGATTTAATCCAATTTACTTTTCCCTCAGACATAACCCCGGAAGACCTGTTTAACATGTTCTTCGGAGGGATGCAGCCGACGAACAGACGTCATGAACACAGACAATTCTACTCTACCTACTCATCAAACCAGCAACACCACACTAACCAGGTTTTAAAATTGTGAAAACAGAAGTGGAAGCGCTATTTCTGTCTTGTATCCCATATTGGCTGGAATATTCTGCGCAGTTGGAACACACTCCCCCCGATAATTTGAGCCAAGTCCCAAGTTCACCGCTCTAACCCTCATCTAGTCATCTAGCTTCTCTAATCCTCAATCCCCATTTATTTAAATCCCATTGAACCCCTCAGAATAATGGTAATATCTTTACATTTAACCCCTCTAACCCTTCAGAATGATGGTAATATCTTCACATCCCTGATACAGATGTCCCCCCTCCTTCTCCTAGTCCTAATGTCAGTACTCAACTCTATTTTCACTGAAGAACCAGCATGGAGTTACCATAGAAATGGGTAAGTTGGAAGAAACTTTTCTTTACACTTTTACAGAACCATTTGAGGTTTTCATCAGTGTCAATAATACATAGAAACTTATCTCATCGAAGCTCAAATATTGAGCTTCTAGTTCGTTAAAATTGAATATATGATTAATCAGGCACTACAAGATCGAGAAAGCGACGGCATGGAATCACATCAGATACTATGTGAAGGTAAGATCTTATTGCCAGCTCATTCCATATCGTTATGAAATTTCTAACTTCATCGTTTTATTCGCCCTTTTGTACCATGGATTAATTATTAACAGGGATTATAAATAACAGGGATTATTAAACTCAGGAATTAAACTCAAGAATTAAACTCAGGATTTAAACTTAGTAATTAAGCCCAGGAATCATTCTCAGGGAGATTTCACAGAAAAGTACTCAGAACAAAAAGCTCTGCATTTGGACTACGACATCGAGCGCGATTACAAGCAAGAATTACAGATAAAGTGCATAAACAACCAGAGACGAAGTAAGTACAGCGAGGACAATGTTGGTTGTCGCACGTACAAGGTCACTATTTATAAAATAGTAATTTCCTTGTTCGAAGGACGGATGACCACATGCCAAGCATTTCAGAATGTGTCGCGCAAAGCAAATTTGTGCGAGTAGACCTTACGAGCAGTGTGGCAGCCACACTGCCACACTCGTTTGCCACACTGCCACACTCATTTGCCACACTGCCGCATTGCCACACTGTGTGGCAACCTTTTATTGCCGCACTGCCACTCGCTGTAAGGTCAGCACGCCTAATGGGATAGTGTGGCAATGTTGACCTTACGAGTCATGACTGCCACATAATGATTAGATTTATAACCGTACATGTTAGTACTTTTTACGTAGCGTAATTGTATTGTATTGCTTATTAGATTTGGAAAGCGAGGTGAAACAAATTATATCAATGATTAAAAATAATAACTGATTGAATAGCAATATTGAAGTATTGATTAATCTGTTTTAATCAATACCGCGTCTCGGTATTCATGTTTCCATGGCTATTCAAGTATGTTGACGTATAGTGCTTTACAAGTTGCACCTTTTAGCCCACCAAGTGCCAACCTTGAATAATAACACTAATACTGGCGACGTCAAATGTTTAGTCCTCATCCTTAAACAAGTTACAAGATATGAACCTACTAGGAAGTTAATCGTACAAACGAACGTGGTACTTGTTATTTGCATGTAATTCAGTTTTCCTGTAATCTGAAGAGTAGTAACTAAATTTGCAATAGGCGGGTTTATTGAATTAGGATTTGACATCGTGAATATGCACTTCAGCTTACATTTGTTGTCATACCGCAATAATGATATGAACTATGTAAGATTCTATCGAATCAATCATTTGATATTTGGTAAGCTGTGCCATCATGGAATGTGAATGAACTCTATTCTGTAGTGTTTGTTTAGATTACATTTCACACGTGATTGTCAGGTGTTGTAAAATGCAATTGTAAATTGTTATGAAATTTGTATAGCTTAAATTTTGATGCACATTGACTCTATTATCATCTCGCATTCTCAATCAAAGATTGGCTACATGTTAGTCCAGGGCCAGCAGAAAGCAACTGATTACTGAAACACATGTGCTATTATCTTCAGGCAAGGGGTAGTCATTGGATGATAAGTTCAGCCACTGGTTCATCTCAATAGATAACTCTTAACCGTAGTAATGAAATAAAATAATCAATCAGATAATCTTTTTGGATAAGTGGCTGCCACACTCTTCGTAAGGTCGGATAACGGAGTGTGGCAGTGTGGCTACACTGATTTCGCGTGTGGCAGTGCGGCAGTGTGGCAAAAAGCGTAAAAATAGTGTGGCAGAACTGCCACACTGCCAGTGCCACACATATTTGCCACACTCGAGTGTGGCAGTGTGGCTCTGTGGCAGTGTGGCAAGGGTCGTAAGGTCTACTGATTTGTGCACTTTTTTCGTACTGTATGGAACGCGCGAGCTAAATATCGTTATGCCAAGGCCTCATAAAATGGCATTTCAAGCACGCGCTAATTTCCGCGCGCGCATTCGCTTTTGTCTGATTTTAGGTGGACTCATAATTAGAATACGTTTGTTATTGTTCTTTGTAATTGGTTTTATTTGGTAATGTTGCGACTCCAACATACGCAGAACTCTTTAAACGTCTGAAGTCATAAGCCCCATATTTAATATGCTTTTGGATAACACTATTCCTTTTCAGAGGAGCAATTGATGTACCAATACCGTGTGTCAGGCAACAAACGCTACAAAGACTACGCAGACTCCATGGACTTGCAACCATGTACGGACTTTAACAATTTCAAGCTGCCGCAATACATCAGTACACCGCCCTAGCACTGACAGAATTACGCATAAGTGTGCGCATAGATCGATAATACGATGCGCAATTTGATGGTTCAGAGCTTTAAGAATTTGTGCGTCCATATCGATTCCTCATTCAATCGATCCGTGTGCACTTGTATGCGTTATTTAGGTCATGAACAAATTATGCGAGGGAAAAAATGGCATCGCTATTTCGCAGGTGTCGGCAAACAATCATATTTTGTTGGTGGCTTCTTTGTGGAAAGGAATCTGCAGATCCGATGTGTTGCTTACGACGCAAGAACTGGTAAAATAGCAACAGGGTTGTCTACCGGAGAGATTAGGATTTGGACTCTTTCCAAGTCTGGAGCAGCTCTTACTTCCACACTATTCTCTCATGCTGTGAGTTTGAATTACCTGAAGGTTAAATGTTTTATCAGACGAACTTATCTTCATTGCATCACTATTCATACTTACAGCCCTTCTCTTCAAAAGTGTTGTTCCTAACAATGAACAATGAAGACTGAGCGAGTTTGATCGATATTCATTGAGGACTCAATAAGATGTTTACTGATTTTTGTGACGTCATTATAATTCACCCCATTAACCCCTGCTGTCCCTCAGAAATCAGTTTGGAGGGTGGAGTGGTACAAGGCTAACTGCCTTATTTCCTGTAGCTCTGACGGTACCATCAAAATCTGGAACATCAAAAAAGGTTCGCAAGTGACAGTTGACATGACTGAAAGGGATTTCATATTCTGTGATTTCAGTGCTTTGAAGTATTGAAATTTCGAATAAGACTTACATATTTGCGTGTGCTTGTGTTAGTATACACTATACAGCATCAATACAGTCAAACACCTTAATATTTTTATAGACAAAGTTAATGGTCGATGACCCACACTCTTTGATCGCCAATCACAGGAATGTGTCAAAAGAGCATTGAGGCTCACGAAGGTAAAGTTTGGACGATCAAATGCGACGGTGACGTCATATTCAGTGGCAGCGACGACAAACTTGTAAGTTGTTTTTAAAAATGTTGGCTTCATTTTGGAACTTCATACCAGATCTTCAGATTCCGCCACAGAAATTTGGAAATAAAGTGATGCACAACTTTGTTCATGGAAATACGAAATTATATTGGTCCCAACGCTATAATGTATTTTGTTTGGATTATGACGTATTCACCATACCTCTCAGGTGAAATGCTGGGAGATTAAGCGGTGTGAGCAGGTACAGACCTACGCCGGACACAACGGTTCCGTGTTTTGCGTGGACATATCCGGACCTGACCTCGTGCTTTCAGGCTCAGCTGGGTTACACGTCATTGCACAGCAATAATAATAGGCAGTTGAGAATATCGTGATAATTTATATCATGAATTTTAATGGTGACCTGGCATCATTTTTCGGAAATTTGTGATTTAGAAACATATCAAATGCAAGAAGTCTCCGATAATTTGAATGGGTAAACAAATTGTCATAAAAATAAGAAAATTCATCCAATTCCAGCTGACAAGACAGTGCGAGTGTGGGACAGGATCTCAGGGGATTGCGTGCGAAGTATCTGGGTGACTCACACCTCGCCAGGCTGGATAATGAGCATGTCCGTCTCTCAGGTAAAATAGAGCAATGATTGACTGTGATCCCGGCCCAATTCCGGTCAAAATCGTGAACTTTTACCGAGATTTTTCCGGGATCCTTACTGCGTTATCAAAATTCATTGTAAATTTTTTCTGTCTCTCAGATTACAGGCAGATTATTGTAAATCAATACCTCCTCACTTTGAGAGCGGTGCAGATGTCTCCGAAACGAAG
Organism: Beroe forskalii; assembly: GCA_011033025.1. Lineage (NCBI taxonomy): Eukaryota > Metazoa > Ctenophora > Nuda > Beroida > Beroidae > Beroe > Beroe forskalii. The sequence goes on along the minus strand of WFMF01000183.1, from coordinate 7,420 downwards.
TCGAGGCGGTTGCACAACTCAGAAAGAATAGAACATTTTGAACTATCATTTATAATTAGACTCATATTCATAAGCAGCATTTTATGAGGTTTTCATAAAATTCCGTCTCTCAGGGCCGTGTAGCGTGTGCACACAACGACAAAGTCTCAGTGTTCCACATCAACACGGGAGTTACGGTGAAAACCCTCCAGTCCCACAAAGGAACGTGAGTATGGGGTGGTTCGAAAATATATCTTCCTTCAAATGGACAAAAAATGGCGCTTACAATTTGCTCTAGTTCATCAATAACAATACCACAAATATTTTCAAGTCGGAAGTCGATTTGGAAAGCCACCCCGAGACAGGTTCCTTTTTACGCAAAATTCCGAAAAATGGGGTTTTCGGGATTTTTTTCTGCCATTTGTTCCAAACCAGATAACATAAAATTTCTTTCGCAGAGTGGAGTGTGTTAAAATGAAGTTGGAAAGCGGAACCGAGAATGCTGGAATTGTTGTTACTGGTTCCAAGGACAAAGCCATCCATTACTGGGAGTTAGAGAAGTAAGAAAAGTGCTTCAAAAGAATGCGTTCAGCGTCTAGTCCATAATTAGATGTTGCTCTCAACCACAAAGGCAATATTCATTCATACGTGACCTTCCTTATAAGTTTAGAAGTTCTTTCTTAGATGGTCTTGGCCCCTTCAAGAAATTGAACTCAACGCTAATCATCCATAAAATTATCTCAATGATTTGTTTATACCCGTTGGTTGTCAATAACTCACACCAGTCCTCCACAGCGGTAAACTTCATAAGCTGGAAGGTCACAAAGACACGGTATCGGACATAGTCCGTACATCAGACCGGATTATCAGTGTCAGTGCGGACACATCCCTGAGAATCTGGAAATTTGGGTCTCCCAACATCCCCTCTTACAGAAGGTAATCAGTAAGTGTGTCTTTTCCTGTTGATGTGGTGATCAGTGATCTTTTGCATGGTCCTAGGATTGGGGATTTGATGCAAGAAGGTAAAAAACTGATTGGATTGTTTATCTTTTGATGCTTTGATAACTTCCTCTCTTAATTCTAAAGCTCTCCTTGATACCCTACTGAAGGTTTCAATCTCTTGGCCGTAGCAATGGCGCAGCACAATATTGTACTTCATACGTCAGAATTCCTAAAAATTTGACCATTCCTCCAGGAAGACGCTAGTGACAGGTGGAATGGGACAGCACTTCCTGTACGAATACCAGTATAACGAAGCAGTGAGTTACGAGAGTGAAGAGACGATCCTTTACAAGAAACACCTGGCCAAACGACGCAGACAGCGGGAGATGAGTGAGTGGGAAGTGGGGTGGGAGTGGGGGTGGGAAGTGGGGAACAAATAGGGAAATTATTGACTGGGAGTAGTAAGTGGGTGGGAAATGAGTGAGTGGTATGGGAATGGGGGAGTTGGAATCCTAAGTCGTAGGAACTAAGAGGGCTGTGGGAAAAGGAGAATAAGAGTTTTGGAAACCGAAGAAAAACTCTGGAACAGGGAATTTTGAGCTTGTAAGTAAGGGATCTGTGCGGGAATACCAAACCAGCGTCTTTTTTTCAGGTGAGTCAGGGAACAGTAGACAAGTAATGAGCTCTCTGAGCGATATGAGTTCTCTTGCCTCCCCCATTACTCCAGTTGAGATATCAACTCACTGAAATACAGTGTTCAGAATCATAGAGGTAGGGAATCTTAAGAAAATATGTTGTAGGTATTTTAATGTTTTCAATAATAGGATTGATTTTTCATCACGTTTTTAATCGTAATTTTATTTGATCTTGTATGGCAAACGGACAGAAGTTGGCACAATTAAATTTGTTTCAGGTTCAGAAAGTATAATCAGACCCCAGTTGGTATGGAACTTTCATAAACACTTGAATTTGAATTCAAAAAATGCCTCTTGGACGTTTAAAAAGGGGTCTTAATTGTCTTAAAAACTTTTTACAGTCAGAATCCGGAAAGTTGTCCATTTCAGTTTAAAAATTTTGCTCAGCTAAGCATGTTACAGAACGTAGTAGCATCTTTTTCCAAAATACCGATGATTTTAATTTTGGGGGAATGAAAATGCTGCCTAATTTATTAAAACCAATACAATTTTAATTTATCAAACTAATTTTTGTAAATAAATAGGTTGTACAAAAATATCTTAATGAATAATTGTATGTGTAATTTATGCATATTGCATGGGATTGGCTAACTATGATATTTGTGTACATTAAGATTTGTTTAAATCTATCAGTGCCCGTATTCTGTTTTGTTGTGAAGTTGTGAGCCATGTAAATTTTAGTTAAATTCACTTTTATACAATTTCTGTCCTTATCGATTTGTACCCATGAAATTCTCTGATAAATGATAATATCTGTACATCTGGCACGTACATGCCGTGGAACGTTCATGAACATAACGGGTGATGACTATTTATCTGGAATTATTTCAATGTATTCTTGTGGGCAAATCGAGATCATGTTAGAGCTCAGATGTGCTTAATCTGGACCTAAAAAGTCTGCTGATTCAGAATAACATCATGAAAAATTTTGAAAATCCTGTTTTCCCACGCTACCGGCCGATTAGTCCGAGAAGGTACAAAAAAATCTTGCACAAATTCAAAGATTGACTTCCAGACACATGATTGGAAAATTGCATACAGAAGCTTTCCCATCAGTTGCCATCTAGGTTTATTCATGAACTTCGTTAGCTGAGACACTAATGAAGACCTCTACATGCATTTTTCGTTGAATATCAAGAAAATTCTTGGATTTTAGAGCTAAAATCCTGCCAAATTTCTGGAAAAAGGTGTGTGTTTTTCCTACACCAGGCCTAAAAGAAAGTCTTAGAACAGGACCTAGGTGGTCTGAACACTCCAGATTTGATGGCAGGGACCTCATTAAAACATAATCCATGTCTTTGGACCACTTTCATTCATCGGTATGCCGAATTTTGGATTAACAATCACCCAAAATCACAGTTTTATGTAAGTGAAATTATTCTAGAATTGACGATTTTAAACACGTTTTAGGTTCCATAGGGTCACCACTGGATAAGTTAGTGATGCTACTTACTGCAGTCACTCTTGAGACCCTCCTGCTCAGAATCATCCCATAGTAAGGCTTTACTTACACTTTTGGAGATAATTATTGTCACTAAGATTTTGTGCAAGATTTTTTCTGCACCTTCTCAAACTAATCGGCCAGTAGCATGGGAAAACAGGGTTTCAAATTTTCTCATGATTTTATTCTGAATCAGCAGACTTTTTAGGTCCAGAATAATCATATTTGAGCTCTGACATGATCTTGATTTGCCCACAAGAATACATTGAAATAGTTCCAGATAATTAGTCATCACCCGTTACATGTGGAACGTTGCAAGTTCCAATTGCATATAATTATGTTTACCTACATAAGTCGTGACCCTCACGCAATCCCAGGAATTTCCATTTCCTTGGCAACCAGCCTTGTCTCTCATCAAGCATTAAAACATAAAACATATATGTGTCACTCGTTGTTGTTTCATGTTTTGGAACTGTCTTTGTGTTTAGTTGTAAATCAAGTTATCTCTAGATCTTTCACGTAGGAAATTGAAGAAAACTTCCGAAAATTATGAGTGACTCACAAATTGCAACTTGGCAATTTTTTAATACCATAATTGATTATGTTGGCAACCGAGAATCCATTCATATTTGAAACTTTCGTCATGAACCCATACAAAACATAATATTTCGCATAATTATGTCATATGCATGGCAACTAACAATTCCTTACACATTACATAAGTTCTAGAAATTTGAAAGCACGTACACGTAGATAAAACAGTAGGTAAGTGATAGTGACGTCATAATCATGCATTAACTTGGTAGATTAATGACACTGGACAGCATATCTTGACACTTTGTGCAGGGTTATATCTGAGCCAGGTGGCATTTTGTTTGACACGATCTCTCGACATTGTTCTATGCGCTCTACAGTCTACACAATATGAATGTACAACGTACATTCCACTTCCATTCATACAGACTTGTCTATTCCAATATTCCATAACCTCAATACCTCATTACTTTGAATGTACTATTTCATATATTTTATGTGCATTTTGTCTGACACTCGTAGCTTCGACATTGTTCCATGCGTTGTGTACAATGAATGTACATTGTACATGTATGATGTAGGTATGATGTACCTATATTCCATTTCCATTCATACGCACTTGTTTAATGTCCATTACGTAACATCATTGCTTTGAATATACCTATATTTTCATTTGTTAATATATAGGTGGGTCTATAGATCTATTGAGAAAAGTGCCCAGTTTTGTACTTCGATAGCTGTTAAATCTTTAGAGTTGTAGGAGCTTTGGAGCAGGAGGTCCTTCGCGAACGGTAAACTTAGGCTTAAGGAATTCCTTAGACCCAATTAAGGTGTTCTTTAGGAGCGTGGCTTCCACGAACAAGCACTATAGACGTGCTAAGGACTAATTAGGGAGGGTAAAGAATTTCACTTAGTCTGAGACTTTAGCGCCGTCCTTAGCCTGCGTGACACCTTGATATAATTGCGTGATTCTTAAATTCTCAAACTTTAATAAAGATTTTGCTGTTTTTCGATCCTTAAGTGAACTTTAACCGGACTTTAGCACGAAAAATTTAAGGACACCTCGAGAGGTGTCCTTAGGTAGACTAAGTAAAATCCTTAGTTGATTTAATTCGATTTTCCCCATACTCAGCCAATCAATGAGGCCTATTGCGTGGCAAGAAAATAGGTGAATTGTGACAGCAACAAAATAAACATTGTCTAGTGGCCTACTGGAAATTATGAAAGCTGAAATTCACATTGAATTGAATCCAATCCTTGAGCCAAATAGGTACTCAAATCCCCAATCGGCAATCTCCAAATAATCGATATATCCAATGTGCCAGCCATATACCAATATTTCAGCCATTGATGGTAGGTATGGTTTATGGAGGAGAGTTTTGTTCTCCATTCTTACTTTCTTGGGGTGGGAATCGTGATTTGACAATGATAATGATAATGCCAGTTGGTAACAATAGATTGCGATAACATTAGCTGGTAATCGCCAATCGGTATCAAACTCAAAGATGATGATTCCGCATTTATTTTTATAGTGATTACTTATTTAGTTGGGCACATAACACATTCAACATCACAATTTCCAATTTGATAGATGTGGAGCATCATCTTCTGTGCCGGTATAAAAAAAATACACATGGGCAAACTGAGCCTTCTGATTGGCTAAGGTTGTTTTGCTAAGAGCACAGTGTTATGTCGTTAGTCTGATAGCTGCGTGCTGATTGGCTAGTGATCGTACACATGACACCTACACGGGGTGTAATTACCGCGTTACTGATGCACTAAAAACTGTGTTCGTGGAAGCCACATTCTTAAGGATTTCAGTCCGAAACTTTAAAACACAGTTTCGTGACAGTCACGTTTTGTAAAACTATAATAAAGTTTATCTAAATTTAAAGATTTCCTAAATAAAGATCACCGTTCGCGAAGGACCTCCAGGTTATTTATCTAGCCGCATGATCTCATGATATGAAACTTGAGTAGAATTTAAATTTACTCTGTGTTATGACTTCATTTAGAGGGAGCGACAATGTTTTAATATTGCACAATGTCTGCAATGTGTAGGTACCTAGGTAGGTTACGGCATATACAGTGCTTACAACTATACATGGTCTAAGACTACGTGTTGTTATCACATCCAATGACGTGTGTTCAATGCACAGTCCAACAGCAGCTGCTATATGTGTGTATATTTTGTTTTTTTGCTTTTAAGTTTTTGTAGACATTTTTTAGTTTGTAAGTTTAAGAAAGCCCTAAGAAAGAAACAAGTAACTGACAAAAGTATAGTTTCGAGATATATGCAAAAAAGTGATTCGATTTAGTAATTCAAATAACTCCGTTTAGAATAACCTGTTTTTCCTAATTTTTAACAGTATGTATCTATTTTCTTGAATAGCATTAATATTATCAAATTTTTCTCCTTATTGAGATAGATAACTGATAAATATCCATTTTATGTTACTTTTTTCTGCCTTAGTAACTCTGTCAGTAAATTTGTTTTTCCTAGTATTAGCCATACTTAGTATGACTTTTCCCTATTATAAGAAACAGATACTTGTTTTTTTCCTAAATACATAAAGATACATACTTGTTTTTCACTTAGCAGAAGGAACACATAATTGTTTTCTTCAAAAATGGCAAAAACACATACTTTGGTTTCCATCGTAGTACATAAAACACATACTTGGCTTCTTTCTTAAATGCAAAAACACATAGGCACTTTGTTTATATTAATTTGATATGGATAAAAGCATACAGTACATCTCTTCAAACTTAGTACAAAAAACACATACTTGCTTTATCCATAAAATCACAATCTTTGGTTTTTATTGTATCGACTCCAACAGAATAAAAACTTGGTTGGCGAGTCAGTAGGAAAACCCCCTACATTATTGACCTTTATTTAGCCGGATTTTAACTGGCCATATGGACAAGAAACGAATATTTTTGACGCATTTCAACCAGCCCCTTGGTCATTTTTTTCAAGCAGTTGCCGAACGAAGGATTTTTTTGCTCAAAAATTACCCTTGAAACCAATTTGTACTCAGCAAATTTTCATCAGCTCAAAACTATATAAACGTCCCATTTGACTCAAATGAACCAGCATTATTTCAATTAATTAACCCGCCCCAAATAAACCGGCCCTTTCTAGATTGACCTTAGGGCAGAAACAAACAACTCGTTTTTTGTTCATGAGGAGCAAGTTTTAAGATTAGGAAGGTACTTTTTCCTTCACATAGTATAGTATAAATTTGTTATTTTTCATTATTGATTGTTAAATAGTTAATTAGTTGAATAAATAGTAAGTTAGTTGGTTCATTGAGTGAGTGAGTGAGTTAGTCAGTTAGATCGTGAGAATAGATTCTTATGTGCGCTCTTGTCGGTAGGCCAGTTTTTATTATTTTGTTAGTTAAATTTTTGTTAGTTGTTAGTTTGTTAGTTAGTTAGTTAGTTAGTTAGTTAGTTAGTTAGTTAGTTAGTTAGTTAGTTAGTTAGTTAGTTAGTTACTAGTTAGTAAGTTAGTTAGTTACTTAGCTAGTTAGTTAGTTAGTTAGTTAGTTAGTTAGTAAGTTAGTTAGTTAGTTAGTTAGTTAATTAGTTAGCTAGTGAGTGAGTGAATGAGTGAGTTAGTCAGTTAGTAAGTCAGTCAGTCAGTCATTCGGTCAGTCAGTTTGTTAGTTAGTTAGTTAGTTAGTTAGTTAGTTAGTTAGTTAGTTAGTTAGTTAGTTAGTTAGTTAGTTAGTTAGTTAGTTAGTTAGTTAGTTAGTTAGTTAGTTAGTTAGTTAGTTAGTTAGTTAGTTTGTTAGTTTGGGTTAGTTAGTTAGTTAGTAAA